>CM060396.1:72413367-72987099 GCA_030545235.1 Helianthus tuberosus
ATTTCGCACTAACACTTGAAGTTCCGTCAATTCCGACTCATTCTAACGGCCGGGAATCACCCCGTTCCATCAGATCTGGCCGTTCATGGTGGTTCTTCATGGTAAATTCGAAATCGCACAGATTTAGGTGTGATTTGTCATTAAAACATGTGGAAATCACCTGGATCTGAGTCGTTTATAGTAAAATGAGACCCCAACTTGAAGTCCATAAGAACTCTTGGTGACATCACCTCAAAACGCCTCAAATCCTTAGATTTCACGGTTAGAATTTGAGTTGTGAAAGATAGAATGATGTAGAATCGAGTGTAGGTTGTAGAAGTACAAGTTTTAGGTTGAAATCTTACCGGAATCGCGAGGAAATCGAGAGAAAAGGGTCTTGGTGCGCGTTTGGTTGAACAGGAGCTGTCACATCACTTGAATAGTGGTGTGGCAGGCTATTTATAGGCGAAAGAGGAGAAGAAGAGGGATCAGGCCCGGATGGCCCATGCGTGCGGATGGCCCATCCGTGCGGATGGCCCATGCGTGCGGATGGCCATCCGTGCGGATGGCCATCCGTGCGGATGGCCATCCGTGCGGATAGATCGTTTTGATAGTTTTCGAAGCGTGTACGTCCATAATTAGTTTATATTATCAATATATTGTTATTATTATATTATTATATATATATATATCACTAGGGGTCGTATTTACGTATCCATAATCCAAAGTTTCGATAATTAACAGTCGGTTTCCGATTCGAGTATGCGATTATTATCGACGTTGCACGGCCATCAATGAGGGTAGTATAGGTCCTTTCTTGATGTCATCGTGAACGTTATTTCGTGTAGTGCCTCAAAGACTGACGGGGTACCGTTTACTCGTGTTGTCATCATCGTCATGACGACTGGAGCTACAGCACTCACCTGAGAATCTTTGTTAGCGTTAATTGTTTACGTTCGACACATCACGGCCACTGAGGAGGGTAGAATAGGTCCTCACTCAATGCCTCCGTGAGTGTTAGTGTGATAGTAGTGTAGTATAGTGATATTATACTTCGAAAATATGCGATTATCCTTCGAATAGCGATGCATACGATATAGTTACATTATGATCCGAATCTCTGGTGCTAGGCGTAACGAGTGTAACGAATAGTAACAACGCACAAAAGTGCGGGTTGTTACAGTCTCCCCTACTTTAGGAAATTTCGTCCCGAAATTAATCCAATAGGTAGACTTCTAAGAGCTGGTTTTGTACAAGTAGCGACACAGCGAGTGGTTTGACCGTAAGTTGACAGCGTGAACGTTTCGGTTAAGAGAGATCGACTGCGATTAGTGAGAAGGCGACGTAAAGACAAAAGTATTAATCCCACGAGTTGGCATTCCAAAGTACCTTGTCTTGTGTAGAGTTCGTTAGTTCGATACGATTGTAATTTGAAAGGTTTCTCATGACGTAGAGTTAACTGAGTTGTTCGTTAACAAATGTTACAAGAAGCGTTCGTTTTAGATATTAAAAGGGATTTAGGACGAAAATCTTTTGAAAATTTTCCTTTTAACGTGCGGTCAACAGAATCGATGCTAACCGGAAGTTTAAGTTTCTAACATTTTAAGGAATTTGAAAATGAAAACAAGGGTCACGTAAATTCTCCTATGATATGGGTTCCAGTTGAACTCGATGTTGAACCAATATCTCAAGAAAATCTTGTTTTTTTTTTTCTTTGAAAAAGGGTTTTAAGGAAAAATTGAACTCATGAAGCTCCCTTTGAATATGGAGTTAAGCTGATTCGATGTTAACTCCACATCGTGAGGAATTTCACTTGTTCCATGGTTTTAATAAAAGTTTTATAAAAATCAGTTTTAACCTTTTGAAAAGAAAAAAAAATTTGGCATCAAGCCCCACTTGGCACCTTCCCACGGAAGTTCGTTAATATGCTTAAAACACTTATATATAGGAATTACCAGCGGCGTATCCACCATGTTTTGCCCATATTACTTCCGTTTCGTGGGGCAGTGTCAGGTGTGCCGATATGACTCGGATAGAATTGCGTTTACCCTGCCCAATCGATAGAAAGTCGGACCGAGCATAAGATAGGATCGAATAGATTAATCCAGCGAGTTGACAAGCGAGAAGCGAATAGCGCGTTTTCGATTAGATTCCACATTACACCCACATGGCACGTTTCCACGGGGGTTTACTATCATGGCGAAACTCCGTGCTTAACCAGGTTAGCTTTGCCTCGTGAAGCGGTGTCATGTGTACTTAATACCATTCGAGCGATAGGCGGTAGATTATACACGATAGGCGATCAGCGATTAGGTGATCAAACGAATAAACACGAAACACTTGTGATAAACGGATTACAATAATCGGTAGTTGCGCTGCAAGCGATTGAGGTATGCGGTTTGATTTACGCGGTTCGTCTTGATTGATTAACACCACAGAGTTGGACTAGCATTAGACCCCACATGGCCTTTTTCCACGAAAGGCCGCTGATATAACTGAAACACTTTGTTTTAACCATACGAGCTTCCTCTCGTGAGGCGAGGTCATGTGTTCTAACTTAACACGAATATCACGGATAACGATATAGCGGTAGATTGATACACAGCAGACGATAGAGATTCACAAAATAAGCGATAGAGTTTTCGAGATGCACATAATAAATGATTTGTCGAGCTTTGCTTCGAATAAGCTTAGCGTTACGTTGCGACGCGTCACGGCTATGGAGGAGGGTAGAATAGGTCCTCACTTAACAATACCGTGAGCGTTCGTGTGTTTGATGAGGTTGCTCGCCATAGACTTTCGACCAGTCTTGCGTTGATGCAATTGTCCTGCGAGGTAGGCTCCCCAGAGTCCATCGATGAGGCGATTGCATTACGTTTGCAGACTTACGACAAGTCTTGCGATGATGCAATTTCGGTTGTTACGCCTTGCGATTGAGTGTAGTGTGTTGAAAATAGTCACAATAGTATATAGGTCTAATAACGTTCAACTCCACGTGGCATTTTCTTCACGGAACTTCGGTAGTATGGTAAAGCATACCTCGCCCGACCCCTACTTCTTTCATCCCGTGTTTTGGTGTCACCTTTTGTCAAACGCTATGGCACTTTTAGAATTCACTACGATCACCGTGCACTGACCCAAATAATCCCGTGTGCACCCGTGATTATTCGTTCCTTGCACGTTTATCGTACCTCGTTCCAAGAGTGTAGTGAGGGTAAAACACATTATTTCGTGATATAGTGTATAGTATATAGTATGTGTGTGAATCTAGTCTAAGTGCGATGATTAGAGAGCGGAAGAGAAAACGAAAACGAGAGTTAATTGTTACACATAGTGGTAACTTCGAATAAAGGAGTGGGTTCAAAACTTAGAAATAAGCGTCGAAAATCGTATCATTACAACTTTATCCTACGCTTGCTAGATGTCTGATGTTTGAAAACTTTTGCTGGAGCTGTTGTTGTTGTACTCAAGTTCGCGGTTCGATGCGGCAGTTGTGGGTGAAGTGACCGTAACGGTTGCAGTTATTGCAATAGCGACAGTCAGCCCCAACTGGATGATGGTAGGTACACGAGTAACACTGAGGATGAAATCCAGTGTATGCTCGTTTTGGAAACATCGGAACTGTTCGAAGAGGTTCCGGTTGCAGTAGTTCGGTTGTCGATGAGTTCGGGCTTGAAGTCTTTCGCTTGCGGCTGGGTTTGTCGGTGTCTTGCGAAGAAGTGTCGTCATTGGAGGATTCGTCTGAAGACTCGATTGCGGAGTCTTTGGCTGATTTGTCGGAAGATCCGTCGGCAGATTTGTCAGAAGAATCGGTAGCAGATTCGTCCGAGGAATCGTTAGCAGATCCGTCAGAAGAATCGTTAGCTAATTCATCAGAAGAATCGCCAGTAGATTTGTCGGAAGATTCGTCAGTAGACTCATCAGAAGATTCGTCAGCATGTTCGCCTGAAGGATTACTGGCGATTGCTTGATGAGCTTGTTTGACAGGATTCTTTGAGAATACTCCTTCCATGAGTCGTTTATTGTTGATTTCTGCGGCTAAGCGGTAGGTTTCTTCGATGGTAGCAGGTCTTGCAGCTTCGACAAAATCACCCACACACTCAGGCAAGCCACGAATGTACTTCGCGATGGCCTTTTCCGAAGTGTTGACCTGGCCTGGGCAGATTATGCTAAGCTGTTTAAACCTTGCGGTGTAGCCGGCATTGTCACCTTTTGCTTGCTTGATTTCCCAAAACTCGTTTTCTAGCTTCTGGATTTCGTGAGGAGGACAGTACTCTTTCTTCATGAGCTCTTTCAGCTCATCCCAAGAGAGAGCGTAAGCTGCGGAGATTCCGCGCTTATTACGTTCGGCAGTCCACCAGTCGAGTGCTCGTGATTGGAATACTCCGGTAGCGCAAGTAGTACGTAAACTATCGGGACACCCACTTTGACGAAGGGTAACGTCGATAGAATCGAACCACTGGAGTAGTTGAGTCGCACCTCCTTCACCCGTGAACTCCATCGGGTCACCGGCTTTGAAGTGCTTGTAGAGAAAAGTAGATTGCGGCTCTTCTGTCTTAACGTCTTCCGAAGTTCGAGAGTTAATACGAGAGTGCACTCGTGTGACAATCTGAGGAATGACTTTGACCACTTCCCTGGTCACAATCGAAGCAATCCTCTTTTCGCCCCTTCGTTTGGCTCGTCTCTTTGCTAACATTCTCGAAGTAGAGTTGTCGGAAGGCATCTAGACAGGAAGAGACTTGGAGTGAGATTCGATCATAATAATTTTTGAGTTTTGCGATGCTATTGCGCGCGTTCAAAACTTGGTGCGATAGTATAGTAGTAATACGAATCACATAGGAGCCACATAGGAGACACGAATTTCCTAAGTTCTCACACAATGACTTGTTGTTTATACGTATATATAGGTATTTATGTAACTGAAATTTGTATTCATACACATACAGGTCGGTTTAGAATATGTGAGGTCGCGTTGAAGCGAGAAAGCGAGAGCGAAGACGATATATCGTGCATTGATTTTGTTGCGAACATTCGGGTTTCGTTTTAGATTGCGATGGATGTGCGAATTGTGCGTTTATAAAGTAGGGAGTGAAAATCGTTACATCGAGAAATCGATAAAGCGTAAAGTTTCAAAACGTAGATAAGTTCCAATCATTGTAAAATTGGCGGGTCGTATAATAGAGTGCCTTGGGTGTTTAGGCGTCGACTACCCAAGGTAGCCCAACTACATCTAACAAGTTCGAGCATGCGCGTTGACCTAGAGGACTTCATGCTTCCACTGGGATGCAGCTCATGTCATTCGTCTTCCTAGTCATCGCGTGGCTCGAGTTATCGTGATAGTCGAGTCCTTGGTGAGAGCTTTTGAAAACCAGTTTATAGAGAATGGGACGACTCATTAAGGTACGGGTTTCACCCCTGACTTAACAGTTTCGTTCCTAATTGTGGTTATGCTCCTCGAATAAATTCGTGAGTTCCACTAGATTTAGAAATGGAGACTTCTGTCGAGATGTGGATGTCACTCCTAACTCGATGAAGAGTTCTCGTGCTAGAAAAATGCGCTGAGTGAGCAATCCTATCGAGAGTTCTTGGTTTTCACACCTGATCTCGACTGGGTCAATCGGTTTCGTTATGCGAGTATTTTCCAAAATGTGTGTATTGTGTCGGCCTTAGGAAAGGCTAAGTAGTATTTCAGCCTTAGGAAAGGCTTCTTCGTGTGAGGTTGTAGTACGCGGGGTTCACACAAAGTTGTATCTTTTAGCAATTTCGATCGAGAGTATTGAGTAAGCCCAATACAAACCCCACTGGGTTTGTATGAGTCGGCCTGTTGGTACTTAGACTATAGACTAGGTCAGTTTCTAAGACGTCGACCCGGACTAGGTCGAGTCTGACCTAATTCCCTATAGTTATGGCTCTGATACCAATCTGTCACACCCCAACCGATGGCGGAATCATCGGGGCGCGGCACTAGGCGAATCAGATTGCTCAAGAGAATCCATAACAACTATATTGTGATAATATTTAATACATTCGTTATCCCATACTAACAAATAATACAATCACATAAGTCATCACAGATTTCTTGCCCTCTCGAACAATACAAATCCGACAACCTAGATTTTAGTTGAGTTTCTAGACCTCCTAGCTTGATTTGATATAGTCTGCGATCTAACCTGCAACATACGTTAAAATAATTGTCAATACAAAAGTATTGGCGAGTATACAGGTTTGATAAGTATAGCATAGTAGATAAAAGTGTAGTGAATTTCCATATGCATAAACGTAATACACGACATATATACTCACAAAACTGATACTACCAACTAAGTCCTCGATGCTCGAATGTACGATGGCATAACTAGACCCCGTCGGGCGCAATAGTACTATACTAGTCGTGGTGGGACGTTGCGAGTATAAGCCCTAGCACATATGCAACTAGCATCACGTATATCTATGCATAACAGTTATTCGCAAGTGATAAATCGATTGATTGAATATTTCGATTGATAAGTTCGATTTGTTAGAAACGTATGTTACACCCAAAATTCGATTAAAAAGGGGTCAAGTATACTCACAGTGCGTATTTAGCAAGATTACAACTTGATTGAGTCGGTTACGAGTTGTCTGTAATGATCCTTGAAGAAATAGAGTAAACGAAGTACGGTTAAGCAAGATTGCCTTGAAAAGTTACTCGTTAGGTCAATTGGTCCCCATCCGTACGGATTGCCTTGCTGTCCGTCCGGATGACAAGCCATCCGTGCGGATGATGTGTCATACGTGCGGACAGTGGTGTTGTGCGTGCGGATGGGCCTTGCTTGTGCGCGCGGATGAGTGTGCGCACGGTTGACTTGTGCGCGCGGGTGACATGTCATCCGTGCGGATGACATATGCGTGCGGACATCATGATCCGTGCGGATGGCAGTGGTCCGTGCGGACTGACATGTCATCCGTGCGGACTGACATGTCATCCGTGCGGACTAGGGCCATCCGTGCGGACTGACTTGTCTGGTTCGCACTCTGACCACCGTTTCTGAATGTTTAACGGAAAGAATACGTTTTTTTTTACTAGGGTTGTGTAATTTCGCACTAACACTTGAAGTTCCGTCAATTCCGACTCATTCTAACGGCCGGAAATCACCCCGTTCCATCAGATCTGGCCGTTCATGGTGGTTCTTCATGGTTAATTCGAAATCGCACAGATTTAGGTGTGATTTGTCATTAAAACATGTGGAAATCACCTGGATCTGAGTCGTTTATAGTAAAATGAGACCCCAACTTGAAGTCCATAAGAACTCTTGGTGACATCACCTCAAAACGCCTCAAATCCTTAGATTTCACGGTTAGAATTTGAGTTGTGAAAGATAGAATGATGTAGAATCGAGTGTAGGTTGTAGAAGTACAAGTTTTAGGTTGAAATCTTACCGGAATCGCGAGGAAATCGAGAGAAAAGGGTCTTGGTGCGCGTTTGGTTGAACAGGAGCTGTCACATCACTTGAATAGTGGTGTGGCAGGCTATTTATAGGCGAAAGAGGAGAAGAAGAGGGATCAGGCCCGGATGGCCCATCCGTGCGGATGGCCCATCCGTGCGGATGGCCCATACGTGCGGATGGCCATCCGTGCGCATGTCCATCCGTCCGGATGGTCCATCCGTCCGGATAGACATCCTGACGCTTGGAATTTCCCGTTTTTGATCGTTTTGATAGTTTTCGAAGCGTGTACGTCCATAATTAGTTTATATTATCAATATATTGTTATTATTATATTATATATATATATATATATATATATATATATATATATATATATATCACTATGGGTCGTATTTACGTATCCATAATCCAAAGTTTCGATAATTAACAGTCGGTTTCCGATTCGAGTATGCGATTATTATCGACGTTGCACGGCCATCAATGAGGGTAGTATAGGTCCTTTCTTGATGTCATCGTGAACGTTATTTCGTGTAGTGCCTCAAAGACTGACGGGGTACCGTTTACTCGTGTTGTCATCATCGTCATGACGACTGGAGCTACAGCACTCACCCGAGAATCTTTGTTAGCGTTAATTGTTTACGTTTGACACATCACGGCCACTGAGGAGGGTAGAATAGGTCCTCACTCAATGCCTCCGTGAGTGTTAGTGTGATAGTAGTGTAGTATAGTGATATTATACTTCGAAAATATGCGATTATCCTTCGAATAGCGATGCATACGATATAGTTACATTATGATCCGAATCTCTGGTGCTAGGCGTAACGAGTAGTAACAACGCACAAAAGTGCGGGTTGTTACAATTTAGACTTGAACTTAAGAAAGATGCCTTAGTATAAGCTTCGAGATAAGCTAATTACTTGCGTAGATAAAATGTGATGGGTGTTAGTATGCCGTGAGGATGATGACTAGAACGTTGCAATTATGGTAAATAAGCGATAACACTTGGCCACTATTATTTCTTGTTTATTGGTACTATTGGGTTCTAGAATATGATCCATCATGTGAATACTAATTACCTTGTTCTTTGATAAAAGCTCTAATAAAAGATTCATTTTTAATCATGAATTGAGAAAATTCTATTTATGGGAAATACAATGATAATTACCTCCCCGGCAAGAACCGGGTAAGAAGGGGTATATGATATGTCAAACAAGTGACAGAATTCCCTAAATAGTATCATGACCTGATATCTGGCTTGTTTTTCAAAATATGAATCTTTTAAATACATTAACCTTATGCAAGGTTTGTATATTACAATATGTGAAATATATGATTATATAGATATGTATATCTATAAGGAAATTCAAAAACCATAAGGATTGATAATTTAAAATATATCACGAGCCTGTGTGTCAAAAGTAATTCTAGAATTTTTATTAGGAATCTCTCGTATACATCTATAATTCCGACATCGAAAACTATTCCATTTGGTCACCCGTCTCGTAACTCGTGCGACAAGATGAACGATGTGAACCCTTTAAGTTGGGACACCATCGAAAGTATAAGAATTCCCTCTGCGTTACCTTAGATTATTAACGCATTAGGAAAAGTTGTGCTAGGTACAAAACGTCTCAAAACCTACGCTAATGAGAGTAATTATGCTTTCTTTAAGAACTCTTGCGAAGATAACAGTAACCACGACTAGATGCACTTACAAAGACTTTCTTCACTTATAATCCCACTAAGATTGTCAGCAACAAAGGAATTGCTGCAACAAATACGTGAGCTTAAAGGACTAAAGTTGTCCTAACCATTAGTATATATGTTAAGTAAAATGAAGTAATGTATGCTTCAAAATTTAGGCATTTAGATAGTAAAACCCGATCTTCGAAACACAGGATCAAGACATACGCCATGAAATGGAAAGAATGAAAAGAACTGACAGAAAGGAAATCCTGTCTGCTTCATAAAAAGGAATAACATGGAAACGATGATTCCAGAGGTGATTGCTGACTTAGGTTTAGATTTGCAAGCCAACCGGAGAAGTGACCACAGCGAGACAAGACAGACTAGCCGACAAAGTTCGTCTCTGTGATGAAAGCTGTGAGTTATGCATGGAAATAAGACATAGCGTATATGGTCTCGGAGTTCATCAATGCTAAAGGCATGGAACTGAAAGAAATTCCGACCGACGTTTTCCCAGAGGATCTACTTGGACTATCACTCGATCATGAGGAGAAACTCAAAATTCATCTGAGACTAGGAACAACACCGATTACAAGTTAAGACTAATGTTATAGTTGATGCTTTAATACATAAGTTTCATAAGAAGTCGAACCAAGTACGTGCTCTTAGATTAAAATTGCGGATAGATTTAATAAAACAATTGAAGAGTGCCTAAGAAACAGCAATCAAGGATGATGCTGAAGGATTATAAAGGAATAATGAAGGAATTAGAAAAAAAAAATGAACTAATGGAATTTGGAGATTCCATAAGAAAAGAATTTTGGTACTAATCAAGGAAACCCATGAGAAAGAATTCTCGAAGGAGCTCATAGAACTAAGTAATTGTTGCATCATGTAAGTGATATGAGGTATCAAGAGTTTTATAAGAATTACTGATAGATAGCAAGTTATGCCTCTAAGTATTTAATCTGTTAGCAAGTTAAAGCTGAACGTTAGAAACCTTTAGGTTGACTTCAATGATTAGAAGTGTCAGTATGGAAAGGGGATTGATAACAAATGGATATTGTTACCAAATTACCCAACATAAGAAAATGTAACGACACAATCAGGGAGATTGTGGATCGATTAACCAAGTCTGCGCAATCCCTACCAATGAAGGAAACCTTTAGCATAAAACGCTTAGTTAAGTTGTGTAGGGATCCAATGGTCTCATTACATAGAATCCCGTTATCTATTGTATTAAATCAAGATAGTCATTTCACTTCTCATTTTTGGGAAAATTTTTAACCCGACCTATTTTGAGCAGTATAAAGGAACACTACAAACATAGAAAGACATGCTAAGTGCATGTGCGATAAATAGAACTATCATTTATCACTCATAAGATTCTCCAATAATTGATCTACAAGTATTAGTGTTAACCGTTTAAAACGCTTTATGGATGATAGTATCATCCAGTTTGTTAGACATACAAATGAGAAAAGCAACTATCATGCCATGAGATCGGCAAACCATTGAAATCAGAGAAATGATATCACTAAAAGTCTCTCTGTATTGGGAAAGGAAAGTTAAGTCCGAGGAATGTCAAACCATTAAAGTAACTAAGCAAAGTGGACCAGTAGCTTATCAGCTAAAATGGCAAGTATACATGATACATTTCATGAAATACTTAGAAATCTTTAGTTATACCTCCTCAAAATATAGAAGTAAATGCAAGACCGTATCAGTCAATCATGAGAATTCCAAAAACATGCAAGATTAGTTCTGGTCAGGGTAAAGTAGGACATAAAGAATGGACAAGAATATACTTGGGTATCGAAAATAAGACGGAAGTATCCTTACTTGTTCCAGTAAATCTCGAGGACGAGATATTAATTAAGGTGGGGAGGATGTAAGAACCTGCAAAAATGTCCCACAACACTCCGTAAGTGGAAACCCGGACCCCTAAAACCCTAATCCTTGTGAAAAATCATGAAATTCAATTTTATGGATCGCTCGCGGGCCGCGTAAGAGTTAACCGAAGCTTACACGGGGCGCGATAGCTCAAGGGTAACCGGATAAGGATGAGGGACACGCGTCGTTACACGTGTCAACCTGGATTCCCTCGCGGGCCGCGTAGAAGAAGCTTATGTGCTTCGCGGGCCGCGACGCGCCCCATTTCCAGCCCTATAAATAAGGAATTCAAGTTTCATTTCAAATCATTCAATTCTTTTCTTTCTCTTGTTCTGTCATTCTAATGTCAGAACTTCTAAATCCCGAAACTCTGCCCGTATTAGGGTAATAACTCTAATCACTGGTACGATACTTTATCCGATCGATTAAAACCGATCTAATGGATGTTTAAGTACTGCCAATATCTGGCTATACTTTGTCATTCGTTGTGAGGGTTTCGATCTCATGATTATCGTTAAAGTTGAATTAAGTTAATACACTAATACGAGTTCCATTGTATCTAGAAATTAGAATTCGTAACTAGGAAGCTGTTAAACTAGAATACTTAGCGATTAAGTAAACATAGTAGTTAAAATAACTTAACAGTTAAGTAAACTTAGTAGTTAAGAAACCTTAATAATTAAGAAAACTTAATGGTTAAGTAAACTTAGTAATTAAGTAAACTTAATAGCTAAGGAAACTTTACTGGAAAGGAAACTTAGCAGTTAAGCAAGCTAAGTAAGTTAATTAATCAGCTAATTACGTTATTTAATTAATCGGCTAAGTAAATTATTTAATTAAACCGTCAAGGAAAATTAAACAGTTAAGTAAGATTAATTAATCAGTTAAGTAAGATTAATCAAGTTAAGTATGATTAATTAATCAGTTTAGCAAGATTAATTAAGTTAAGCAAGATTAATTAAGCTAACCAAGATTAATTAAGCTAAGCAAGATTAATTAAGTTAAGTAAGATTAATTAAGCACCTAAATAGATATACATGAAAATAAATATATATGAGATAGATATATATGAGGAAGATGCAAGGAAGGTGTAAGAGGATATATATGTAGGTAGGAAGCTCCCTAGAAAATGTATAGGTAACTTCCTAAAAAAGCTATATGAAATTTCCTAGAAATACAAAGAAAACTTCCTAGAAATTTCATATTTCCTACCTATAAATAGGAAGCTTAGGATTCATTTTTCTTTGCTCATTCCTCCTATTCTTCTCTCTATACGTTGGTGTTCTAACCAATAATCATCGATGCGATATTCTGTCCGATCGACTCGGGAACCAACTAACGAATGCCAAAGTGCTGTCTAAATAAGATTATACTTTGTGAATTTCGTTAAGGTTCTGATCTCGTGACCATCGTTAGGTTTGATTGGGTTTAACACTAATACGTATTCCACTCTGTTAACCTAAATGTTTAACTACCAGAAAACTCTGCACCCTACACTTACAATCAAACCAGATAACTAATCATCAGAAGATTCAGAACTATAAAGTAGATGCTTAGTTATCAGAAGGCATAGAATCAGGAGGCTTGTTTAATCAAAGACTATGTGGTAACAAGGTGAGTCATTCTGTTTTTTATCAAAAGTGTTTTACAATACCCAAATGTTTTCCAGTTATATGTTACAGGGATTAAGTCTTGGTTATCTTGAATCACTGGCAAGTGGGGTATTGTGCACATTACTAATCTCTCACGGTTAGGTTCACCAACCTAACAGTGATAATCATCACTACTTGGGCGAAAGGACCCAATAGTGGTATGACCATCGTCACCAGGGTGTGACACGGCGCCAGATAAAAATAAGATAGTAGCCATTGTAATCGATCTTATGCTGTAATTTATAACAAAGTGTCGTTTTGTACAAAAATGAATGAACTCTCCAGTATTTCCTGCTGACCAAACCTTTTTAAAATGCGTTTCAGGTAATGACAGTAGATTGGAATAAGAGTGATGATACGGCACCGAAAGGCTTAAAGAAGTGGCCTATTTTATCAATTGAATTAAATTAAGAAAACATGGTTTCATATATTCGGGTTTATCCCTTATTAAAGCTACCTTTGTAAAACATGGCTTTTATCCCATCTATTTAATAAATAAAATCTGGTGTTTCTAAACTCTGATATTTTTCCTAACTCACGGTCCTGATGAACATTTCCGCTGCAATGTTTTTTTTTAAATAATCACCGGTACCACTTGACTGCTCGCGGCTCCCGTCTTGGGTATGGTCGGGGGTCGTGACACTAAGTTCGGTAATGTGATCAAAATGGCAAGAAAAAGGAAAAGTTAGGGACCTAGAGGAGAAAAAAAACTATTTGGACTAAGATGGCAATTTGGACAAAAACTCAGGTACTAAAATGGAAATTTACTCAGAGAAATTTGAAAAGGTATGGTTTAGGAGTTCCTGAGAATAAAGTCCTGATTGGTTTTGTTGAGTTGTTCTGGAGAACAGGTTTATGTTGACTTTGTAGACTTATTCCGAAGAACATATCATTTATAGACTTTGTTGATTGAGTACGGAGTATAGGTATTATCCGGAAAAACGAAGGGTTTCGGAGTATTTGAATTTCTTGGAAAGGATTAGTTCTAGAGCTTTGTATATTGTATAAAAGGTTGAACATTTCAGAGTCTCACATAAACCTCTGAATTATTTACTGTCAAAACCATCCAGATAACTTTCTTTAAAGCTTGTTCTACTGTTACTTTTTTCGATACGTTTCTCAGAACTGTTAAAAGGAAATCGAAGGTATTCTTATGTGACAAAGAACATCATCATTATCATCAATCTATGTGTTAAATCTATTGCGAAGATTTAATTGACCACGTTTTGAACCCTAGAGGGTTAGGGTTTTGGTTTTGGTTTTGGTTTTGAAGTTGATTGATTTTGAGGATATTAGTTAAAATAGGTTTTAGATAAATTAGGATTTGTATTAATTGATTGATAACGAGTTCAATGAAACGTAGTATGTTGAATTTAGACAAGTTCTTGATAAATTAATATTTTTAAGTTTTGAATTTTTGAAAAAGAAGATGTGTAAACTTCGTTTGATCGAAGATTTTGACCAAGTCAACACGATAAGGTGTTTGTTTGGGTTTTTCAAATTCCGGTAAACATGTCGATAGTAGTATTCTGGAATACATTCAAATGGTGATCACGTTAACATTTAGGTGGTTTGTTGATTCAGGGGTACTAATGTTTTCCGGAATACATTCAAATGTTGACCAAGTCAACATTTAGTTGGTTTGTTGATTCCGGAGTACTAATATTCCGGTTTACCTTGATGTTGTTGACTTGTCAAATATTCATTTAGAGGTATAAGTATAGTCTGGAACATTCATGTGTTGAATGTTTTTCCAGGTTATTACTTGTTCAGGGTTTTGTGTTAAATGTTTTCATACCTTAGAAATCTTTCTAAGTATGAAACTATTTTTCAAAACCTATTGTTGTTTTTAAGATTGTGCTTAAATTTTGTGTTTTGTGTTGTTTTCTCTACATATATAGCTGTTGTACCTAGACCTCCAAGACCCTTCCTTCCCAAGCATAACCAAGTAACTATTGTAGATGAAATTTCACTAGATGTTACTGAATATCGTCAAATCATACATTTTTTAGGAACATCAAGGATTATTTTTGCAATAACAACATAAATTTGTTTAGTAATTTCACATTTAAATAATTTTTGGAGTAATTTGCACAAAACATACTTTAAGTTTCCTTAAACTTGTAGGTTCCAGCCTTTATGTTTAAAACTTGTTAAAAACATCCTTTAAGTTTATTTTTGTTGCTGGTTCAATCCTTTACGACTAACCAAATTAACTTCATCAGTTATATTCCCTACATGCATAACATGTGAGGTTATATTCGTAATTTTGGTTGCTCGTATAAAACCCACTAAAAAGCACAATGTCGTTCCAAAACCCTCTCTGTATGAAAATCTTCCACGGAGGATCTTCACTTACTAACCGTGTCTGATCACCAACAAATTCTGATCATCACTCACTACCCAAGTCCGATCTCAATTATGTTGACCCGTTCATAAACAACCTTGAACCGGTTAGCTGAATTAATCGGTTGATTGTATTGAGTCACCTCCAAATGATCTCGAACTCGATCCCATGTTTCATCATCACACCACTGCCACAACCTGTAAAAACATCAACAACCACCATTCAACTCCACCGATCGGATAATGACCCGCAGTCCCGCACCCAAAGTTTCCATAAAAAAATAATCAAGGAGATTTTATGTAACAAACGAAAGGAAACCACAGGTGTCGAGAGAGTAACCTGTTATGCGAGAGTAATATTATCGTCGACATCACCGAAAATCGTTCAACACCACGACCATTGGAAACCACCATCCAAAATCCACTCTAGAACACCACCAACCTCCACCATGTACTTCTGCTGTAAACCACTCATTACCACAATAGCTCCGGCGGTCTTTACCATCGAAAACGTCTATCTCCATCATCACACCATCGACGCCGATCATCTTTGTCATCCGTCTTCGTTGCCGAAAAGACCGGCCAGTTTCTCTTTCTATCAATCTCCTCCTCACATTCCATCTGGTTTCTCTCTCTCTAAGATGCCTCTCCCTCAATCTCTACTAAACTTTATCTCTCTTATAATCTTGAATGGTTGTGTATATAGAGTTGTGTGTGTGCCATGTGAAAGAAAAGGATTGGTGAAGCTTACACAAGAAGATAGAATACATAAAGAGGGTTTAATAAGAATATCAACCAAAATTACGAATATACTCTCACATGTTATGCATATGAGGGAATATAACAGATGAGATTAACTTGGTTAGTCGTAAATGATTGAATCAGCAACAAAAATAAACTTAAAGGATGTTTTAGCAAGTTTTAAACATAAAGGCTGGAACCTGCAAGTTTAAAGAAACTTAAAGGATGTTTTGTGCAATTTACTCTAACTTTTTTGCAACAACAGAAACAATTGAGAATGGTATTCGGGCTACAATTGCAGCACAACAAATTGTACTTATTGAAGTAGTTCGTGATGCTTTACAACTGGGTGCATTGGATCAAGGTGATATTCAATACGCTAGTTGTTAAACCCAATTTTCGATGGGTCCGGATGGGTCGTGACGATTGGATAACAGTATCACACTTTAATAATAATGCAACGGAAGTATTTAGAGTAAAAATATTCATAACATTAAAAGTGTCGGAATATATACAAATACAAAGTTGTTCAAGTGTTCAAGTTTAAGCCCACAGGCCGGATCGAAGTAAAAAGAAGCATGTATGTGACTGAAAAGTACATTCAGTTTTAGAAAATTTTTAATATTGAACATCAATACATTTCTAAAATTGAATATACATTTATATCCTATCCTGTTTATTCGTTTTAATTTATAAAATTCAATTTTATATTAAAAGATAACAATGTTAACTCTTTATTGCTAATCAGATGCGGAAGCGTGATTAAACACAAATACATATAATACTTTTCCCATCTGTGATCCAGTTACGGTCTATTCAAATAATTATATGTAAACACATCCATAGCGGGTTTATGGTTATACCTTGATGAATATTGAAGACTTGCACGATGGATGCGACGAACGACTTTGGTAGTAAATTGAATTAGAAATCTCAAAGATCACCACACGAATCCACACGCGAAACCGATCTGATCTGAATCACCCAAAAACATGGCGGAGTGCAGCGGTGGCTTGCGGCGGAAGCGGCGGTGATGCAGTGGTGCATAGATCGCTTGTTGACGCTTTGCAATATCTGGTCCATATTCCGCTTGTTTTGTTTGATGCAAAAGTGGTACATACTCCTATTGCTACAATTGAACTCTCAACAGGCTATTATTTTCTAATCCTACACTATATAGTTCGCTTGTAGGCGCCTTGCAATATTTCTCAATTATTAGGCCAGATCTCTCGTGTGTTGTCAATCAAGTTGGTCAATTTCTACAGGCACCTATAGTTAATAACTATCGGTGTGTGTGAAACGACCCATAGGTATGTGAAAGGCACTAATGCTTATTGTCTGACATTTACATGGGCTATGTTCTAATTCAATCATAGGGTGTTCCGATGTTTATAGGTCGCGTTGTATTAAAACAAGGAGATCTACCTATGGTTATTGTCTGACATTTGTCTGACATTTACATGGGCTACATTCTAATTCAATAATAGGGTGTTCCGATGGTGATAGGTCGCGTTGTATTAAAACAAGGAGATCTACCTATGGTTACTCTATATTCTTAGGTGGTAAGTTGGATTCTTGGAGTGAAAGAAACAACCCACCGTCTCTCGTTCTAGTTGTATGGGTGACTAATCTGTTTCATGAGTTACATGCTTTGGTGTGTGACTCATCTGTTTTATGAGTTACATGCTTTGGCTTCTGATGGACCAACACTTTTGTGTGGCAATGAAGTGCTCTTTTTAAGGCACAAAATTTGGTCACACATAATGTTGATGCATATATGTGGACGCGACCCGTTCGGTTTGACATTTCTACAAGAATTGATATCCTCCATCAATCTCGGTGATAGTTGCTGTTGTTTATTATCTGCATGTTGCAGATCTTTCTGTCTGTTGCAGCCAGTGACGAAACAACCAAACATGTTGCAGCTGATTGACAAAAGTCCAGCCTGCATATGATCACGACGAAACTCCTGCTGTTGACGAAACTCCTGATTGATGACGAAACTCCTGATTGACGAAACTCCTACATGTTTCGTCATCATGGTCTTGCATAACAAAGTTTCGTTAGCTCCTTTATGTTTCGCCATGAGGTTTCGTCGGGTCCAGATGTTTCGTCGAGTGCAGCTTATATATAACAGTAGTGGACTGAAGACAGATGAGAGAACACGTGACACAGAACATAAGCACAGAGTACACACTGAGAGAATATCAGAGAGTTTGTGAGAGTTTCTTGTTCAAATCTTGTAAACAACTTTCTGATCTTAATATATTGTGAGTTTGAAACAGTGAATCTTTGTTTCTTGTGTTTATCGATCTCGGTTTGCTTTCCCGGTTGGATTCCGCACAACCGGGTTTGTTCGTATACAAGGATTAGGCGAGTAGATCCTCCGCTTGTTGGACCTACAAGTGGTATCAGAGCGTTTGTGAGAGTTTCTTGTTCAAATATTGTAAACAACTTTTTGAAGATGTTTCGTCGATTGCTGAAGATGTTTCGTCGACTGCTGAAGTGTTTCGTCGAGATGTTTCGTCGACCTGCTTATGTTTCGTCGAACTGGTCCTTTATATAACCAGCACTGAAGACAGAAAGACGGCAGTGAACACAGAGAGAACACACACACACGAAAGAACCCAGAGATAGTTTGTGAGAGTATAACTTTGTGTAATCCTTTGTAAACAAACTATTCTGGTAATAACATTTGAATCGTTAAACTTTATATCCTGCTTGTGTTGTTTTCGTGTTCTAACTCGGTTTGCTTTCCCGGTTGGATTCCACACAACCGGGTCTGTTCGTATACAAGGATTAGGTGACTAGATCCTCCGCTAGTTGGACCTACAAGTGGTATCAGAGCCTTGGCTCTCTTCCTTGTTAAAACCGAGTGTTTGAAGTTCATATTTTCTGAAAAACAGATTTAAAACTTTGGAAATCTTGGTGTTTTGCTATAAGTTTTGACAAAAACCTTGTTGGAATACATTTATACATGTTAAGATTGGGTTGTTATTGAAACTTTCTTGCAAAATCATTGTTCGGAAATTTTTCCGTTGGCCGGAATCATCATAAGTTTGACCGGAAAATTCATAGTGTTCTTCATATCTTCAAAAAGTTCATCAGTTTCTTCATATTTTCTGGGTTTGTTTGAAGATTGCACTGTTGTTGTTATTATTATAATATTGCTCTTGTAGTTGGTAAACATATGATGGTTGATGATTGAAAGTAGGTGAATACAGTGCTTAGGGTAAGGTGTGTTTGTCAAAAGAAGTGTCTTTGTGTCAGAAAGATAAGACTAAAAACAATTGACTAAAAAAAATTGATTTGAAAATATCTTTGTGTGTGTCCCTTTAGTCAACGAAACTCCACCTTTTTTTTCAAGATTGGTTTTGACGAAACTATAATTTTTCATCACAATTGTTCTTTGACGAAAGATCACATTTTTCATTTTGTCTTTTATGAAAAACCCTTTTTCGTCAGAAAAGGAGTTTCGCCAAAAACTAAGTGTTTAGTGGATCACTTTTGTCAAGTATTAACAGAAGCTTTCAAAAGTTATTTTAACGGTTTGTTTTAAGTGATTTTAACAGGTATTCAGTATTATATATTCAAAATGAATCCAGACTGGTGGGGTATTCCATCCAATACGGAGAGCAAATATAGAAGCACGGGTTTATCGCCATCAAGGGCCGAATCTCCCGCACCCGCATCTAATACGGAGAGCAAGTATAGAAGCACGGGTTTATCGCCATCATGGGCCGAATCTCCCGCACTCGCATTTTCGTCAGTTCCACCTCAAACGAATCAAATTTTGACTGGTCAATGGGCGTTTGTTTCAAATCAAACTCAAAATATTCAAAGTATACTTTTAAGCGAAAGCGAAACCGGAAGCCTTAACCGTCCACCGAAGCTAATGCACATGAATGAATATCCTGGATGGGAAGAAAGATTCCATACGTATGTCCTTGGGCAAAACACGGAACTGTGGTTATGTTTTACTACAGATTTCGATCAAGCACTTGAGGTTGCCGCTTCAACTGCCGCGACATTTGCATATCTTACGGAAGACGAGAAGAAGAAATATGATTTGGAAAATAAAGATTTTTCTATTCTAACTCAGGCGTTGAGCGAGGATATATATCATCAGTTTATCAGCTTCAAGAGGTCAAAGCGGTTATGGGATGCATTGAAGACGAGAGGTCTAGGAAATGAAGCGTCACGCCAATTGTGACATGATTTACTCAAGAAGGAGTTTGATGGCTTCACATGTATGGAAAAAGAATATTTGGCAGATTTGACAAGTAGATATTATCACTTGCTGACTGAGTTGAATAATTATGGGGTAGCAACAACTCTAGCAGAGGTTGTCACAAAGTTTGCCGATGCACTGCCACCTCAATGGAATGGTTTCTTGGAAATCTTGAAATACAATGGCACATTGGCTACGGCAAACATGAATGATTTCGTTCAGCTCTTTTAGAATAAGGATCAAGAAGAAATCAGGAAGGCGAAACGGATTCCAGTGCAACAAAATCCTGATATGTATTATGGTAACTGTGGAGGTTCTAACACTGTTGCAAGACATGTTACACATGCTCCGCTACAAACGGCTTTTGTCTCAAGCACTGACTTGTACAGAAATCCAATACAATCAGTTCCTCTGCAACAAAGAATAACAGACTTGTATGGAAATCCACTACAGCCAGTTCCCCAGCAGCAAACCCAAAGGTCTTCTGTAGCAACTGATTTGTATGGAAATCCACTACCAGTTCCACAACAAGCTTATTATGGAAGCACTTCATCTACCGGTCAGCCATCAAATCCAAATACAGTTCGGCTCGACACTTCAAATTTCTCTAAAGTAAGTGTTGAAGTAGCTAAGGATCATATGGAGCTATTAAACACATTGGTGAGCGCGTATTGTGGGTTAATAGCAGGTCAGATTGGAAACATCAATCTGACACAAGAAGATTATCAGCAGATCGATAAGGAGGAAATGGATATGATGGATATCAAGTGGGCTTTTGCTAGTGCGGTTAGGCGAGCTAAAGACTTCATGGAAACGACTGGTAGAACCAGCTTGGAAAGCAAGAGAGATACCAAGTATGGGTTCGATAAACAATCAGTCAAGTGCTTCAATTGTGGTGAACGAGGTCACTTCAAGAGAGAATGTACCAAACCAGCTCAACATGGGAACCAGAATCCTTTCAGGAATCAAGGCAACCAGCAGAATCAGAATCAGGATCAAAACAGGAATAACGAGCGTACGTTGATGCCTGTGAACAATCCAAATCAAGCAGGAGCATCAAATGCCAACCAGGCTCTTGTGGTACAAGTCGATAAAGGTTGTGACTGGTCGATTCAATTGGGAAGTGATGTTCAAGATATAACAGCTTGTTTTGCTGAAGTTGTCAAGGATCTGAAACACACCAGTGGTGGAGAATCTTCCGCCAGTGGTGGAGAATCATCTGAAGATGAAGACAGTTCAGGATATAGTAGAAGCTCAGATGAAGAATCCTCAACTTCAGGCGATGATCATTTTGATGAAACGTCAAGTGTGTCAGTCGACGCAGATGTTGATGAATTGTTGATCGCTTTCAGTGATTCAGATTTTGGCGGATGCAAAATCGATGGCAAATCCACAACGGCTGGATGTCAGTTTTTAGGAAATCGCCTAGTCACATGGCAGTGCAAGAAGCAGACTTGTGTCTCTACATCAACATGCGAAGCTGAATACATTGCTGCCTCAAGTTGTTGCTCCCAAGTCCTATGGATTCAACAACAAATGCGCGACTACGGTTTTGAATTCCTAACTACTCTTATTTTCGTTGATAATTCTGCTGCCTTACAGATCACTAGAAATCCTGTGCAGCATTCAAAGACCAAACACATCGAAATTAAGTATCACTTCATACGTGATTGCTTTGATAAAAGGCTTATCGATGTTGTTAAGGTCCAAACCGATGACCAACGTGCCGACCATTTTACCAAAGCATTTAATAAATCACGATTTGACTTTTTATTATTGGTAAATGGCATTAAGGTCAAACAAGAGTAAAACCGACATCGGAAAATCGTTTTTGTAAATATCTTTGTGTTTTTAATTTGTCATAGTTTTTACATTTTAGGGGGATTAAATCCAAATTTGAAAAATTCAAAAAAATCGAAAAATTTCAAAAACACAAAAACAATAGAAAAACAAAAATGAGTTTCCTGGCGAGCAAAAGAGAAAATGATAGTACATCAGTGGTCTGTCCAAACCTATTTGAGCTTAAAAAGAAACATAAAAAATGTTAAGCAGCTCTATATAAGATGTATCGGTAGGCTCACAATCATTTTAAAGTGTGCAGGGTGATATAAACCTAAATCGACTGAAGACTGTGTGGCAACCGCTCATTGGCATATGGTCTTAGTACCGAAATTTCATTTGATAAATTGCCGAGGTTATGAGATATGTGGTCTTTATGCTGTTTATCATCTGGGTATCATGGTTGTTTCTTTTTCCGAAAACAACGGAGACGAAGTCTAGATCTTCCATGATACCATACATACGTGTACATACTGCATTCGACCTCTATAAGTGATCAACAATCACATGTCCACAAAATAAGTGATAATATATCACATTTATCCGGGAGTCAAGTTCGTCCCTTTGCTGTACGTTAGTACTGACCTGTTCACGGACTTGCTCCTATGCCCTCATGCACCTGAAAATCAAGTTCCTCATCAATAAGTGATTCTATCACATAGGGCTTATTTTCAACCAAAAATAAGTGAGTATCTCACATTTTCATATACGTCAAAACAGATGATAAATGGTATACTCACCAGTAAGATGAACTCTCGTGCATACCTTGATACGGGAATGTGTCGTGTGTGGATGAACACCGGTCGGTAAGTATAAATCATACACTAATCATATCCCCTCGCCATGATTACATCTGATAAGTTGAGCTTATGTGGACAACAATGCCGATAATCGTTATAGGATGTGTTGGTACACTTTATGTGGACCCGACTCGACTCGGTTCGATTCGGTTCGGTTCGACCCGGTTAGGTTCGGCTCAAGCCCGACGTCACGACATTCCTCCGTCGTGCGCCCCAGAGTTCGGCTCAAGCACGGAGAGCCGCGGACCGTTTCCCGCTGACACATCATCATGACATCATCATGATGATGTCATGATGATGTCACATGTTGACTAATCTATGCAATATGAATTCCCAGAATTCATTTACGTAAGGATTGCATGATGGGCCACTTTACTTGGGCCTTTTTGTTTGCATTGTGCCTGCTTCATCTGCATGTGACGAAATCAGCAGAAAGACGAAAACATCAAAGTGACGAAATCACTTGATTTCGTCAAAGACAATTGGATTTCGTCGATGGTGATGGATTTCGTCAATGAGTGTTCGTCCAGAACATGATTTCGTCGACCACTTCACTATATAAACATTAAACAGACAGAAACAACAAAAACAGAAGTCTGAATAGATTTCATTGAGCGAACACACTGTAAACACACACACTGAGAGTTTATGAGAGCATCTTGTAAACATTGATTTGTAACCGTTTCATACGCATTAATACAATGGAGTGTTAATCGTTGAATCTTTGTGTTTTACGTGTTCGTAACTTGGTTTAACTTACCCGTTTGGATTCCGCACTTTCGAGTTTGTCGGAAAACAGGGAATAGAGGTTACTCGATCATCTGGGTGGACCTACAATTGGTATCAGAGCATTGGCTCAATTCCTTGTTTAAACCAAGTATTTTTATTGTGATTTGAAAGATTTTAAAGTGTTTTTCTTGTATTTTGGAGTTTAAAATCATACATTTTCTGGAAAAACGTTGTTAAAACCTTGAAATTGTTGATTGTTTTGCTTCTAGTTCATATAAAACCTTGTTAAAACTCTTGTATACATGTTAGTATTAGGTTTTTGTTGAACTTTATTTGCAAAAGTGTGTTCGGAAATTTTCAGGTAACTTGAATCTTCATCCAGTTCATCACATCTTCAAACTGTTCTTGAATAATTATCTTTGTTTGATCTTTATTTGTGTCTGAATTATTGTGTTTGTTGTTGATTATTAAAACAATTGTTTGAAAATTGTGTCATTCAAATGATGATTTTATGTTGAAAAAGAAGCTTTGGTATGGCAGAAAGTAAGGTGAGTATGAAAAAGATGGTTTTTGTTGTCAGAAGATAAGGATAAGGTTTGAAAAATATCAACTTGTCTGTACCAAATTGTCAACGAAATCAGCTGGGTGAAATCACATTTCTGGACGAAATCACCTTTCGCGACGAAATCACCTTTCACCGACGAAATCACCTTTCGCGACGAAATCACCATTTCAGCGACGAAATCACCATTTCAGCAACGAAATCAAACATATCAGCGACGAAAAGCACTATTTTCGTCACATACTTGTGTTATTTTTAAACAGAAGACTTGTAAAACATTTTTAACTGTTTAATTTGTGTGATTTAATCAGGTATTCGTCATTATACATTCAAAATGAACCCGGCTTGGTCTGGTACTCCGTCTAATGCAGAAAGCAAGTATAGAAGCACAGGTTTATCTTCATCATGGGCCGAATATCCCACACCACCTCGAATTACGGCAGAACAATGGGTTTCGGTTACTAACCAACATCAAAGTGAACCAAAAATGGCAAGAAATTTGTATGGTGATCTAGTACCAGTTGCTCAGTTACCAGCAATCTGTGTCCCAACCACCGATTTGTATGGAAATCCACTACCACCAGTTGCCTCACAGCGCCATCGTTCTACTGTAGCACCATCATCTCTTGATCCAAGGAACTGTAGTAAAAAAAAACGGCGTTTTATGCTAAAATTGTCAAAGATGCCAGCAATGGTGAATCATCGCGAAACGATGACAGTTCTGAACATGACAGTAGTTCAGTTGAAGACGTTTCAACTTCAGTTGAAGATGTTACAACTTCAAGTTCAAGTTCAAGCGAGGATAGATCTGAATGTAAATCATCAAGGGAGGTTGTTGATTCTGATGCAGATAGGTCAACATCTGAGAGTGATTCCAGTCAGGTACGTGTCGATGAATCAAAATCTGATAGTTGTGATAGATGTGATACGTGTGTTGGATTAATTGTTAAATTGTCCGATTTGCAAAGCAAATATGACGATTTGCAAAGCAAATTTGATGTGACAAATATCCACAATCAACATTTGATCGTGGATCTTTCGAAATGCACTGAGGCCAACATGTTTCGTGAAAATTATGAAAAGGAATTTAAAAAGATAATTGAAACATTAAAAGAAGATAAGACTGAGCTAACGAAAATGGTTTCAAGAAAACAAACTGAAATAAACCTTTACATCAATCATCTTGAGATCATGCAAAAAGAGTTAGCCTGTGCTAAGTGTGAAAGTGAGGCGATCCAGCTTAAGCTGAATAGTTATTCAAACTCTAGGTATGTGCTGGATCACATCATTGACATACAAAAAAAGAAAAATGATGTCACGTGCATAGGTTATAAGAAGTGTCCACCACCTATTAAACACGATTATTCTTCGATGCCTGATGAGGAAAATAAACCTCATTTTGAGCCCTCAGTTTCATTGAACCTTGAGGAATTCACATTTGGGCTAGGTTACAAAAAGGAAGTATCGTCTGATTCGGATGAATCAGCAGATGCGAAAGTGTCAACAGCTGAACGAAATCAGGATCCTCCAGTCATTATTGAGGATGCTGATTCGTCAGATGATGAATCTGAGGATACTAATTCTAAACAGTCAGAAATGGTAACAAAAGAGGAAAACATACCTCTCAAAAATTAAATTATTAGTAATCCACCTGCAAAACCGTTTGTGACTGCTACAGCCAAGTCTGTTGAATCCTCATCTGGAATCTGTGAAAGCATGAACTTGCTTTACACGTTGATCGGATCTGATAAAATATACTCAGACAATGATTTTCCAATCAAGAATGTCAATCAATCTTTGATTGATAAAGTTTTCGAAGATTCTACCAGTAAGTTTATGGGAAAGTCGAGCCCAAGAGTTGTAGTAACTCAGTGTGCTCCTATCCCAAAATCCGAAGTTAGGAAGCAATATGGGAATAAAAAATTGCAACCACAACACAATCAACGAAAGCAAGGTCACATTCACCAAGGAAATGGAAAAGGCAAACAGAGCCAAAACAAGAAAAAGGTTCGGAAGATAAACTTCGTGAAATCCAGAGGGACTGATAAAATTGAAACTTTCGAAAACAAATCCAACACGGATTTTGTTAAACAAAGTAAATTTTTGAAAAGAAACAGTCAAAACAATTACACACAACACACAAACGGTTGTGATGTAGGACCAAGTACCTCAAGATCACGAAGTTCATCATCAAGCTCTTACAGTTATGATACTCCGAGGTTTGTTGAGTGGAGATCATGTTTTGAGTGTGGTGAGTATGGGCACATTGTCAGAAACTGTCCATATCTCACGAAAGGAAAGGCAAAGGTTAATGCCCCCCATGGTAACAAATACCATAAAAGATATATTTCACCAAAACAGGACCCTCGTCTTGTTAAACAACAAGAAGTGAAACAGATAAAGCAACAAAGAAAAGAAATTGAAAAGGTTTTAAAACCAGAGGTTGTCCAAACGCAGTCTGTTAAGTTAGAAATTAAAAATGAAAAACAAAAACAGATTTGGAAACCAAAACCAGTAAGTGTTTCAGGGGGAGCTACATCAATTCCGAATCATCGGGAAATGGATGTTGCAATTCTCGATGATGACGGACGACCCAAGTCTGTGAAGGCTTGGGTCCCCCTCTCCAACTAATCTCTGAATGAGTGTGCAGGATGTTCCAGGAGGAACTATTGATAGTCTTAGGATTGTTGATAGTGGAGCGTCCATGCACAAGATCGGCGACATAAGGCTCTGAAACATTGTTGTATCCAAGGAGAATATTGTTGCCTTTGATGGCGAGAGGATAAAAGAAGACAAAAAATGTCTGATGAAAGAATGTGGTTGAATGAAGTTGAAAAATTCGACAAGATGAAAAATGTGCCAAAAATTTGGTTGTTATGGTTTTTGATCGGGTCAACATGATAGATTCAAATCAAAATGTACGCACCTGCAGCACGTCTGAAGTTCAAAATCAACAAGATGAACGTGCAGTGTACATTTCTTCGTGGTGTGATTGAAGAAAATGTGTTTCTTGAACAAACCAACCAGGTGTGCGAATGCCTTGGAGTGGATTGAACAACCGCACACTACTTCTCAAAGAGAAAGTCAAAGACCTTCGCTGGTGCAATGTGAAAGACCAGCGGGACCCAGAGGTTTATGATCTTGTTGCTGTGAAGAGATTTCTTGGTTAGTTGTGTAGGTCCCGAAATCTGAGGATCGATTACGAACCGAATCACTTGTTTATAGTAAACACGGTTACGTGTGCGGAATCCACGTAACTATGCCAAATCAAACATATAAAGCAATAATAACAACGGATTAATCAATGATACACACTCGATTGATTAACGAGATGAGAAACCGATTACAACTGATACAAACACAGTTCAGACAGAATTTCGGCAGAGTTTTGTTACTATGGTCAATATCTCATCTCTTGGTTCAAATGAACACAAGAGGTTGTTTATATAATCCCTGGCCACTGATATCGACGAAACACACAAAGTGTTTGACGAATCTGAACATGGGCCAGACATTGGGCCTGGAACAGCCCAATACATGACGAATCAAGGTCTGATTCGTCATGACCTTCAACGAAACAGAAGTTTGAACACTGGTCTGTTTCGCCATGATGTGTTCCGACGAAACAGGTCTGTTTCGTCGTGGACTGCAACTGTTGTGTTTGTTTCTGTAAACAGACAGCAACAATCAGCAACATATAAACATAGTAATGACAAAACTACCCTTTAATGCAACATGCATTGTTCATAATACGTTACATAACAAAAGAGACAAATAAGTTGTACACAAGTAGATAGGAGGATATCTGACTTGGTCAACATAACATACAGACTCGATAATTAATAAAAGACCATACAAAATACATCGTTAAACAAGACTAGTCACAGACACTAAAAATGCATCAACAAACTCCCCCTTGTCTGTTACTCGTCTTTGGTCTTCTAATCTTCCATCAGTGTTGTTCGGACCACGTACTGCCCGAATGAATACCCCTGTAGTAGCAAAAACACGCTACTCGCTGAAACTTTAACGCTTGTCTTGCATCTTGATTATGGCGTTTTTCTGACATAATCTCCTCTTCAGTTTTGTTTTCTTTCTTTATCGCCTTCTTGCGTTTTCCCTTTTCTTGCTGTGCTTTCGGAGCCATCTGTACATGAAAATGTCCAGAGTAAGTCACAATTTATATAACATAGCATTTAGACATGTATGAATACACTTTCATGTATTCATATAACAGATAACCTATTTAAACATGTCTACTGTGAACAAACAGCAACATCAGAAAACTGCTAAGGCATTTACGACGAAACAGAGGATCAACGACGAAACAGAACTTTGAACGACGAAACAGAGGGTTGACCATTGACTGGTTTGATTCGTCGACTTTTTGATTCGTCGAGTCTATTTCGTTCCATTTCTGATTCGTCATCTTTGATTCGTCGTCTGATTCGTCGAATGTTTGATTCGCCGGAATTAGGGTTAAATTTGATTCGTCAAAATGGGGGTTTTATCAGTTTCTCCGTATTGGGTTTAAACAAACACCAGATATAAACATAAACACATTCAATCAACATTATTTATACCCAACCCATTTATAAACACCCATAAATGATTTTCCGAACAAAAACCCTTGTATAAACAGATGATACCATTATCAAATACAAACCCCTGTTTTTGTTATAAAAACCCATTAACAAATCAAAGAAAATCAAACATTGATAAACCTAAATCTACCAGATTAAGAAGTAAAACACAAGAACATGCAACAACAACACATATATAATCAAAGAAAACAAGGTTTCAAAGGGTTTCGGATGAAAAACCGAACGGTTCAAAGTGTTCGGAATGTGAATCAGAACATGTTACTACCTTTGAAGTTTGTAAAATTTTGATTAAAAACTGATGTTTTGAGCGATTTTGACGAGAAACCGTAGGTTTGGGTTTTTGGTTGTGTGAAAAACCGAACGGTTCAAAGTGCTCTGATACCACTTGTAGGACCGTTTTCTGGACCGAAACCGTAGGTTTGGGTTTTTGGTTGTGTGAAGAAGATGAGAACAGATGATTTGAAAAAGTGACCAAGTGGGACCTATATATACTCCGCCCTGTCTCGACGAATCTGAGAACTCGACGAAACTGAAATGGGCTCGGCGAAACAGAAACTTGGGCTGAAACTTGGGCCTAAACTTTAGCCCATGACGAAACAGATTTGGGCTCCTGTGATTCGTCATCTGTTATGACGAATCAGATTTGATTCGCCGACTAAGGTCTGATTCGTCGACACTTGTGATTCGTCGACAAGTCTGTTTCACTAACAGATTTTTCAAAACAGTAACACCCAGGCTGGAAATATTTTGCAGTCAAAACAGTGGTAATATTTTGCAGTCTAAACAGATTATGAACACAATTCCATTCAGTTTGAATTTTCAAATGCAAGAACGTTTTTATGAAGAAGGTTTCAGGCTTCCGGTAGAAAACACCAAGCAACAACTTCGGCTTAATCAAAAACGAACTTTACACAAATATACTAAAAACAAATTTAAAGCACGGTAAACTAAATGAAAATGCGGAAAACTGTTAAAAACACTAAACAACTGTACAAGTGCAATCTTTTTGCGAATCTCAAGGACAAGGAATCATACCAGCTTACGGTCTTAGTCAACATGATTTTGATTCTGTTTAAAGCTCTGGATAAGTATACTACCTCGATTATCGGTATTGTGGTCCACATAAGCTCAAACTGATCAGACGTAATCATAATTTAAGAGATACGATTAACGGTAAGGATTATACTTACAAGTCGATGTAAATCCACTCACGACACATTCCCGTATCAAGGTATGCATGAGAATTCATCTTACCGGTGAGTATACCGATTATCATCTGTTTGACCGTATAAAAATGTGAGAGACTCACTTATTTTAATTGAAAACAAGCCCTATGTGATAGAATCACTTATTGATGAGGAACTTGATTTTCAGATGCATGAGGGCACAGGAGCAAGTCCGTGAACAGGTCAGTACTTCCGTACAGCAGAGAGACGAACTTGACTCCCGCAAAGAATCTGTGATAATTTATCACTTATTTTGTTTGGACATGTGATTGTTGATCACTTATTGAGGTCGAATGCAGTATGTACACGTATGTATAGTATCATGGAAGATCTTAGACTTCGTCTCCGTTATTTTTACGGTTTGATACAACCATGATACCCAGATGATAAGCAGCATAAAGACCGAATATTTCAGATCTCGGCAATCTCTCAAACGAGATTTCGGTACTAAGACCATATGCCAATGTGCGGTTCCCACCTGACTTGAAGTCTGTTAGGTTTGTATCATCCTGCACATTTTAGTCTGATTGTGAGCCTACCGATACATCGTTAGTAGAGATACTTATCATTTTTCTTTTTATTTTGCATTTTGAGCACATTGACCGACCACACCAGTGAATTTCATCATTTTCCTTTATCCAAGAAACTCATTTTTGGTTTTTCTATTGTTTTTGAATTTTTGAATTTTTCAAACGAAACGACAGAAAGTAAAGACATCTTTTTGGATTTTGAACTTTTGCAATGTTTTTGTATTTTCTTGAAATATCTCCCCCTAAAATTCGCAAAGTTTACGAAAACTAAAATCTTTTTGAATTTTCAAAGTTTATAAAGAAAATATTTACAAAAACGATCAGCCAAAGAAGTTTACTCGGGTATCACCTTAATGCCATTGACCAAAAGAAGATAATCAAAACGTGATTTATCAAAAGCTTTTGTAAACAGGTCGGCACGTTGGTGATCAGTGGGGACATGAACGACATCGATTAACCTCTTATCAAAACAATCACGGATAAAATGATATTTAATGTCGATGTGTTTAGTCTTAGAATGTTGCACAGGATTTCTAGTGATCTGCAAGGCAGCATTATTATCAACAAAAATACGAGTAGATAGGAATTCTAAACCGTAGTCGCGCATTTGTTGTTGTATCCAAAGAACTTGGGAGCAACAACTCGAGGCAGCAATATATTCTGCTTCACATGTTGATGTAGCAACACACGTTTGCTTCTTGCACTGCCACGTGACCAGGCGATTTCCTAGGAACTGACATCCTGCTGTTGTCGATTTGCCATCGATTTTGCAACCACCGAAATCAGAATCACTGTATGCAATTAATTCAAAACTATCATCCCTAGGGTACCAAAGACTGAGGTCTGGGCATCCCTTCAAATAGCGTAGAATCCTTTTGACAGCTGACAGATGAGAGGCCTTCGGGTTTGCTTGATATCTTGCTAGCAAGCATGTTGGGTACATGATATCAGGCCTCGAAGCGGTAAGATACATGAGAGATCCGATTATGGCACGATAGTACGAGGAGTTGATGCTTTCTCCCTTCAAATCCGGAGTAATCCCGTGATTCTGCGGAAGTGGGGTACCAATGGGCGTTGCATCTGACATTTGGAATCGGCTCAAAATGTCACCAACATATTTAGTCTGATGGATGAATATCCCAGACTCTGTTTGTTGAACTTGAAGGCCCAAAAAGAAATTCATCTCTCCCATAGCACTCATTTCGAACTTTTCTTGCATAACACTTTCGAATTGCCTGCACAAAGAATCATTAGTAGATCCAAATATTATATCATCAACATATACCTGCACCAGCAGAAGATCTTCATCTTGTTCTTTGATAAAGAGTGTGCAATCAATAAGACCTCGTCTAAATCCATTCTCCAGAAGATAGTTTGATAAGGTTGCGTACCAAGCCCTAGGTGCTTGATGTAAACCATAAAGAGCTTTGTTGAGCAACCAAACCCGATCGGGGTGAATAGGATCTTCAAAACCTGGAGGTTGTTCGACATGCACCTCTTCTTGAACAATACCATGAAGAAAAGCACTTTTAACGTCCATCTGGTAAACTTTGAATCCTTTGAAAGAAGCATAAGCTAAGAAGATTCGAATAGCTTCCAGACGTGCAACAGGTGCATAAACTTCATTGTAGTCAATGCCTTCAATCTGACGAAAACCCTGAACAACCAGTCTCGCTTTGTTGCGAATAACAACTCCACGGTCGTCTTTCTTGCATTTATAAACCCATCGTGTTCCAATTTTCTTGTAATTCTCCGGTTTTTCAACAAGCTTCCAAACACCAAGCTTTTGAAATTGCTGCAGTTCGTCCTGCATGGCTTCAACCCATGAATTATCTTTTAAAGCTTCCCTATAAGATTTTGGTTCTTCTTGTGAAACGTAACACGCGAAAGACCAATCATTTTGTAGACCAGATTCTCTAATAGCTGAATACAAACCAGCACTCGGGTTGTTTCTCAGCTGATTACGTGTCTGCACACCTTGTTGGACATCTCCTATGATATTCTGCTGTGGATGGGTATCGTGTATCCTCATTTCAGGATTTTCAGGAACACGAGCATTAACACCCAAATTGTTAATATTAAGATCAACAACCAACTCTACACCTGGAATATGCGTAGAAGTGGATGCATTTCCTTCAGCAGTATCATCGACTTGCACATGAGGAGTATCAACAGAAATACCCTGAACTGGAATAACTGGAGATTTATTGCCTTCAGTCGCATCCAGATTTTCTTCATCTTCTTCTGATGACTCATTGTATGCAGTAGCATTTTCAACTTCCTCATTTTGAACCGTGTTGTTAGACGAATTAGAACTTTGAGAGTTAACAACAACAGGTCTAACTAATGACGACTCAGCAGCATTGTCACTATCAAATATCATTCTAGCAGCCGCGGAATCTTCATCAAAGATTGGCAGGTCAAAGGAGTTGAATAGCCCATCATAATCGAACATCCAAGGATCACCTGGAGCTTTAACAGGATTTGTATATCTCAGAACCCTTACTTCACTCCATAGTTCAATCTTTTTGGTAGTCAGATTCCAAACACGAAAATTTGGAGTAGCATATCCAAGGAAGAAACCCGCAATAGCTTTCGCGCCAAACTTTCCATCCGGATCAATCACAGTGCATGGACCACCAAAAGGTTCTAGAATTGAAAGATCTGGTTTCCTTTTCTGTAGAAGTTCGAAACAAGTCTTGCCATGTCTCTTAACCGTAAGAACTCGGTTTAATGTGTAGCAAGCAGTCGACACAGCCTCTGCCCAGAACTGAACAGGAAACACCGACTCTACCAGCATTGTTCTTGCAGTTTCAATTATCGTCCGATTCTTCCTCTCCGCGACACCATTTTGTTGTGGAGTGTAAGGAGAACTGTATTCATGAAGAATGCCTTTAGAAGTACAGAAATCATCCATAACACGATTTTTGAATTCAGTTCCATTGTCGCTTCGGATCCTCTTAACTTTCAACGAGTAGAGATTTTCCAACATTGTAAGAAGATCCTTGAGGATGCCAGGAGTATCACTCTTGTGTGCCATAAAAGCTACCCAAGAAAATCTAGAGTAGTCATCAATAACTACTAAACAATACACATCTCCGAACGTTGTTTTGTGTCTCATAGGTCCAAAGAGGTCCATATGAAGACGTTCGAGAGGCATGCCAACAGTGTTGATTTTCTTCAAAGGGTGAGACTTCTTTGTTTGTTTCCCTTTCTGGCACGAAACACATATATCTTGTAGATGAAAACTTCTCACGGGCACACCATTCACAAGATTGTTTTTCACCAAATGGTTCATTTTTCTCAAGTGAATGTGTCCCATTCTTCTGTGCCAAGATATAGACTCCTTCTCCGTGGCTTTCGAGACAAAACATGTGACTTGTGCAGAAGTCGTAATCGCTTGACTCATATCAAGAACATAAAGATCATTGATTCTTGGAGCCGATAAGAGAATCCATTCATCAGGAATTTTGAAACCAGGTTTAAGCACATAACAACCGGCATCATCGAAATGCACGGTGAACTTTTTATCGCAGATTTGCTACACACTGAGAAGATTATGATCAATTTGACGAACATAATTGATCTTATCGAAACATACCACACCATTGGAAATCATTCCCTCTCCAGTGATGTAACCGCCTTTGTCTCCAGCGAAAGCGACATAGCCTCCTTTAATGTTTCTCACATCATATAGAAGCCGTAAGTCGCCCGTCATGTTCCTGGATGCCCCACTATCAACAATCCAATGACTATTAATAGTTCCTCCTGGAACATCCTGCACATATCATCCAATGATTAGTTAAGGATGGGGACCCAAGCCAAAGTGGTCTTGGGTCGTCCCTGAGCATCACGAATAGTGATCTCGATTTGTTGATGGTTTTCCAAACAAACAGCTCCCCCTGAACCCTCACTCTTCCTAGGTTTCCAAGTTTGTTTTTGTTTACCAGATTGAGTTTTGTAAACAAATTTTGAAATTTCTGATTTTACAGGTGAACTTGGTTCCCTTGGAACAGAATTTACCTTAGATTTTAAAGCCTTTTCTATTTTCTTCACATCTTGATGTCGTTGTTTCGATTCCTGTTCTTTAATAGTTCTTTTATCATGTTTAGGTGAAACAGGACGACATTTAGGGTGAATCGATTCAGGTGATGCTCTTTCAACAAATTTTGCTTTCGGAGTGTTAGCACAATCTTTGATGATGTGCCCAAACTCCCCACATTTAAAACACGTTCTCCTTTCAACAAACTTAGGAGAACTTGATCGACGATCAGATGTCGAACTTGTATAACCCGAGGTACTAGCTTTTTCATCACACCCGTTTGAATGTTGAGTGTAATTGTTTTGACTATCACGTTTTAAAATTTTGACTTGTACAAAATCATTGTTTGACTTGTTAGCAAAAGTCTCAATTTTATCTGTACCCCTCGATTTCACAAATTTGACATTGCTGTTTTTCTTCTGATAACGAGTCCCTTTTGTTTCAAATTTTGAGTTGGAAACATTTGACAATTTAGCTCGTTGATCTGATTGTTTACCCTTAGAAGCAATAGGTTGTTGCTTTGAAGGTGATTTCTGATTTCCAAATTTCTTTTTAATTTCAGTCTTAGGAATTGGATTACATTGAGTCACATTAACTCCCGGAATCGACTTTCTCACAAACTTACTTGTGTTATTTTCAAAAACATTATCAATCAATGAAGGATTGACATTTTTAATTGGAAAATCATTATCTGAATAGATTTTAGAGTCACCAACCAAAGTGTACAACACAATATTACTTTTAACAGTAGACACAGGATTTATCACTTGTTGAACAACAGATTGAACAGCAGGGGTAGGAGGATCACACAGAATATGATTCTCAATTGGAACTTCTACTCCTTTAAGTTTGTCAAGTGATTTATCCTGATTACTCACATCTGATTCAGATTCATCATCCGACGACTCATAGTCCTCAATGGTTGGAGGACCTTGTTTCGTGGATGTTGACTCTTTTTGCTCAGAATTTGTACTTGGAGAATTGTCCGATTTGAACCCTAGACCAGTAGTAGATTCCTCATAATTAAGAGGCACACTGGATTCAAACCGTGGCATTTCTTCTTCATCAGGCATATAAGTATAATCATGTCTCAAAGGGGGCGGACACTTCTTATACCCAACACCTTTCTTGTTTCCCTTTAGTTGTTGAACATCAATAATGTGATCGAGCACAAATCGGGAGTTAGAGTAACTCTCCAATTTTTGCTTGATTGCATCATGCTCACATTTGGCAATGGCTAGTTCCTTTTTAGTTTCCTCAACAATGTTAATGTAATCATTTATACTAACTTGTTTATGATAAACAGTTTTTGTCACTTCGGAAACATTTTTCTTTTGAATTTCAATCATAGATTTAAATTCTTTTTCGTTTCGAACCAAAGCCATATTCGCTTCTTTGCATTTAGCCATTTCAACAACTAAACTCTGATTGTGAATATGAATCGTATCACATTCAAGTTTTATTCTATCAAATTCATTTTTCATATATTCACAATCTCTACAGTTGATAAGAATTTCAGATTTTACCTGACTTGTAGAATCTGAGACATTTGCCATAACACTACAAAAAAGATCGCAATCTGAGACTGAAAAATCAGTCTCTAAAACTCCTAAATCAGTCCCTAATGGTTATTAGGGACTGATTTGCCAGTCTCGAGCCAGTCCTAATTGTCTAGTCCTAGATACTTTCATTAGTAACTAAATTTCAGTCCCGATTGTATGACACCAATAGAGACTGATATTCAGTCTCCTATACATATAAAATCAGTCCTCAATATACAACATCATTTCAGTCTCGAATACATTTCGTCGGTGACTGAAAATCAGTCCTTGATACATAAAAAAAATGAGTATTAGAGACTAAAAAATCAGTATTTGATACATAAAAATCAGTCCCTAATGTTTATCAAGGACTGATTTTCCAGTCCCCAGCCTGTCCCAGATACCTAGTACTAGATAATGTTTTTAGTAACTGAAAATCGGTCCCGATTGTATGACACCAACAGTGACTAACGGTTAGTCTCTGATACATAAAAATTCAGTCCTCAATTTGTCCCCCGTTACCACGTCATTTCAGTCCCCGATACATGTCTTTGGTGACTGCAAATTAGTCTCAAATACTATGATATTTCAGTCCCCAAAACATAACTTTAGCGACTGAAAATCAGTTGTTTAATGACACGGCTTTAATGACAGGCCTTTATGACTGGTTTTAAATTTTTATTTTTTTATTTTATTGGTAGACTTTCTAATTTTCCTAATAGAACCAAAACAATATATAAACCCATATCATAACAAAACAATTCATTTCATAGTCATACGTCATACGTCAAAAATAATACAAATATCTTAAGTTAACAAAAAATATTGTTTGGCGTACATAATTTGACATCTAAAATAGTCACTTAAAAACAAACGCAGCCCCATAACTCAAACACCCTTCATGTATCCCATCAATATCCTCATCCGTGTATACCGCTTTGCCTCTCCCAACCTGGAACAAAATTAAAGAACCTAATTAGGCCGTCAACCGTCACTCTCTCTCATCTCTTTCATCGCTCTCTCTCTCTCTCTCTCTCTTTCCCTAGATCTCTGTTGCATATTTGAACAACCCACCACTCCCCTCAAATGACGCGTGCCCTCCTTCCACCTCTTGAAGATGCCCTATTGTACTTTAGATGAAATCTTGCCCCATCTTTGGCTCTAGGAATCGCAATCTGCCCTGCAAATCCAAGATGATTAGCTCAAAAATAGTCGACCAAAAAAAAAACAAAAATTAAAACTAAAAAGGTGGTATTTTAAATTTATTCTTCTTTGATGCCCAAAAGTTGCTAAAGCATTGAAGTTGTGCGAACCGTGGAGCAAGGAATCAAATTGGTTTGGGCTTCTCATAATGTGCGGCCCACTAAGGCGAAGCCCAAAACTAACACTGTGCGGCCCACTTGTCAGTGTGCGGCCCACACGAGAGTGTGCGGTCCATTGACAAGGGTGCGGTCATACGAGTGTGCGATATGTAGTGTGCGACCAATTAAATCACATATAATCTTTGACCACAAATATCATAATAATTGCAACTTATAATGACTAATCAATCTAACTAGCCGACTCAGTATTAATTGTAACCTCGTCCCTACATAACAATTTCTAATAAAACAATTATACAGCCAAAGAATAATACCCAAAAACATTCTATCATGCGGAATCATCAGAATACCATTTGGAAAAATAGCATATTCTTAAAGAACAGTATTCAAAATCCTCAAAAAAATGTAAGAAATATACCCCTTTCATGTATGTATAGTTAACATTTTCCTGTTTTACACAAACAATAACAAATACATACCCAAGTTTAATAGACACCAACATACTGCTGATATCGTCAACAAATCAACAATCCAATTTATTCACACATATAACCAGGCCTCAATAGACAATTAATATTATTCACTACAAGCTCTTTTTCAATATCCACAGATCTGTACATATTCCGATATTCGGGTATACAACCAATTTATTAACCCCCACAAATCTGTTAGCAATGTACGAGATATGTATACCCCAATTTAAATATCACCACCACAACTTAAATCAAAACTCCACCTTTAATTAACCAATCAAGTATATAGCAATGTACGAGATATTTATAAAAGCCTTATCATCATTACAAGCATCATCAGCAAGCATATGTTCCTTAAACAGTCAACAAATGTACAAGGTCAGGAACTACAAGATGCAAACAATAACCAAATACTAACCGATGGATTATGCACACTGCCATATAACTCGTCATCGCGACAAGGGAGCTGCGACTCAGCCGCCATCCTCTGCCGCTGATTCCTACCACAACTCGTCGAAAAGAAACTTCACAATACTTGATCGATTCTTATCTTAAAACAGAAAGGGGATGTAGAAGCAGATCTGGTTACCAGAGACGTGACCTTAAAACACAGCCGCAGCCACCAAATAATCGACCGCTGCCACCGCGACCCGTCTGAGAGGAGACGGCTCCGCTGCACTGTGTGTTGATGGTGGCTCCACATCTTCGTACCATTTTTGTTCTCTTTCTCGCTCTCACTCGAAATCTCTCTCCGTCTCTCTCTCGTCACCACGCCGCCACAGACGGCGGTGGTGGTGATCGGTAGTTTATCGGGTTGGGGGGTGGGTGTTTGTCAGAGTTGTAGGGAGTTAAGGGGCGTGGCCGGCCGGTCATCGATGCTGGCAGCTGGTCAGACCACGAGAAAGAGAAGAGAAGAAGGTTGAGTGGGTATGGTTTCGTGAGAGAGAGACAACAGAGAATGTTCTCTGTGTTTTTGTTTTGAAGATGAGGTATGGTTGAAGGGAGATGGGAGGGAGGGTAAAGGAAACACACGGATCAAAAGAAGGTATTAGGGTTCTCTTTGCCATTTATCACACTCAAAATCAACGGCCAGTATTAACCCAGCCACAAACACACGGATCCAAGTGCATAAATTTAAAAATACAAAAAAAATTTTAAAAAAAAATACAAAAAATTTAAAAAAATCACACAAACATTTATAAAAAAAACATACAACTTCATTAATATTTATAAAATTACATAAACCTAAAAATTACAAAATAAGAAACCTAAAGCGTTAAATAAATTTCAAAAAGGTCGATCTTGTCACCCCATATTTTTGCCATATACTTAATCCATAAAACCAACGAAACCCTAATGTGTTCAATTACCACAAAAATAGGAAAACCAAAACAATAAAACAGAAGAAAAGATAGGTACCTGGTGCAGCGGACGAGGTGCGGTGCGCGATCGACTGAGGAGGTAAGTTGACTCCGAACTCGAGCTTGAAGAACTACCAACAAGCCGAGCACGGGCTCGACTTGGCCCATTTGCAAGACACGCCCGAACTCGACTAGGCCTGAGCCTGACTAGTAAGTAGGTTTTTCAAGCTTCGCTTTCGCGCATTTACTATTTATTAAATAGTTTAATTATATTTATAAGTTTTTATATAATTTTTAACTTATAATTTTTTTATATATAACATAATATGTATATAAAATACTTATTGTATTGAAGTATTATATTATGATAATAATTATTCATAAATATATATTCATTTGTATTAAATAAACATTACATAAATATCATACTCATTAAGCCTCACAACCTCAATAAACAAAGCTCGGGCTGATTTTTTCTCCTGTCTATAAAAAATCATTGGAGACTAAATATTAATTCCTAATAAGGTTTCGGAAAGATCTTTAAGCTTGATGTCACAGTCCCAGTCCCTGATGCTTCCCAATAGATGGTAGAATATGCATAACATAATTGGACACCGAAAATTAGTCACCAATCATTTTCTATGCCAAAAGGCATTCAAAACTGAATATTAGTCCCTAATTTTGTCTGTCTTTAAAAAAAAATCAACCTCTAATACAATTAGTAACTAATAAATTTGTCCCAGATACTACGTATCCGAGACTCATAGATTAGTCCCTCATAGTTTAGTCCCTCGGTGTCAATATATTAGTGACTGAATATTAGTGACCAATAAAATGGCGCCATTTTTATTAATGGGGGCAGTTATTTAGGACTGAATTTCAGTAACCAATATGTTTCCCTCCAAAAATTATTTTTAGACAAACATATTTGTGACTAAAATTCAGTCATGGACATCAGTCACAAAAAAATCAACCTCTAATACAATTAGTAACTAATAAATTAGTCCCAGATACTACGTATCCGAGACTGATAGATTAGTCCCTCATAGTTTAGTCCCTCGGTGTCAATATATTAGTGACTGAATATTAGTGACCAATAAAATGGAGCCATTTTTATTAATGGGGTCAGTTATTTAGGACTGAATTTCAGTAACCACTAAGTTTCCCTCAAAAATTTATTTTTAGACAAACATGTGTGTGACTAAAATTCAGTCACGGACATCAGTCACAAAAAATCAACCTCTAATACAATTAGTAACTAATAAATTAGTCCCAGATACTACGTATCCGAGACTGATAGATTAGTCCCTCATAGTTTAGTCCCTCGGTGTCAATATATTAGTGACTGAATATTAGTGACCAATAAAATGGCGCCATTTTTATTAATGGGGTCAGTTATTTAGGACTGAATTTCAGTAACCAATAAGTTTCCTTCCAAAATTTATTTTTAGACAAACATATTTGTGACTAAAATTCAGTCTCAGATAAGTTGTCCAAGTATTAAGGACTGATTATTAGTCACGGACATCAGTCACAAAAAAATCAGTCTCTAATACAATTAGTAACTAATAAATTAGTCTCAGATACTATGTATCCGAGACTGATAGATCAGTCCCTCATAATTTAGTCCCAAATGGTCATTTTTCTTGTAGTGTAAAGGCAGTCTGATAAGAGAAAGATCCGTCTTCAGAAAAGAACTTCTCCATTTCTTCAGATGCTACCTCAGCCTTCTTTAATCAGAATTGATTTCTGACATTTCAACTCTTCTGCTTCATTCAATAAGTCATCAAGATTAGAACTTGCTTCTTTGCTCACATCAGATTCAGAACAATAATCACCCGAAGTAGAACTTTCTTCATCTGAACTCCCGGTATTACCAGAACTGTCGTCACTATCAGAAAATTCTTCCTTATGAACGTGCTTGATGTGATTGATTATTTTTGCATAACACGCTGTTCCTCCTTTATCTTGATCACTTTCCCCAAGTTGTAAAGACCAATTAAACCCTTCATCAGCTTGTACGGTTAATGCACGACTTTCATTTGATGGTCCAGACTGATTCTGGTTAGTGGTGTTGTTTACAGCCACTATCCCTTTTCCACGATTGTCTTGATTAGCATTTGAAGTACTCGTCTGATTACGGAATGGGTTCTGATTGCCTTGTCTGCTTGGTCGAGTGCACTCACGTTTGAAGTGACCCTTTTCCCCACAATTGAAGCATGTAACTGCTTCTTTATCAAAACCGTACTTTGTATCTTGTTTGCTTTCCAAAGAACTTCTTCCTGTTCGAACCATAAAGTCCTTCGCCCTTCTAACAGCACTTGCGAATGCCCACTTTATATCCATCAACTCCATTTCATCACGGTTGATTTGTAGATAGTCTTCGTTGGTTAAATTGATGTTTCCAATTTGACCTGCGACCAAACCGCAGTAAGCACTGACCATGGTATTAATAAGTTCCATATGTTCCTTTGCTACTTCAATGCTAACATTTGAGAGGTTTGATGTATCAACTTTTACTGTGTTAGGGTTTGGAGTTGGAGGATTGTTGGTATAATGAGCTTGCTGTTGTTGTTGTGGTTGGACTTGTGGTTGTGGTAGGGATGGAATAAAACCTCCTCCTGAATATGCCTGAGGTTGAGTAGTAGAAACTGGAGGTATAAAAGGAATAAAACCTCCTCCAGAATATGCCTGAGGTTGAGTAGTGACAACTGGAGGTGTATAAGGAATAAAACCTCCTCCAGAATAAGGCTGAGCTTGAGTACTGGCAACTGGAGGTGTATAAGGAATAAAACCTCCTCCAGAATAAGGCTGAGCTTGAGTACTGGCAACTGGAGGTGTATAAGGAATAAAACCTCCTCCAGAATAAGGCTGAGCTTGAGGAAACGGAGAAGAGTTTGTATTTGATACAAACGCCGTTTGTAACTTTGGTTGCCTCAGACTAGCTGACGGGTCAAAACCTCCACCATTATACATTTCAATATTCTGAGGAGCAGCAATGCGTTTTGCTTTTCGGATTTCTTCATCATTTTTATGTTCCAGCTTCTGTACAAATTCATAGATAGTTATAGTGTCAGCATCTAGAATACCTGTATGCTTTAGAAGCTCAATGTATGGACTCCACTTTGGTGGTAGAGAATCAGCAAACCGTGCACAAACTTCCTTTTGAGTTGCATTAACAGCATAGGCAAACATCTCACTAATCAAATGATAAAACCGTGTGGTCATATCATTTAGAGTTTCGTTTTCCAAGAACTGAAACGACTCAAACTCTTTCTTTAATAAATCATGCCGTGTCTTTCTGGCAGCTGCATTTCCTTCTCCTCTTGTCACCAAGGCATCCCATAAGGATTTTGTGTCCTTACAATAAGAAAATTGATGATAGATATCTTTATGAAGTGCTTGAGTAAGAACAGCAAACGACTTTTTCTGAAATTCATATGCTTTCTTGTCATTTTCCTGCATGTTAGTAAAACCTTCGGCCGTTGAAGCTGCTACTTCAAGAGCATCATTGCGTGGAGTAATGAAACACCTCCAAAGATCAGTGCTTTGACCTTGAACATATGTAATGAATCGACCTTTCCATGATGGAAACTCGTTCATATGATTCAACTTTGGCGGGCGATTGTTGCTACCCGTTTCGCTCTCGCTAATCAGAAGATTTTGAATGTTTTGATTCTGATTGGATGCCAAAGCCCATTGTCCGGCACTTATAGTAGGTTGACCAAAAACACTCTTCACCCACGATGCTGCGGACGTCGGATCTTCACGTGGTCTCGAATCCATACTCCAATCCCATGGACTAGTACAACTCATATTTGATGTATGTATGATAGTACCTGCACAAATTCTTGAAAACAAACAGTAAGCAAGCTGTTACAAGTCCTCTGTGTAAAACAGATCTGTTTTCGACGAAACAGATTTCACGAAACAGGTTTGTTTCGTCTGAATGAATGACGACGAAACAGACTTGTGATAATAGTGATTTGTGGCGAAACAGAATTTGTTTCGTCAAAGATGTTGTGGCGAAACAGACGTTTGATTCGTCAAGGATGTTGCGACGAAACAGATGTGATTCGTCGGCTGCTTGTTTCGTCAAAACTGGGTAAAAGTCAGTTGGTTTAGATATTTAAAATATCTACTGATCAGTCAAAGGATAAGATGAGACACAAAGATATTTAACCTGACACAAGGTATGTTTGTAACTTCTTATTTTCAACGAAACAGACTGTGACCAATTATCACTTTTACACAAAAGTCAAGTTATTATTTTATAAGTTGCAACACTTGTTTTAATCAATTTTAACAGATCAAATTCTCAGTTTATAACAAGAACACTTATGAAGATATGAAGAACACCACCAAGAACATGAGTTTTCCGATGAGTTTTCCGATCACCGATAATTTTCCGAAACACGAAAATACACTAGATTTTCACTAAAAACCCGGTTTAAAGCATAAACAAACAATCTAACTTAGGTTTTTGATAAAAATCTGTAGCAAACAACAATAAAACAGCAGATTTATGAATATTTTTCCAGAAAATATAATTTTTCAAGAACAAATTTTCAGAAAAACACACACAAAATACTTGATAAAAACCGAACAAGTTTGATTTTAAACAAGGATAAGAGCCAATGCTCTGATACCACTTGTAGGTCCCGAAATCTGAGGATCGATTACGAACCGAATCACTTGTTTATAGTAAACACGGTTACGTGTGCGGAATCCACGTAACTATGCCAAATCAAACATATAAAGCAATAATAACAACGGATTAATCAATGATACACACTCGATTGATTAACGGGATGAGAAACCGATTACAACTGATACAAACACAGTTCAGACAGAATTTCGGCAGAGTTTTGTTACTATGGTCAATATCTCATCTCTTGGTTCAAATGAACACAAGAGGTTGTTTATATAGTCCCTGGCCACTGATATCGACGAAACACACAAAGTGTTTGACGAATCTGAACATGGGCCAGACATTGGGCCTGGAACAGCCCAATACATGACGAATCAAGGTCTGATTCGTCATGACCTTCAACGAAACAGAAGTTTGAACACTGGTCTGTTTCGCCATGATGTGTTCCGACGAAACAGGTCTGTTTCGTCGTGGACTGCAACTGTTGTGTTTGTTTCTGTAAACAGACAGCAACAATCAGCAACATATAAACATAGTAATGACAAAACTACCCTTTAATGCAACATGCATTGTTCATAATACGTTACATAACAAAAGAGACAAATAAGTTGTACACAAGTAGATAGGAGGATATCTGACTTGGTCAACATAACATACATACTCGATAATTAATAAAAGACCATACAAAATACATCGTTAAACAAGACTAGTCACAGACACTAAAAATGCATCAACAAGTTGAAGTAGCAACAAAAATCGACTTTGAAATCCACAACTGGTGGATATCCAGCTTTGGAGAGCGCTCAGATTCCTTGCAATGCACGAAGCAGTTGCAGGATACGGTTTTGAATTTCTAATCTCTCCTATACTTGTCGATATTTAAGCTGCTTTATGAATTATTATCCTCTCATACAACACTCTTTGACCTGACACGTTGAACTCGAATATCACCTCACACGTGATTGTTTCATTATGAAACTCGTCAATGTTGTCATGGTCCACACCGATTACCGACGTGCCAACTGATTTTTCCAAAGCATTTGATAAATCGAGATTTGACTTTTTATTATTGGTAAACGGCATTAAGGTCAAGCAAGAGTAATCCACATCGGAAAATCGTTTTTGTAAATATCTTTGTGTTTTTAAAATTATTGTAAGTTTGTTGATTTTAGGGGGAGTAAATCCAAATTTGAAAATTCAAAAACATCGAAAAATTTCAAAACCCAAAAACAATAGAAAAACAAAAATGAGTTTCCTGGCGAGCAAAAGAGAAAATGATAGTACATCAGTGGTCTGTCTAAACATCTTTAAACTGAAATGCAAAATGAAAAATGTTAAGCAGCTCTATATAAGATGTATCGGTAGGCTCACAATCATCTTAAAGTGTGTAGGGTGATATAAACTTAAATCGACTGAAGACCAGGTGGGAACCGCTCATTGGCATATGGCCTTAGTACCGAAATTTCGTTTGAGAGATTGCCGAGGTTCTGAGATATGTGGTCTTTATGCTGTTTATCATCTGGGTATCATGGTTGTTTTTTTTACCGAAACAAACGGAGACAAAGTCTAGATCTTCCATGATATCATACATACGTGTACATACTGCATACGACCTCAATAAGTGATCAACAATCACATGTCCACAAAATGAGTGATAATATATCACATTTATCCGGGAGTCAAGTTTGTCTCTTGGGTGCACGAAAGTACTGACCTGTTCACGGACTTGCTCTTGTGCCCTTCATGCATCTGAAAATCAAGTTCCTCATCAATAAGTGATTCTATCACACAGGGCTTGTTTTCAACCAAAATAAGTGAGTTTCTCACATTTTCATATACGTCAAAACAGATGATAAATGGTATACTCACCAGTAAGATGAATCCTCGTGCATACCTTGATACGGGAATGTGTCGTGATGTGGATGAACACCGGTCGGTAAGTATAAAATCATACCTTAATGTATCCCCTCGCCATGATTACATCTGATAAGTTGAGCTTATGTGGACAACAATACCGATAATCGTTATAGGATGTTTATCTAATTGTTAACAAAAAGAACAACAAGTTGTTTTCTCATGACCGTACACTGATATGATTCTCTTACCCTCGAAACTCGCAAAAAGAATGTTTGTATATATTTACTTTTCTTAGTTTCTGCAACTCTGTATATATTTATTTACTGCTTTCAGTCTTTAAGTTTGAAATATTCAAAATTCCAAAAAGATTTTAGGTGTGTTTTAATATAAACTTTATAAAAGCCAAAAAGATTTTATTTCTGCTTTAGTTTTGATTAACCGATGTTGGAACTCAAGTCTTCGTTGCCTGAAATCTGATGAAAACCAAAACGACTGAATCTTCATAAACGGTCAGAATTTGCAAGCTTTGAACGTTAATAATCAAAATTGAAAAATCTGTTAACTTTTCAAACTAACTGTCGGACGGTAGTTGAAAACATGGTCACATGTATGTCGTTTGTTTATGTTAACTATATTCCAAGCAGTTGTTCTCATTACGCGTTTAGATTTCCTGCATGTGCAGATGTTAAAGGCGAAGAGAACATGTTCGATGATAAGCTTCGGAATGAATACACGACGTGAAGGCACTCAAATGATAAAGATGATCGAGTTGCCGCTGATCAATCATCAACACCACAAGGATCTAAAGCATTGAAGATCAAAAGATTCACAAGCATAATCAAAGGGGAGTTTATTGATACACTTCCTAAATAAAAGCGGGAGTTTGTTAATACACTTTCTACTTACAACACGTGAAGACTTTGAAGATCCTCCGACATGAAAGACATGGAAGACGAACCATCACGAGTAGCGTCCAAGGGGGAGTTTGTTGGTACACTTTATGTGGACGCGACTCGACTCAGTTCGATTCGGTTCGGTTCGACCCGGTTAGGTTCGGCTCAAGCCCGACGTCACGACATTCCTCCGTCGTGCGCCCCAGAGTTCGACACGCGAAGTACGGAGAGCCGCGGACCGTTTCCCGCTGACACATCATCATGACATCATGATGATGATGTCATGATGATGCCACATGTTGACTAATCTATGCAATATGAATTCCCAGAATTCATTTACGTAAGGATTGCATGATGGGCCACTTTACTTGGGCCTTTTTGTTTGCATTGTGCCTGCTTCATCTGCATGTGACGAAATCAACATAAAGACGAAAACATCAAAGTGACGAAATCACTTGATTTTGTCAAAGACAATTGGATTTCGTCGATGGTGATGGATTTCGTCAATGAGTGTTCGTCCAGAACATGATTTCATCGACCACTTCACTATATAAACAGCAAACAGACAGAAATAACAAAAACGGAAGTCTGAATAGATTTCATTGAGCGAACACACTGTAAACACACACACTGAGAGTTTATGAGAGCATCTTGTAAACATTGATTTGTAACCGTTTCATACGCATTAATACAATGGAGTGTTAATCGTTGAATCTTTGTGTTTTACGTGTTCGTAACTTGGTTTAACTTACCCGTTTGGATTCCGCACTTTCGGGTTTGTCGGAAAACAGGGAATAGAGGTTACTCGATCCTCCGGGTGGACCTACAGGATGCTTATCTAAATGTTAACTAATTGAACAACAAGAGCTTTTTGGCGTGACCATACACTGATATGATTCTCTTACCCTCGAAACTTGCAAAAAGAATGTCTGTAAATATTTATTTAATGCTTTCAGTTTCTGCATCTATGTATATATTTATTTACTGCTTTCAGTCTTTACATTTGAAATATTCAAAATACCAAAAAGATTTTAGGTGTGTTTTAATATAAACTTTATAAAAACCAAAAATATTTGATTTCTATTTTATTTTTGATTGTACGATGTTGGAACTCGAGTCTTCGACACCTGAAACCTGAACGAAAACCAAAACAACTGATTCTTCATAAACGGTCGAAATTTACAAGTTTTGAAAGTTAAAAACCAAAATTGAACAATTTGTTAAACTTTCAAACTGTCGGGCGGTAGTTGATGAAAAACTGGTCACATGTATGTCGTTTGTTTATGCTTACTATATTCCAAGCAGTTGTTCTCATTACGTGTTTAGCTTTCTTGTATGTGAAAATGCGACAATCAATCCAGGTAAAGACGAAGAGAACGTTTTCAATGACAAGCTTCGGAATGAAGACACGACATGGAGGCACTCAAAAGATAAAGATGATCGAGTTGCCGTTGACCTATCATCAACACCACTAGGATCTAAAGGATTGAAGATCAACAGATTCACGAGCATAACTCAAAGGAGAGTTTATTTTAAGGGGCAGTTTGTTAACACACTTCCTAAATGAATTGGGGAGTTTGCTGATACACTTTCTAGTTACAACGCGTGAAGACTTTGAAGATCCTCCGACATGATAGACATGGAAGATGAACCCTCACGAGTAGCGTCCAAGGGGGAGTTTGTTTATGCATATATGTGGACGCGACCCGTTCGGTTTGACATCTCTACAAGAATTGATATCCTCCATCAATCTCGGTGATAGTTGCTGCTGTTTATTATCTGCATGTTGCAGTTCTTTCTGTCTGTTGCAGCCAGCGACGAAACAGCCAAACATGTTGCAGCTGATTGACGAAAGTCCAGCTTGCATATGATCATGACGAAACTCCTGCTGTTGATAAAACTCCTGATTGATGACGAAACTCCTGATTGACGAAATTCCTACATGTTTCGTCATCATGGTCTTCCATAACAAAGTTTCGTCGGCTCCTTTATGTTTCGCCATGAGGTTTCGTCGGGTCCAGATGTTTCGTCGAGTGCAGCTTATATATAACAGCAGTGGACTGAAGACTGATGAGAGAACACGTGACACAGAACATAAGCACAGAGTACACACTGAGAGAATATCAGAGAGTTTGTGAGAGTTTCTTGTTCAAATCTTGTAAACAACTTTCTGATCTTAATATATTGTGAGTTTGAAACAGTGATTCTTTGTGTCTTGTGTTTATCGATCTCGGTTTGCTTTCCCGGTTGGATTCCTCACAACCGGGTTTGTTCGTATACAAGGATTAGGCGACTAGATGCTCCGCTAGTTGGACCTACACATAAACATGCAAAGTACATTGATTTGGGAACTTGTTGGTTCAGGGAAGTTGTACACAAAGCATATTGTTCCTACCAATCTTCATCTAGCTAACATTTTCACCACTGGCCTTCCTCGTCCTCAGTATGATTATTTCAGGGGCTGCTTCGCACAAGTCCACTACCATTTCGATTGCGGGTGGATATTAGAATAAAATAAATTTGGTGTACTTATTGTAAATGTTTATTTATCATGTACCTCTTTTTGTAATATTTATTATAAAAATACAACTTTCTACACAAATACCAATGTATTATTGAATGCAAAGATTGAATTTTCTCTGCATCAGCTAGTTACTTTATTAACACAAATGCAAGAAAATATATTTTGCTTGATCTATGTATATATAAGATCAATCAATGGGGATCTTCATCAGTTGATCATAAGTTAGAGCATCCACCCTGGTATAACTCTGTTGGTATTTTGTGATCTACTTGGAACATCTCTTTCATAATTTGGTGCCTCATTGTTGTAACTGAAATGCGGAGATATACAGCGAAATTAAACCATCCTCCAATTCAAATAATTGTGCATTACATTCTTTAGTTGTTCTCATAGGTAGTAGAAATGTACCCAATTCGTATATTGTCATTGGAATCAAGGTGAACAGGTGGTCGTCTCTTATCAATGTTGCGCTCGTGGGCTTGCCATGATAACTGATAAGCCATGGTGCTTTCTTCCAACTACCAGAAATTGAAAAACATGATATAAAATATTTTTGTTAATGTGCAACATTCATCCTCTTCAATTATCATATTTAGTTATGAATCCTTGTTAAGCATGCTAACGTTTAGATAAAACTCAGTTGATTTATTTCACACTCTAATTGACGTTTCATTTGAGCATAGCTTCTTTAAACAATATATTTTTCTTGGTTTCCAGAAATGTAATGAAACGAAGAATTATGTATAATAAGGGTTTCATAGCATACCTCACTCCTTAGGGCTTTGTTAGCTTCCAACAGTGATTGTTCCTGTAACAAGACTAATTAATGTTAGTTTTAGTTGAACCTATACTAGATTAGTATATAATGACGATGAAATTTATGCCAGTAGTAATCAAGAATCTGTATTTTAGACTGCCTAGCTGCTGCTAGGATGGAACCTGCAGCATTATACCACTGCACTGATCTAAAGATCGGGGCAAACTTACCATTGCAGAAACTCAAAGTACAACTGCGCCACTTTATGTGTATGACAGGGTTCTTTTAAATACTAATGATGTATAGGCACATGCTACTAATTAGTCTGTCGCTCAACCAGCAGTAAGTAAGTCTCTTTTAAGCAAGTATTTAGGTTTTGAGGCTTGTCATTAAAAGTAGATATATTGAATATTTGAATATAAGCTATGCAGTTAAATGGTTATATAATTACAAAATAAAATTCGGGAAATAGTATACTTGAAGTAACACAACATTGAGAACGCAGAAATAATATATATGAACTCTATATAAACATTTTACTAAATTAATTCAACTTTATACAATATTCTGTTTATTAAATTAATTTATAAATAATTTATTTATAATTTAAAGTAAGTAAACTGTTTATTGTTAGACAAATAATTATAAGGCTAGATCATAGTTATATAGTTATTTATATTTATCTATCTATTTATTCTTATAAAATGGCAGTTATTGCCGTGATATGTATATGTATATATATTCATTATTTGTAACCGGATGAGTCACCAATTCATTTTATGAACACAAGATCGTTTCGATATTCAAAACCCTAAATTCAAGAAATCCAACAAAGTGGTATCAGAGCCATATAGATCAAATTCAAGAAATCATCAAATTCTCGAAACATGAATCAGGGACAAGGAATTCAAACTCAACTTCCAAAATTCACAGGGCAAAACTACTACCACTGGCACATTCAAGTGAAAGTTTTACTTGAATCTCAAGAACTGTGGAATGTAGTTAATGAAGGAATTCGTGAATTAGGCACTAATCCAACGGAAGAAGCGATTTCAACGCACAGAGATGCAGTCAAAAAGGATAAACGTGCATTATATATCTTATTTCAATCTGTAAGTGAAACCATATTCGAGAGGATTGCGCTGGCAACATCATCAAAAGAGGCGTGGAACATTCTGCATAAATCATATCGTGGAGAAAATCGGGTAAAGACAATTAAACTTCAATCTCTTCGATATGAATTTGATTCGTTAAAAATGAGGGAAGGGGAATCTATAGAAGATTATTTTAATCGAACGATTCTTATAGTTAATCAATTAAGGATGAACGAAGAATCAATTAGTGAACAGAGAATTGTAGAAAAAATTCTACGAAGTTTAACTCGGAACTATGAATCTGTGGTAATAACTGTGGAAGAAACAAAAAATTTAGAAAATATTTCGACTGAGGAATTAATGGGTATTCTACAATCTCATGAATTGAGATTGAAACGCTATGAAGATACACCCACTGAACATGCATTTCAAATGCAAAATTCCAGTCAAGACCGCTATAATTCATCACGGAATGAAACAAAGGGACGCGGGAAGAGTAAGGGTCGAAATTGGAGCACAGTTAGATGTTACAATTGTCAGAAGATGGGTCACACGGCCAAGTTTTGTCATCGAAAGGATGATTATGAAAAAACTGACAACGTTTTAATTCATAGAGATGAAGAAAGTAATGAACATGAAGACACAATGTTCATGATCTTCAATATGGAGGAAACAATCAAGGATGATTGTTGGTATTTGGACAGTGGTTGTAGTAACCACATGACGGGAAACAGAGAACTCTTCATCAACTTAGATGAATCGATAAAGAAAGAAGTAAGAACTGGGGATGACAAACGACTGGAAGTACAAGGATGCGGCGAAGTATCAATTACAATCAAAGATAAAATTCGGAAAATACCAAAGGTATTCTATGTAAAGGGCTTAAAACATAATCTTTTAAGCGTAGGGCAACTCATCGAAAAAGGATATGCAGTTTTGTTCAAAGAAAATCATTGCATAATCAAAGATGTAAACGATGAAATCGTTGGAAACATTAACATGACAAGTAATAAGATGTTTCCTCTTCGGCCAGTTAATGACTTACATCTTGCAATGACCATAACCATGAAGGAAGCGTCTTCACTCTGGCACAGGAGATATGGACATGTCAATATGGATACGTTAATTAAAATGGAGACCAAAGGTCTGGTGCTTGGATTGCCGAAGATAACGAAGGATGGAGATGTATGTGAGGGTTGTGTTTCGGGTAAACAGTCAAGAAAACCTTTTCAAAAGAAAAATACATGGCAAGCCAGTAAGCCCTTACAACTAATTCACTCTGACATTTGCGGACCTATGAGGACTGAATCAATAGGAGGATGCAGATATTTCATTACATTCATCGATGATTATTCAAGGAAAACTTGGGTTTACTTTCTCAAGTTCAAATCAGAAGCGTTGAATTTCTTTAAAACCTTTAAGGCCTTGAATGAAAGACAGTCAGAACATTTGATCAAAACTTTAAGAACGGATCGCGGGGGTGAATACTGCAGCAAGATATTCCAAGACTATCTAAAAGAAAATGGTATACGTCACCAACTTACAAATAGTTACACGCCTCAGCAGAACGGAGTGGCAGAAAGGAAAAATAGGACGTTGATGGAGTTAAGTAGAAGTATGATGAATATTAAACGTTTACCGAATAACTACTGGGCAGAAGCAATAGCTTGTGCAACGTACATACTGAACCGAACCATCACCAAGACCCGGCCCAATGTAACTCCTTATGAAGCCTGGTATGGAGTTAAACCAAATGTAGAGCATCTAAAGATTTTTGGCTGCTTAGCCTATGTGCATGTTCCAAAGCAACATCGAGATAAGTTAAATAAAAAAACTGAAAGGGCTGTGTTCGTTGGGTATAGCGAACATAGTAAGGGTTACAAGTTATACAATCCTCAAACAAACAAAATCATTATCAGTCGTGATGTAGTGTTTGATGAAGACAAACAATGGGTTCTGCCATTAGAGAGCTCCAAGACTCCAGTCCATTAGAGAGCTCCAAGACTCCAGTCATAATACCGGATGATAATGAGGCTTTGACACAAATACAGACAGAACCAAATGTGACACAAGAGAATGAAGAGATACCTCCTGAAAACGAGTTATCAACAGCTGGTGATATCCCTGAACATAACAACTTATCAGCAGCAGAAAATGAAGAGATGCTTCCTGAGAACGAGACCACAGTTGCATCAGCAGATCATGGAGATAGTTCGTCAACATCAGATTCAGAGAATGAAGTTACTCGTACAAAAACTGTTAATAATGTTTATCAAAGAACGAAAGCACTGACAGAAGCTGAAGTTAGACAGAAATATCGAGAGAATCAAGTGGTTAATTTTGTTCTTTTCACTAGTTCAGATCCCACATCTTATGAAGAAGCAAGTCAAGATCCAAAATGGTTAGAAGCAATGGATAACGAGATAGAATCCATTCATAAAAATCACACGTGGGAACTTGTAGATCCTCCATCACAACAAAAGCCGATTGGAGTCAAATGGATTTACAAAACGAAATTTGATGAAAAGGGTAATGTAGATAAGTACAAGGCCAGATTAGTTGTAAAAGGATATAAGCAGAAGTATGGCATAGATTACCAGGAAGTCTTTGCACCAGTAATCAGATTCGAGACAGTTCGGTTAGTTTTAGCCCTTGCTGCAGAATATGGTTGGCACCTCCACCAAATGGATGTAAAAACAGCGTTTTTAAATGGCAACTTAGAAGAACGGGTATATATAGAACAACCTCAAGGGTATGTAAAGGAAGGAGAAGAGAACAAGGTATGTTTTCTAAAACGGGCTTTGTACGGTTTAAAACAAGCTCCAAGAGCGTGGTATAGTCGGATAGACGCATATTTCATTCAAAACAAATTTAGAAAATGCATCTACGAGCATACACTATATATCAAGGATACAAATGATGGAAAGATTGTCATTTGTCTGTATGTGGATGATCTAATAATAGCAAGTAGTTCAGAGAAACTAATTTCAGATTTTAAAGAATCAATGAAAGAAGCATTCGAAATGACAGATATGGATCGGTTGCATTATTTTCTAGGCATGGAGGTTACTTATGAGAAGGGAAACATCACCCTGTCTCAAAGGAAGTATATGAAAAATCTTTTAGTAAAATACAGAATGACGCATTCCAACACGGTATCAACACCAATGGAATACGGTTTAAAGTTATCTAAAGAGGATCCAGAAGAATTTGTAGACGAAGGGTTATATCGTAGTTTAGTGGGGAGCTTGATGTATCTGACAAATACAAGGCCAGACATCATGTTTGCAGTAAGTAAGATAAGTAGGTTCATGGAATGCCCAAAGAAAAGTCACTGGGAAGCAGCTAAACGCATACTAAAATACATCAAGGGGACCCAAAAACAAGGAGTTACGTATTCAAAAGGGGGAAAGAAATATTTAACAGGGTTCAGTGACAGTGACTATGCAGGTAATATAGATGATAGCAAGAGCACTTCAGGATATATATTTCATCTAGGAACCGGACCCATATCATGGCAATCGAAGAAACAGAAGGTAGTTGCATTATCTTCAACCGAAGCTGAGTACATGGCCCTCTCTCTAGCTGGGTGTCAAGCTTTATGGATTAAAGGAATTCTCAATGATCTGCTGGGCAAGAAAGAGTATCCTATTCCTATATTTTGTGATAACAAATCAACCATATGTCTTGCTAAAGACCCGGTATATCATGGTAAAAGCAAACACATAAGAGTCAAATATCACTTCATTAGAGATCTAATAAAGAAAGGAGAAGTTGAAGTATTGTTCTGCACTACAAAAGAACAATTGGCAGACATCATGACGAAAGCTCTCCAGCCCAAGGACTTCACTCGAATAAAAGAATTGCTGCATATGAATCTGATATGATCAAGCTTACGGGAGGGTGTTAGACAAATAATTATAAGGCTAGATCATAGTTATATAGTTATTTATATTTATCTATCTATTTATTCTTATAAAATGGCAGTTATTGCCGTGATATGTATATGTATATATATTCATTATTTGTAACCGGATGAGTCACCAATTCATTTTATGAACACAAGATCGTTTCGATATTCAAAACCCTAAATTCAAGAAATCCAACATTTATGCTATGTACTACATTACTAAATTAATATAAAAATAATTTATTTATAAGTTAAAGTAAATTAATCTGTTTCTGATATGTACTACATTTATGTTTAACATATATAGTCAATAAATAAATTTGAAGTTTATACATAAGTATAGTTTTCTTGTATTAAGCTATTGAACTCTAATTACCATAATTATGTTGTAATCATTCTTTCGCTCAATTGTCCTCGTTGTAATTTAAATATTGTAAGTCGTTTTTATACATTAAATATATAATTTTATAGGATTGTGGTTCCACTGGATATGTTATATGGAACTGATTGTTACTATCATAAAAACGCAAGCATATGGAGGTAGCTGAGATGAGGATGCTAAGGTGCATATGTGGATACACAAGGTTAGATCGGTATGGGAAATGTTAAGATGTGGCTAGTATATCAAATAAGATGATGAAAGAGAGATTGTGATGATTTAGGAATACGAAGAAGAGGCATACAACAATGCAAGTTAGGATAGTTAACACCCTCAACATGGAGGGAAGGAGTAGAGGGAGACACAAACTATCTCCGGGGATACTGACTAAACATAATCTAGTACGGTTACACTTCTATAAGGAATGCATTACACTTCTCTAAAGGATGATAGAAAATCATAGGCACGTAGAATTAAGGTTTAATTAGTTTGAGTAAAATGCACGGATAGTCCCTGTGGTTTGGTGAAATTTCACCTTTAGTCCCCAATTTCTCAGAATTACACTCTTAGTCCCTATGCTTTGACAAGTTGTTACTCGGATATTCCTTAAAGCGGATGAAGGTTACTCGGATAGTCCCTGTGGTTTGATAAGTTGTTACTCGGATAGTCCTTGTCATTTCACATCCACTTAACCAGAAAAACTAACCTCCATCCCTTTTGGGAACTATTCGAGTAGCAACTTGTCAAACCACAGGGACTAAGAGTGTAATTTTGAAAAGTTTAGGACTAAAGCTGAAAATTCACCAAACCACAGGGACTATCCATGCATTTTACTCTAATAGTTTTATCCAAGGTACAAACATGGCTTGTGTTGGTCTTAGGAGCTTAGGTTGTCCCACGCTTTGTGTGGACTTTGCATGTTTTATTCTTATATTTAATATATTTTTTCATTATTATATTTTCATTTTTCGATAACTTTTTTTTTGATATTGGTAGTTTTTTATGTTGTTTGTGTGTTTGTTGTTTGTTTTGGAATCCATGTCTTACTTAAAGCAATCTCTCTATCTTAGGGATAGGGGAAATGTGTACCTACACCTTACCTTCCTAGACCCTGACACTAGCTCTTAGTTTTAAGTGAGATTTACTGGGTATGGTTGTTATTGTTCTTGTAATATACATATTTACTTTTCATAACATAGTTTTTGTAAACTAAATATGACATCTGTTTTGTAATTATTATGATGATAACTTATAAAGTAAAATACTTCATAGTTGTTTAAGAGTATATAACTTTTTTACAAGTATTGATGACATAAAATGTAATTCAATATAAAAAACTTGTTAATATAATTTATTAGTTTTGAAGAGATCAAAAGTTAAAATTCCTCCAAAGTTAAAAGTGTCTGGATATGTACTGAAATTGTAGTAACACTTTTCTATCTTTTATTTTTGGCCTGATAATTAGAGATTGTATGATTTTGGAGTATGCACTCTATAGTTAATTAGTATATATTCAGGGACTTAGTAGTTAATGTATAACTTAAAGAAGTGACTTTATTTATGTTTTACATACTTGTAGGAGATTACCTTCTGCTGTAAATCTGTAAGTTGATCAAGCATATGTTTAGTCTGCAATTAACATTAGGACAACATAAAAGTTATGCCTAAAGGAAAAGGAGAATACTCAAGAAATATGTAAGTATGGATTGATTTACCTTGGTCAATCTGACTTGCCTTAGAGCTAAGTCCATTTGACGTTCAAGCTGATCAAGATCCTTTGATCCCAACCGCTCCAATTCTTCCCCAAGATAATGTCTGTATGATTGATATATACATATATTGATTAATAGGTCCTCCAATTTGTGTCTTAATTAATTAGCAGCAAGTAAGGTCTCACGTAAATAATTTAGATTTGGATGAACCCAAGTAGAACCTCCAATGTTACTCCAAGAATTAGTGAAACATTCAAATGAAATTCAGCATCCTCGATGCCGGAACAATATGTTCATCAATAGCTAATTGTATGGTATGAGTGATTAATGTAGTATGCCCCTAGATCTAATCAGATATACCTCTGAGATTGTTGGAGAATATCAACTTTTGCTTTAAGCTTTAAATACTCCTGGTAGCTGCTCTGTAAGGTTAATGACAATATTAGTCCTTGATATTCACTGGCAAATATCAAAGAAGGCGAGACATGGTTCAAGCCTCTTGATACTATCAGTGGCGGATCTAGGATTCCGACCAAGCGGGAACGTTTTATAAATAAGCGGTAACGAAATCGAAAAAACGTCAAATTTTTCCAAAATTTACACTAAAAATGTCAAAAATTTTCCGACCAAGCGGTAGCGGAGGCTACCCCTTGATACACTATACATCCGCCCCTGGATACTATCAACTATTGTTAGTCTTGTTGTATGGGGATTTCTTATACATACCCTACATTCTAAATATTTGCTTATTCCATCATATGTGGTTTTCCGCAAAAACTTTTGTAAGGCAACAGATATCATTAAACTTTTTTCATAAAATGTTACATTGCTACTTAATTTGAATGAATAAATGTAAACCTGAAGACGAGTCCAGAAATAGAGTGTGGTTAAGGATAAGAAAGAAAAACGGTACCTGTGCATCTGGATCTTGTTGGTTGAATTCCATTGTGCCATAGCTGTATCTTTGGTACCTCTCAAGTGTCTTGGACATGCTAAATAAACATAAGTTGAGAGTCAATAAGATGATGTGTCTGATTAGTTGCAATGCTTTTTAGAAATTGGACTACAAATAGTTTTCCCATTCAAACAATAAACTTTTTGAAATTATAAATGAGCATGCCTCTTCTGTTCAGCTATGGATATTTGAAAAGATTTTTTGGTCAGCATTCATCTACTTTCTCATATTATTTTCACAAATGTGGCTTGCTACTTAAATACTTAATAAAAGTGTATCTTCATTCAAAAAATAATGGTTAAATAACATTAAAGCCAAAGGCTAACAATTTTTTAGTTTTTTCCTAAAAAAAGTGTTAGTTAAAAACTTATTTACCAAAATCGGTGATTCGAAAAATATTTCATATAATGAGTTTTTTTTATATACATTCCTTTTCTCACTCCTAATCTTATTCGTTAAAAAACTTATATTTAAAGAATATGTATTTGTAGTGTAATTCTAGTAATTTTGTTATAGCCCAATAGAGTAAACTGCCAAAATGATCCCTTAGATTTGGTCACTTTTGAGACTTTAGTGCAAAACTTAAATCTTTTGAAACTTGGTCCATGTGGTTTCAATTTTGATGTCATTTTCATCCAAAATCAAAATCAGATTAGATTTTTCAGTTAACATCCTTTTTTTTTTTTTTTTTTTTTTCCTCCCTTTTAATGAAGTGTAACATGGTCTTTTAACATTTTACTAAAATAATAAATAAAAATCTGATAATTTTGCCTTTCATTAAAAGGGAGAAAAAAGACAAAAAAAAGCTGGATGTTAACTGAAAAATCTGATTAGATTTTGCTTTTGGATGAAAATAGCAATAAAATTGAAACCACATGGATCCATATCCAAAAGGTTTGAGTTTTGGACAAAAATGACAAAATTGACCAAACCTAAATGACTATTTTGACGTTTACTCTAGCATTATAATATTGCTTTAATTTATTTAAGTTCGTACTATGTTTATTCAGGTAATACATACCATTACTTCTGGTTGTTTACGTATGTTTTTAATTAATTTTTAATTTTAGTTTTTTCCAATCATATACGATCTTCCACCTAACATTTAATTTTTAAGTTTTCGCTTTTTTTAATTAATATTTACAGGTTAGTTTTCATTTTGCTTTACTAATTTTTCTTTTTTTGTTATTGATTTTTACAACTAAGCTTTCATTTTGCTTTACCAATTTTTCTTATCTTTTAGATAACTAAATTTGAGATAGCAGGTCCTTATAAAGATCTTATAACACCTATTCTTTGTTGTTAATGCATAAACAAGTGTGAAATCCAAGCTTATACATAAACCGAACCAATAACACGATCAATAACAATAGTATTTCACTTTAAAAGTTCCTTGTATTGATTTTAGCAGAGTAACAATACATGAATAACAAAATATGTTCACGCTCTCTTTAAAATGTGCTCTCTAGACAATTACAAATGATACTGCTAGTATTTATACTACATACGAGCAGATCACCTATCGACAGTCCCATATTTCCATCGACAGTCTTCAACGGTGTCATTGTCTATCGACAGTCCAAAAGATGATCAGACATTTATATTGTCCATTAATAAAACTTCACACGACAGTCGTGGACCGTCGATTCATATCAATGTCGTTGTAAACCTACTGTCGATCTATATTAGTTAGATCAAAATGTTGTCCAATTCATAACACATAACAGGAGGATGTTATACCTTGGTCAGCTTACATCAAAATATAATTAAACATGTAAAACTAAGATTGTATAAATACAAAATGACGAATACAAGCTACAAATATGTTGTAATTTTATTTCTACAACTTTTATTAGGGTGTAGATGAGGTAGGATGCTCGTGAACAACTCGAGATTGGTTCACGAGTTGATCCGAGCTTGAGCTTAACTGGTTTAGTCCATACTTTTATTCAAATCTCAATATATACACCAAATACAATGAGCTAGGCATGCATACGAATCGAATATTTAGTAACCGTTCGGTGAAAAGTTTATGCTCGTAAACGGAAAAAAACTAAAAGTAAAAATAAAATCCAATAAAATTAATATACGATTAAATTCTTTTTACCTAAAGTAATTCACGCGTTAAAGTATTGTGAGTGATGGTATTGTTGGGTGTTGTTGAGTGTTGTGAGTGATGGGTATTGTTGGGTGTTGTGAGTGATGACCATTTCCACTAAAAAAAGTTGTGAGTGATGAAATAATCGTTGATGACATGACGGAACTTGATTGAATGTTGTGAGTGATGAGTAATCACCACCCCCACCCCCTAACTAAATAAACATAAATTAACTAAATAAACATAAATTAACTGAAATATATTATCAACAGTATGTTAATTTAAGTGATTTTTATCATGGGGTATGATGAAAATGATTAGAATCACACCAGAAAAGCATATTCTTTAAATAAAATTTCCTATCCAATAAGATCCGAAGTGAGAAAGAGAATTTTTTTAAAAAAAACTATTATTATCAGAAATGTTTTACAAATCACTCATCTTAGTATAAATTTTGCACAACACTCATTTCGGAAAAAAAACTCTACAGTTTTTTGGTTCAATGAATTCAAACAAATTTGTGGCTTCAATATTAGAGCTAGTAGGTTTTCTTTTTGTTTTACTACAGTACACGCTACATCTAAGCTAACATTGCTAGTGTCTGCACTCCGAGAATCCTCATTTAATGGATGGCTACTACAAAAAAGCTAGATGGAGACCCTCATGTCTCTTTTGCAATGACATGTAACTCAGCAAGAAGTCATGTCAGTGTTGCTTATCATGATTTCATTCAGTCAAACTTTTATTTTACTTTGATCAGAGTCATTTGCAGTACTCTTTGTATTTAAAGAGTCGGCCCTTCCTTACCCACAACTTTGTGGATATTGCATGTAGTGCTCCTTGGCTTGTCAGTGATATATGTTTTTACATTCTTCTTGCACTTCCAGTGATATAAGAATGCATTGATGTTTTTCACTAGCTACCACATGTCATTACTAAACTAAGAATTTATATGTTGACCTTATATATATATATATATATATATATATATATATATATATATATATATATATATATATATATCTTTCTTGCTCACCTTTTATTTCGTGGTGAAATTTTGCAACTAACTTGAAGCTGGTGCATAAATGTTTTAGCTTTTTTAGTGTATAACTCACACACATTTTAATCCTACTTCTAAATCTATAATTTTGTACACCATGTTAGTACATGGATGTATAGCTATGACGTTGACGTTTTCACTTAATTTTACATAAAGTAAGATGGTATTTGATTTGTGATTACGATTGGAAATAACAACATTTTGAAAAAGAAATAAGGGGAAAAAAAAAAGAAACATGAGTATTATTTTAAGATGCAAAAATATGATGGAATAAGGGGAGTGATATGTATACAAACAAAGAATTTGAATAAGGTTATACTTGAAACGTGTCAAACATACAACTTTGAAATCAAATATGGTCCGTGATCGAAAAATCTCATAACCACACTCTAAGTGTCAAGCTAATATTCTTGTACTTGTATATCTCCTACATTGACATTTATAAAACAACAATCAAAGTCTTACTAGATTGTAAGTGTTTCCATACATGGATTAGTATGTAAGAGAGAAATTGTTAATAGTTTAGATTGGTTTAGAGATAGTGTGTGTGTGTGAGTGAAACAATCACTGTTTGAGTGGGATGGTTGGTTCATATTCACGCATTTATACATGATATTAACCAATTGAAATTTCTATATAACACGTAATCCAACACATGTACTTGTTATCGTCCAATAGAAATACCAAAAAACATGTTAAGATCAGTAAGAGATCGACTATACTCATTGTATTTATGTTTTCTACCAAAATAATCATTAGGAACCACTTAATATTTAGAAATTTTGGCTCTTTTTATTTTAAAAGCAATAGGTATTTGCAATGTTAAGTCTGATGTTTTAAAACAGAACTCATAAGTGAAACAAAACATTTGGAAATATTTATTTTGCTTAAGCATTATCTTGGTGCCGGAAAAGAGGTTGTCTTAGATTTCTTAGGTTGGGAGAGGAGGCGAAGACAAGTACTATAGCATTTATCTTTTTAATATCTTATAAAAAATTACATAAGCATTCCTCAATATTAGAAAGTTACATAGTCCTTCAGATTTTAAATCACTGAAATGCCGTTCAACTTAATAGAAAAATTAAAGGAAAATTAGTTTTAATACCCAAAGATGTTATTTTTAGTAAACCAGCAGGAATATCTTATCCAGGATTATCTTATCTTGGTAATTAACTATTAACACAATAACCAACTGTTTCAAATACATTCTAGATCATATTAAAACGTGGAAACACGCAATTGCCATAATAGGTGTCAAGTTCTGTATATTTTGGTTCAAATTATTGATTATGTTCATATGATTTTGGTATACTCCACATTACTACAATACGCCGTTCTTGGTTTAATAATATGTGTACAGTTAACCCAATATCATATGTTTTGTTGATGCACTGCATAAATTAGAAAGGATTGTCCAACCACCACATCATTTGGTACATACAACAAAACGCAATGGTCAAAGATGAACTATTATTAGCATAAGGTCCAAAACAAATATCATCATTAATAGATGATTTCAAAATCCCATCACAGAAGCTATACATAAGAAAATTATAGCTTGATTCCAAATGATAATCAATGTTATTTTATGTGTGAAAATTATTAATAATCAATTAGTCATCTAGAATATCATTGCAATCATACTAAACTTTTTTATCTTTATACTGATCTCTTTCCCCAAGAAAAAAGAAATGCATCTTTAATTAAAATTCACACAATAGTTCAAAAATTAACTTACTTCTAGGACCCTGTGGACAATTAGTTATTCTGAGAGGAATATCATTTCTTAACCAGCTCAGGTCAGAACTTATTAACTTTTGGTAACAAGAGTGAAAATGGATAATATATGCTCATACCCAATGTATAAGAATGAAAATTATCCCTGTTAGAAAATAAAAATAGAAGAAAAGCAGCTAAGAAAACAACAAAACAAATTGGGATGTATATTAACAAGAACCCCTTAGGTAATCAGTTATTATTGAATATAAATATTTATAACATTTTTTATTATTTTGATTATAAGCTAAAAGGGAGCAAAACACAAATTTATCAACTAATTGTTTCCCAAAATGCATTTTCTATCCATAGGGTTTTTTGTTTTTTTTTAGATATATCATCTTTTCATTTATTAATCCGAGATCTAATTTTAATATATTTAGCAAACCCAAAAGAGATTATAAAATGAACTAAAAGAAACACACAAAAACTTGGAATATAATCATAACTGTATATGTATATGTGTATAGAGAGTGTACCTTGGGCCGCTACAGAATTCATAGAGCTTGCCACCACTGGAGAAGATGATAAGGGCAACTTCAGCATCACAGAGCACAGAGAGCTCATAGGCCTTCTTCAGTAACCCATTTCTTCTTTTGGAAAATGTCACTTGTCGATTTATCTTGTTCTCTATCCTTTTCAGCTCCACCCTTCCTCTACCCATCCTTTGATCTCTATTTTTACAACAACTATTTTGTATATAATTACTCAAAAACATAATTATAACTAACAATATGTTCAAATATAGTTAAATAGGTGGATGGATTCACCTTAAAAGAAAAAAATCTGGTGCAGATTGTAGTACCTGATGATAGATCTCTTACCCTTGCTTTCTTCTTCTTTTCTATTGTCGGCAGATGAAACTTTTTTCCTTTGTGGATAGTTCTTAGGTTCCTTGTACTTTTGTTGATGGCATTTACAACACTAATTTCCGCAAAAGATAAATACCACCCATTATTTGTTCAGTATATATGTCTTTCTGTATGCACATAAACACAATTAATAGAGTTGATAGATGGATTTAGTTTTGACATATTTGACTGCTAGAAAATGACAGGAGAGTCTGACAGGTTCCTTCATAATCTGGTGGATTTTGTGGAAAACTAAACAAAACTGTTAGGCTTTCAAATAACATAATTATATCATTATAGATATAAATTTTAAGTGAATCAATAAGATTAGTTAGCTTTCCTCTTTCTCTTTTCCCCTTTTGTTTGAGTATATGTATATTGCATCTAAAATATTATAAAAAGTTTGTAGGTTTAAAGAAAACTAATTCAGATTTGATCCACTAAAGACGTAGGTACTATGGTTTAGAAGATCAAATAATTCCGCATGTCTTCAGCATATCCAAATCATAAAGTCTAGAACGCTAAAGGCTCCACCCGCCCTCTAGACCAAGACACATAAGAGACATCCTCGCACGGGGAAAAGCACTAAAGTTAACCTGACAAGCATTAAATGTCAAAGATCTCAATAGGTTTGGCAGGTAATGGTTTTCTCCACCGTATAAGATCATAAGACCAATGGATGGAAGGACGGTCCACACTCTGTTTCCCAGGGAGAGATAGTTCATGACGAAGAGCATTGTATGCACCATGATCAACTTTCAAAGGTATTTAAGCATCTCTCAACGGAGAGAGGCATTTTGACATTGGGAAAGCACACCCATCGTTGGCGTAATATAGTGAGATGGTAAGACACCGAGATCGTCCAATGATATTTTTAATTTTAGTACGAGTCTTCATCAACGTCTATTCAAACTAAAAGTAAAGGGTTAAATAAAATTGAATCAAAAATAAAATAAAGACATAAATAAAAAGGTTTGTAATCAATGAAGAGAAAAGGGGCATTTAGGATGTGTTTACCTCTTCATGCTTTGTTAACTAAAATTGACCATGGTTAACAATTATTGCCAGAAGAAAAGTTGTATGTATTAATGCATAAAGTTGTGGAGTTCTTTTTTAAGGACCCTACCACACTCGACCATATTGATTTGAATCAGTAGGGAAATGCCATGCAAGGTCGGATCAAACAACAACGATATTACCCAATCTACAGGGAAAGTAAATACCATTGTGCTTTAGCATTAGTTAAGAAAATAGTTTAACTGTTTAAGAGGTATAAATTACTCGTGACTATGGTTCCTTTGGTGAGGCGTTAATTCCACAAAGGTAGTTACTTTTAAAAACCAAGTCCTCCACTCTTTGATCTTTTCGTCACACTTTGGCAAGAGCTTACCAATCCAAAGTCCTATTCTAAAACCTTTAACCCCCTTTTCGAGCCATCAACATGTTTTGAGTCTACATAGACATAGGAGATATTAATGGCCCGATGGCACAAAATTGTTTTGTAGCTTTTAAGGGTTAAGCCAAAAGACTAATGACCTGTTGGGATTGAACCATACAAAGGAACAGATGATATGAAAAGCCAAAACTGGTTCAGAACAGTGGATCATCATAAGCAGTGCTTGTACAAAGACTTTCCCCTTGACAGTGGCTCCAACAACTGATATTCTCTAAAGTGCTGATCTACCTAACAACTGTTGTGTCAAAAAACTGTTGTTTGATATAAAGGACTGAAGCCCTAACTACTGCTGCTACTCAAGCACTGATGAAGACAAAGCATTGCTGACTCAAGGTCTGATCAACCTATGAAGAAAGCACCGATTCACAACATCAGTGCTTAGGCAACAACAGTGGGAAGCTGCAAGCAGTGTTTATATAATCAGTGTTTATGTAATAGTTTATTCATTGTATCAGTGTTTTGTATATCAGTGGTTAGAGGTTGTTAGATGTCACTTTCATAGTGACGTCAGCCAAAGATGCTTAGTGGTTGGCTTGTACTATAAATAGAACAGTACCCTGTGCTGTTCTGTTAGCTCTTTTCACCTAAGTCTTTCTGTACGAACAATCACTGAGCTCAGGCTGAGGGGGAGTCTTGTGCATGCATGCATAATTGAGTCTTGTAACAAATACAATCATTTGATTAATGAAATCATGCCTACTTAAGCTTTTCTTGCATTGATTGTGTGATTAAAGTTTAATTCCATATTCCGCTGCACAATACTTATTTCATCTTTCATTTCTTGTTAAACAACACAATCAGAGAAACTCAGATCCTAACAATTGGTATCAGAGCTTTGGACAGTCAAATTTGATCTAACAATCATTTTGACGTAAAAGTTCAGCTCGATTTCATTGATACTTTCGATTGTTAGTATTTAGTTGAAAAACAGAGTAAGGGATAATCACGTACAAAAGTTGATTATTCAGTATCTGTAAAACAACCAGAATGGCATCACAATCACAAGATACTCATAACACTGGCACACTCTTCAAACCACCTATGTTGGTCAGATCCGAATACAACATCTGGCAGCGTAAGATGGGTCACATTTTAGCTCAACAAAATAAAGGATGTCGGAAGTCGGTTGCCTTTGGACCACATGTTCCAATGGTGCCAAGTGCTGAGGATCCAAAAACCTTTGTACCTAAGAAAATTGAAAACTATTCCGAACAGGATTTTCAAAAAAATAGAACTAGATGCAAAGGCCTTTAGCATAGTAGCATCAGCACTCCCCAATGAAATTTATGCTGGGTTGTTACACTGTAACAGTGCCAAGGAATTGTGGGATGCACTTAAGGAACAGTTTGGTGGTACTGAAGAAGTAATTGAAAACAATAAGGAGGTTTTGAATCAACAGTATGAAACCTTTTGTCACATCAAGGGTGAATCATTAACACAACAGTTTGAATGTTTTAGATGTCTCATAAGTGCACTGAAACTTGTTAATGTTGAATTTGCTAAATCAACTCTAAATAGTAGGTTTCTAAGGTCACTTCCTGAAAAATGGGACACAATTGCTTTTGTAACTAGAAATTCAATTGGGTTCAAAGAACTAAGTCTGACTCAAGTTCATGGAAGACTCCTCACTTATGAGAGAGAGTTGAACCAGAAAAAGAAGTTACAAGAGTCTGGGAAGGTTGCTGATGACTATTTTTTGGTAGCACGGCACTTCTTGGTCAAGAGGATTCTGGTAGTAGTAAGGATCAGAGTTATGATCATTTTATTGACATAACTGCTGGTGGAGTTTTTAATAACTCTGATTCTTACTCAACTAACTATGCTTTCACAGCTAGTAGTGAAAACCAGGTTTTAGACAACTTGTCCGTTGAACTCAATGATCTCCAGCACTTTAATCCAACTGATCTGGAGGAGATGGATATTTTGCATCAACTTGCACTCCTGAGTGTTAGAACCAGCAAGTTCTATAAGAGAACAGGGAGAAAGTTTCCAGGGTTACATGGGAACTTGAAAGTGGGGTTGGATAAATCAAAGATAAAATGCTACAAGTGTAATAGGTTAGGTCATTTTTCTAGAGAATGTAGGAGCCAAAATAATGGACCAATCATCACACATCATAGCTCTAAACCTCAACAAACTCAAAACACTGTGCATTATACCCAATATACCCCTGTTGCTCATGTAAACACTGCTCACTATGCACACCCTGCAACACCTGTTCCAGTGCACTATGTCCAAACCCCTGTTCCACAGATTCAGTATGTCCAGGCCCCAGCTCCTTAGGTTCAGGTGCAACAAGTTGCACCTCAACAAGCTACCCAAACTGTTGTTCAAACAGATCAGCAAAACTTCTTCACCCAAGGCTTTGTTGATTGGAGTAGCTTGCCTGAAGATCTAGCTGATGAAAATTTTGCTCTATATGCTAAGAATGATGTTTCTAGTGATGAATTCTGTTTTGTCGCATTAGAGACCATTCCAGAAGGGCTGGAAACTGAAGAAGGAGCATCTAGTGCAGAAACAGTGGATACAATTACTGAAGCAGTGGTTACTGCTGTTGTTAATGAACAACTGTTGGGAGAAAATTCAAAACCACTGGTGGAACCATTGTCTGATCGTTGGTCTGTTGAAGAAGAAGAGAAGAAGCTAGAAGAAAGTGAACATGTCTGTGATTGTGCCATGATGGCTGCAACTAAGGTATCACCCCAGGTTCTTAAAAATCTATGTTTAGACAAATGCATCATAGCATTTGCAAATGTCAAGGAGGTGAATGAAAACTTTAGAGATAAAATTTTAAATAATGAGATACAATTTGAAAAATCTTTAAAAGAATTGAAAATCAAATTGTCAGAAAAGGAAAAGGAAAATGAAATTTGCAGACTCAAACATGAGCATAGCATAACCAAGGACCAACTTCAGGACATGATAGAAAAATATCAGACCTGTAAAAAGGAGTTGGAATCCACCCAAATCACATGTGAAAAATGGGTGGAATCCTGCAAAGGTTATGAAGTTATGCTTGAGAAACAAATTAAAAGCAATGTAAAATTTGGCATAGGTTTCAGGAAAATGACCAAGTTGAAAACACTGCTGCAAATGAATCTGGTTCTGTTGAAATCATACCCACTAACAAGGATGGTCAAGAAATCAAAATAACTGATAAAAGTGGCAACAAAATCACTCTTGAAAGATCAGTGGGGTCCTCAACTTTTGAGGAGATTGAGAAACACCAATTTAAGCCCACTTGGTCTGATGAGTGTGACCTCCTTGAAAATTTTAAACCCATGGACTTCACCACAGTGGATGGTGTAAAAGCACCAAAGGCCAAGATAATTCCTCTTAAGGACATCCCAACAATGGTTCAAAACTCTGTTGCAAAAGAGTCTGAAAAGAAGAAAAAGAGAGAAAAGATTAAAAACTTGTTTTGTGACTTTTGTGAAATGAAAAATCATTTAACAAAAGATTGTTTTCATTTAAAAGCTTATGACATTAACAAAACAAGTACCATTGTTCCTTCAAAAAGCTGCACCATCTGTGGTAAATCAAACCATCTTACTCAGGAGTGTGTGTACCTCAAAACCTTTAAGGTCAAAAAGGAAGAGTACACTTCAAAAACACTCATGAGTTCATCAAATTCACAAGTCAAGAAACAACCATCATTTGTGCCTGTCCAAACAGCTGTTACAAAACAGCTGAACCAAACTCTATTAAGAGAGAGGTTCAAGTGACAGGTGCACCCCCAGCTAACCAATTCCAAAGAGGAAAAGGTCAACCTCTATACCAAAGGTTCCCACATGTTTATGAGGCTTACAAAAAGCATTCTAAACCAAAAGTGAACAGGCATCCCTTTGGATATCAACAGCTGATTGGAAATAGTCCCCAACAGTGGTTAGAAAAGAATGTGGTAAAAGCTACTCAAACCCCTGAGCTAACCACTGTCCATGTTCCTGAACTTAACTCAGACACTGTTGTGACCCCATCCAAAGCCTTATTGGCTTTGGAGACCCTCCTGAACTAATTCTTCACTTGATGTGAATGGAGCTTCTACATGCTTAGATAGTCTTTGGTATGTAGATAGTGGAGGCTCCAGGCACATGACTGGATGTAGAGCCCTACTCAAAGACTTCAAAACTCATGGAGGGGGTGATATATCTTTTGGTAATAATAGTAAAGGAATGGTGATGGGTTCTGGTACAGTTCAGTCTGGAAAAGTTAAGTTTGAAAATGTCAATCTGATTGACAATCTAAAATTCAACCTTCTTAGTGTCTCACAAATGAGTGACAAAGGTTATGGGTCATTCTTTACTAAGGAGTGTTGTAGGATTGTTGGACCAGAAATGGTCAAAAAGATTGAAGAAATAATAAAAACTGGAAAAACTCAACTTGTTGCTCAAAGAAGTGGCATTGTTTATGTAGTTGATTTATCAAAAGAGAGCCCTATGAATGATGCATGTATGTTCTCAGCTGCCTCTAACAAAGTGACAGAACTATGACACAGAATATTAGGGCACACAAATCTCAAGACAATCACTGCTTTGTCAAAACAAGGCCTTGTAAGAGGTCTTCCACAAAAATTGTTCACCTGTCCTGAGCATTGTGTTTCCTGTTTAAAAGGAAAACAACATAAAAGCTCATTTAAGTCCATTGTAGAGTCCAAAACAACCAAGTGCTTACATATGTTGCACATGGATCTGTTTGGCCCAGTAAAAGTCATGAGTCTTAAAAAGAAAAGGTATTGTTTAGTAATTGTAAATGACTTTTCTAGGTTTACATGGACTTATTTCTTACATTCTAAAGATGAGACTGCAGGCATTTTGTAAGACTTTGTCAAACAGGTTGAAAAACAATTTGACTTGCCAGTGAAAGTCTTTAGCAGTGACAATGGCACAGAATTCAGAAATAGGGAGTTGAATGAGTTTTGTGTGTCAAAAGCAATTGTAAGGCAGTACAGCATTCCAAGGACACCAGAACAAAATGGGGTTGTTGAAAGAAAGAACAGGACATTGATTGAGGCTGCTAGAACCATGCTTGCAGATTCAGGTTTGCCATTAACTTTCTGGGCAAAGGCTGCAAACACTGCTTGCTATGTCCAGAACAGAGTTTTGATAAACCCCAGGAATCAAAAGACTGCCTATGAAATTCTGTATAAAATCAAACCACTGATCTCATACTTTAAAGTATTTGGCTGCCCATGCTTCATTTTAAACTTGAAAGTCTCAATTTCAAAATTTGCAGCCAAAGTAGATTGTGGTTATCATTTGGGATACTCAACCACTGCTAAGGCCTACAAAGTGTTTAACACTAGGACTAAGTGTGTGGAAGAGACTTTGAATGTAAAGTTCAATGAACTTTCTTCACTGAAAATCCATGCAAACTCTGCTGAGTTATTTGATCTTGATAAATTCACCTTTGAAAATGTTTCGGTCAAGACTAACAGTGCAGGTCCATCTCAACCTCCTCCACCAGACAATGGATATGAAGTGATAATTCCACAACAGAAATTCATATCCATTGCTAGAGCAGCAGATGTTCAAAATAGTTGTCAAAGCTCAGCCACTGCTACATCAACAGCTGTTGACCAAAGTAGCCCTTCAACCTCCGCTTCCATATCTTCAACCACTGTTGATAAAGATCTGCCAACAGTGGATAAAAATCAACATGGTTTCACATCAATTCCTCCTATTCCTCCACCTCCATTTCAAGACACCGTTGGATCATCAAAGTCACCAACAGTTGTTAGCTCAGATGATTCACATCTACAGCCCTCACCCTTAAATGCCATTGTTCCATACAAAGGAGATTTAATCTTCTTAAAGTCTCATCCACCAGATCAAATCATTGGCTACATCAGTGAATGGGTTTTCACCAGAAGTCAATCCCAAAACATCTGTCTTTTTGCTGGTTTTCTATCACTTCATCAACCTGTCAAGTACCAAGAGGCACTGAAAGACAACAGTTGGGTGGAAGCCATGCAAGAAGAGCTCCAACAGTTTAAGAGACAACAAGTATGGGAGCTTGTACCACTGCCAGATGGTGTGAGTTCTATTGGTACAAAGTGGTTCTTCAAAAATAAAACTGATGAGAGGGGCATTGTTGTCAAGAATAAAGCAAGGCTTGTTGGTCAAGGTTTCAGACAGGAATAGGGTATTGACTATGATGAAACTTTTGCCCATGTAGCAAGATTAGAAGCTATCAGACTGTTTCTGGCCTTTGCTGTCAACCACAACATAAAGGTGTTTCAAATGGATATCAAATGTGCATTCCTCTATGGTTAGATTCAAGAAGAGGTATATGTTTGTCAACCTCCTGGCTTTGAGGATCCATTTTATCCAAATCATGTCTATAAGCTAAATAAGGCTTTGTATGGCTTGAAACAAGCACCTAGAGCCTGGTATGAAACTCTTTCCACCTTTCTTCTCTCTATTGGCTTCACAAGAGGCAAAATTGACAAAACACTATTTTTAAAATTGAAACGCCCAGATTTCCTAATCCGAAAAGTAATATTATCATACTATTATTTAATAAAATTCGGGCATGACTCGTTCGTATTATGAATAATTCCCTGTATGACCAACTTGTAAGAACTTAAATGCGACACAGCGGAAAATATGAGCCCAAAAATTTCGTTCTTAAAAATTCATATTAACTACATAAAGACCCAATTACAACTTGTAATACATTCACAATGTTACATTATATCAAGGCTTCATGACCTGTATAAATCAAACTATGTGACCGTTCTACCCCGTACAATCCTTGCTCTCAACTTGAACTAAGTCCGCTTCACTTCGTTAATGGTAGAGGAAACCCGAGCGATACATGTGGACACTACGTACAACCCAACCATTAGTCATTAACACACCATATTACATTATACTATATAATAGAAATTCGTATGGCATTCTGTGAAGTAAACGTGGAATTGTCCAAGCGCTTTCTTAAATACTCTTTATCCAGACCCGGTTTCATTCCTTCATGAACCCGACAATCTCAAACCTGCATTACATTCCAAACTCAAAGCACATCATTAGTAATCGTAAGTACTCCGATGCCTTGATAACGTTCATACATATATCTTTAGCATCGTATATTCATACACACACGCATTCACACTTACGCGCCTATTATCATATACACCTATATGCAAACGTACCTTCATACATGTCTACGCCCCTACCTACGCACAAACAATCATTTACGAATTTATAAACACTAGCTCATGCTTACCACTTCATACACGTAGGCTTACGCCGAAATGACATATTCACAACTTAACATAATATAGGCGATATACAAAACGACCTACCTGCCTACTAGATTCCTAAACATAATTACTTAAACAATTTCTTACACTAATACGAAAACAATTCCATTCTTTCACTAACCGACGACCCTTAACCTCACTTATATTCTAAACCAATCCTTAACATAAGTTATGAGGCCTTGGAAAACCCCTTTTAGTCAAGTCCCATGCTCAAAATATAAAAAAAATCAGCAAAAAGCCAGCAGCACGGTCCCTCGCGGGTTGCGTAAGCCTTGGCTTACTATTTCGTGGGGCGCGACAGCTCCACGGTAAGCTACGGTGGCTACCATAGCTTACGGTGGCCACAAAACCCTTACGGTGAGATGCTACTGCCTTACGGTGGCCAAAAAGACTTCAAAACCTACCGTAGCTTACGGTAGTGCCCAGCTCAACTCCCATTTAACCACTAAAACTCCCATATCTTGACCCATACACATCCGAAACATATAGAACTTGTTCCTAATGGTCCGTAAAATATTCCCCTTACATATTTGACTAAAAATCCTTACCCCGGAGTCCTAACCATTAAGAATTGCGTTAACATTATATTATTCATGCGCATTAATTCGACCCGTTTGATCTTTATTATGCACTTCCCGACTTACCTAACCACATTCGACCCTTTTCCATTAGACTTACGTTAAAATTACCTTTAATTCATACTCTCTTACATGACTCTAAATAAATTGCGAAACAACAAAACATATTAAGTCAAAAGGGTAAGTTTGGGATTTACTTACCTTAAGCGTTCCTATTCGCATTCGCTTTCTTGCCTCCTCTTGAGCCATTTGCCTTCCACGCTCATGCGATACCTATCCTTTCATGCCATCATTCCCATGACATTGTTAGCATATATGTTCATTCCATATCAACATCCATTTTAAATTCATAGTTACATTGACTTTTCTTAATAAATCATTCATAAGACACAAATCGGCAATCACATTGTTCCACATCTGTGAAATCTAATTCCTCATTATACATAGCACATAATTAGTCTAACATATATCATATGATTCCTCATAATCTTTCATTCATATTCGTAAATCAAACCATGCTATTAACTTATTCGTTGACTTTTCAGAAAGTCAACGATCAAGCATACAAACTCCTAACTTAGTAACTTATGTCCATAATGATGTAGTAGGCCATAATATCGATACCGTATATATTTCATACTCATGTTTTAGAACACATTCAATCACTCGATCAATTAATTACACCATACACATGTATAAATAATTCATTACGACTAACGCTTTCATCATCCTACAATTGTCAACCACATTCAAAGTTAGTACTTTAACATAATCTAAATGTCATTCTTTACTAATAAACCCACAAGTTACACCTTTAGTGCACATCCATTTCTAGATTACCATTGAACAACTAGTCCGACACATGAGGTGCACCACACCATTCAAGTATAGAGTACAAACTCCTAAAACATACTTTTTACCAAAATCATCTCGTTAACTAATACCCACATGTATTCCATGAAAACATATATCTCATGCTAATTTCACTATCAAACACCTCATACCATTCTATAGATAACTACTAAATTCTTGCATACAAATTTCACCTTTTAACTTCACCCAGTCATTTTATCAAACACTTGGCGCGCATACAAATTTTTAAGCCTAATGTATAAGTATTTTCATACTTTTTCTTCCTAGTTCTTTCTTTCAATCATCAACAATACAACATATCCAACTAATTACATACCATGTTCAACCTAACCAGCAAGGACTAATCACATACAACATAATATATCAAGAATTTAAACAAAGATTGGACATGGGTGACATACCCATGTCGCCACTTTTACTAACCCAAGTGGGTTTCATCTTCAAACATCAAATAGCATCAAATCTTGTATAATTCACATTCCATATGATAATTCTAACATATATTCATGCTTAATTTCAGTAAATTTCGTGGATTGATCATAAGCCACTTCATACAAAAATCATCAAACTCAAAATTACAACTTACCATATGTTTGTTAGGGTTAGATAGTGAGAAATCTTCATCCATGCAATGCTTTCCATTCGATTTTGGCTTTGATTGGGCTGAATTTGTGTTGTTGTTCTTGAGAGCTAGGGTTTACACCCCTCTCCTCTTTCTCCTGGTCGATCCCACCACGCACACACACTATGTGGGTGAGGTTTTTTATTATTTCTTTTATAAACTTAACCCATTCACTCAATTTAGTCCCCCATGTTTGTTTTACTTCCCTTTTTGTCATAACTAAATTCCTACTACAAAACTTATACTTATCTATTATTAAATGGATTATTTAATAAAGGTTAGTTAAACCGCTCTATACCATATAACATGGAAACATACTAGGGAATTTGACATTTCAGTTTTTTTTGGGGGCGTTACAAGTCTACCCCCTTAAAAGAGGTTTCGTCCCCGAAACCTTTCTCATTCCAACTAGACCAATTCTACTCTTACCTTTTTCAGTTGTTCATCCACAATACTTACTACAGCATAAACGCATCCGGGACCTTGGCAAACGTTTTATTCATGCATAAACGTAATTATACACATCGTCACTAGCGGTTCGTTCATTGAAATTTATTCCAAATGTACACCATTGGTCTTATGAGTCTAGGTTTACGGTTCATTCCTATCCTTACAATTAATCGTAATGTCCCACTGTTTCTACTTATTCTAAACGTTTCAATTCATTTCATCCCATTCCTATATCCTCTATAAAGTTTCCTTTGATCTTCACAACGTAACCCAACATCCCATTTCCAATATGCCTTCTTATCATTCTTGTACTCATATGAGGGGTCATGCATCATCACATGCATACTTTAAAACATTAGATGACCTAATAGTACTAAAAACAAAGCTATCCTTCTCGTAATTACTTTTTCGTACTTAATACAGGATAAAGCATCGACCTACGGTTGGAACCGTTTCTTGAACTACTTGACAATTTTGATCAAACGCGTAAATAATTTACAGATTCTTACTTATTAATCAAGAACGAAACATTTTACTAACCTCATTTTTCATTACATATGTCAGTGATCCGTAAGCCGGATTCATTCGCATCGTTATAGGTACCTTCCGCACCAAAATTGGTCCCATTCATTCGTGTAAAATGGTCCCACTCATGAGCATCCTTCCTTTAGCTTTATTACTATCATCTTACTGAGAAATTCCTCCATTCTTATCTGTAAAATTATCAGTTAGCACATAACACTTGTTATTTGTATTCTACATGGTGTTTGCTCGCCTAAGACTCCTTCACAAGTTTCTTACATACATGCTTAAAACATATTACACATTTCATTTCCCACGTATTATTTCTTTCATTTTATTGGTTATCTCACCATCTTTTGCAATTTGACTTTTTGAGGTCAGCCCGGTACTTCTTACTTATCGTAGACGTTTCGAGGTACGTGTTCGTAATTCTCTTCCATCCTTGCATACTTGCAAGGACTTCATTTCTTCATTTTAGTATTAATTGTAAAAGAAAATTTTACCCGTTACCGACCCTACTTAAGTCATTTGTCTAGGTCGTAGTCTTCATTCATTCCGACTCCCAAGCGTCAACTAATAATATGCCTAACACGTAACTTATTTCAAAGCTTATTTCTTTCAACTAAAGCTTCTTGCTACTATAGTAGCTTTTATCGGTTTTGCCTACTTAGCGAATCAAATACTTCTTAATATTTTACTAATACTTGCTTAATGGCTATCAACTTATTTTGTTTGACTTTTTCGGAAGTCCATTTGTAAATACATTCTGACCTATGCTTACCAATTACCCAATCCTAACACATCCCTCTCTAGACGAGCCATTGGCTCCTATCGAAAGCGTAATCTTTAATACATACCTGGCATGAATCGAAATCATTAATTCGTTATCCATACCTTGCGATGGTCATTCCTTCCCAATTTGTAACATTGCATGACCTTACATTATGCTCACCTGTAAGTATAGGACTTGACAGTTCAAAACGTTAAATACTGGGTTCAAATGGTAATCACCATTCGACCCGTGTGACTCATTTTCCCTTCTCAACCATCTTGCATGCAACACATTTACATAAATATATTTATATATATAGTGAAAAGTTCAAAACATAACTTGGTTAAAATCTGCCTTAAGAATTTTTTTTTACTTCTTCGGTCCGCATTTACTTACGAATTCGGACCTTTCATTCCACATTCCATTCCTTTCTATGTTTCGAATCCATCTCGCGGATTCAAACATCTCATTCGTATTCGTCACTCCTTCTATGTTTCGAATCCGTCTCGCGGATTCTAGCATATCATTCATACTTTCTCATTCCTTTTATGTTTCGAATCCGTCTCGCGGATTCTAACATATTATTCACACTTTCTCATTCTTTCTATGTTTCGAATCCGTCTCGCGGATTCTAACGTATCATTCACACTTTCTCATTCTTGTTTAATACTTTCAATTTCTTGAGAGTCTTACATTTTCCATTCACCCTCACGTCTACCTACTCCCTAATTCTAACGGACATACCTGTAACAATTATCACGGTCTCACGAACGTTGTATGTTTCTTGTGTACTGGCTAGGTACACAATCCACATACTAGTTTCGTGTCTTCGTGTAACCGTCGCCTTATGTCCGAAAAATTAGTTTTCAGCACGTGTAACATTTTCAAAACTTCACTACTATTCCATTATTATCTTTCATTTAAAATTCTCCTTCCATTGATAGGTTTTACCATTACATGTACTTACATATATTAAATATACTTACCTGGAAACAATTTATCTTACTACGTGCCTTGGTGTCGGTCCTAGACCGCGCTCGCGGATCACCCTCTCCAACAACTATGCTTACCCTTTAGATTTTGATCGAGTCTTGGATTGTACGGGTTCCTTGTCACAAGAGCACACAGGTTTGAGTTTAGGTATTTGCCTCCCCATACTTGATTTCCCTCAAACCAGGGCTCTGATACCAACTTGAAACACCCAGATTTCCTAATCCGAAAAGTAATATTATCATACTATTATTTAACAAAATTCGGGTATGACCCGTTCGTATTATGAACAATTCCCTGTATGACCAACTTGTAAGAACTTAAATGCGACACAGCGAAAAATATGAGACCAAAAATTCCGTTTTTAAAAAGTCATATTAGCTACATAAAGACCCAATTACAACTTGCAATACATTCACAATGTTACATTATATCAAGGCTTCATGACCTATATAAATCAAACTATGTGAGCATTCTACCCCGTACAATCCTTGCTCTCAACTTGAACTAAGTCTGCTTCACTTTGTTAATGGTAGAGGAAACCCGAGCGATACCTGTGGACACCACGTACAACCCAACCATTAGTCATTAACACACCATATAACATTATACTATATAATAGAAATTCGTATGGCATTCTGTGAAGTAAACGTGGAATTGTCCAAGCGCTTTCTTAAATACTCTTTATCCAGACCCGGTTTAATTCCTTCATGAACCCGACAATCTCAAACCCGCATTACATTCCAAACTCAAAGCACATCATTAGTAATCGTAAGTACTCCGATGCCTTGATAACGTTCATACATATATCTTTAGCATCGTATATTCATACACACATGCATTCACACTTACGCGCCTATTATCATATACTCCTATATGCAAACGTACCAGCATACATGTCTACGCCCCTACCTACGCACAAACAATCATTTACGAATTTATAAACACTAGCTCATGCTTACCACTTCATACACGTACGCTTACGCCAAAATGACATATTCACAACTTAACATAATATAGGCGATATACAAAACGACCTACGTGCCTACTAGATTCCTAAACATAATTACTTATACAATTTCTTACACTAATACGAAAACAATTCCATTCTTTCACTAACCGATGACCCTTAACCGCACTTATATTCTAAACCAATCCTTAACATAAGTTATGAGGCCTTGGAAAACCCCTTTTAGTCAAGTTCCATGCTCAAAATATTAAAAATTCAGCAAAAAGCCAGCAGCACGGTCCCTCGCGGGCCGCGTAAGCCTTGGCTTACTATTCCGCGGGGCGCGACAGCTCCACCGTAAGCTACGGTGGCCACAAAACCCTTACGGTGAGATTCTACTGCCTTACGGTGGCCAAAAAGACTTCAGAGCCTACCGTAGCTTACGGTGGTTACCGTAAGCTACGGTAGTACCCAGCTCCACTCCCATTTAACCACTAAAATGCCCATATCTTGACCCATACACATCCGAAACATATAGAACTTGTTCCTAATGGTACGTAAAATATTCCCCTTACATATTTGACTAAAAATCATTACCCCGGAGTCCTAACCATTAAGAATTACGATAACATTATATTATTCATGCGCATTAATTCGACCCGTTTGATCTTTATTATGCACTTCCCGACTTACCTAACCACATTCGACTCTTTTCCATTAGACTTACCTTAACATTACCTTTAATTCATACTCTCTTACATGACTCTAAATAAATTGCCAAACAACAAAACATATTAAGTCAAAAGGGTAAGTTTGGGATTTACTTACCTTAAGCGTTCCTATTCGCATTCGCTTTCTTGCCTCCTCTTGAGCCATTTGCCTTCCACGCTCATGCGATACCTATCCTTTCATGCCATCATTCCCATGACATTGTTAGTATATATGTTTATTCCATATCAACATCCATTTTAAATTCATAGTTACATTGACTTTTCTTAATAAATCATTCATCAACGTGCATAAGACACAAATCGGCAATCACATTGTTCCACATCTATGAAATCTAATTCCTCGTTATACATAGCAAATAATTAGTCTAACATATATCATATGATTCCTCATAATCTTTTATTCATATTCGTAAATCTAACCATGCTATTAACTTATTCGTTGACTTTTAAGAAAGTCAACGATCAAGCATACAAACTCCCAACTTAGTAACTTATGTCCATAATGATGTAGTAGGCCATAATATCGATACCGTATATATTTCATACTCATGTTTTAGAACACATTCAATCACTCGATCAATTAATTACACCATACACATGTATAAACAATTCATTATAACTAACGCTTTCATCATCCTACAATTGTCAACCATATTCAAAGTTAGTACTTTAACATAATCTGAATGTCATTCTTTACTAATAAACCCACAAGCTACACCTTTAGTGTACATCCATTTCTAGATTACCATTGAACAACTAGTCCGACACATGAGGTGCACCACACCATTCAAGTATAGAGTACAAACTCCTAAAACATACTTTTTACAAAAATCATCTCGTTAACTAATACCCACATGTATTCCATGAAAACATATATCTCATGCTAATTTCACTATCAAACACCTCATAACATTCTATACCTAACTACTAAATTCTTGCATACAAATTTCACCTTCTAACTTCACCTAGTCATTTCATCAAACACTTGGCGCGCATACAAATTTTTAAGCCTAATGTATAAGTATTTTCATACTTTTTCTTCCTAGTTCTTCCTTTCAATCATCAACAATACAACATATCCAACTAATTACATACCATGTTCAACCTAACTAGCAAGGACTAATCACATACAATATAATATATCAAGAATTTAAACAAAGATTGGGCATGGGTGACATACCCATGTCGCCACTTTTACTAACCCAAGTGGGTTTCATCTTCAAACATCAAATAGCATCAAATCTTGTATAATTCACATTCCATATGATAATTCTAACATATATTCATGCTTAATTTCATAAAATTTCGTGGATTGATCATAAGCCACTTCATACAAAAATCATCAAACTCAAAATTACAACTTACCATATGTTTGTTAGGGTTAGATAGTGAGAAATCTTTATCCATGCAATGCTTTCCATTCGATTTTGGCTTTGATTGGGCTGAATTGTTGTTGTTGTTCTTGAGAGCTAGGGTTTACACCCCTCTCCTCTTTCTCCTAGTCGATCCCACCACGCACACACACTATGTGTGTGAGGTTTTTTTATTATTTCTTTAATAAACTTAAGCCATTCACTCAATTTAGTCCCCCATGTTTGTTTTACTTCCCTTTTTGTCATAACTAAATTCCTACTACAAAACTTATACTTATCTATTATTAAATGGATTATTTAATAAAGGTTAGTTAAACCGCTCTATACCATATAACATGGAAACATACTAGGGAATTTGACATTTCAGTTTTTTTTTTTGGGGCGTTACAAAAATGGTGAGGGAAAGATCTGATGATTGTCTAGATTTATGTGGATGACATCATTTTTGGAAGCACATGTACCAAAATGTGTGAAGAGTTCAAAAAACTCATGACAGCTGAGTTTGAGATGAGTGCAATTGGTGAACTACAGTGCTTTCTTGGTCTCCAAGTATAGCAACTGCAAAATGGTACTTTCATTCATCAAAGCAAGTATGCTAAAGAACTTTTAAACAAATTTGAGATGAATGACTGTAAACCATGTAGTACACCCATGGCAACCACCAAGCTAGTCATGACTGATGAAAAGGATGATTTGGTTGATCAAACTCTATATAGAAGCATGATTGGGTCTTTATTGTAGCTAACTGCATCTAGGCCAGACATCATGTTTGCAACATGTGTTTGTGCAAGATCCCAATCAGCCCCTAGGAAGTCTAACCTCGTAGCTGTGAAAAGGATATTCAGATACATAAAAAGTGCTCCCACACTTGGTATCTGGTACCCTGCTAATGGGAATGTTAAGCTTTCAGGTTTCTCAGATAGTGACTTTGCTGGATGCAATGCAACAAGGAAGTCCACAATACGAGGGTGCCAATTTCTAGATGATTGCTTAGTATCTTGGCAAAGCAAAAAGCAAGCAGCTGTTTCAACATTCACTGCTGAGGCAGAGTATATAGCTGCTGCAAGTTGCACAGCCCAACTGTTATGGCTTCAAAATCAACTGCTAGATTTTGGTATCAAAAATCCAGTCTCACATTCAACCACCAAACACATTGATATCAGACATCATTTTGTGAGGGATTGCTATGAAAAAGGTTTGATTTCTCTGCATCATGTTTATACTAAAGATCAGCTGGCAGATGTGCTAACAAAGGCATTAGACACATCCACCTTTGAAAGGTTGATCTCTAGGATTGGATGCTTAACATGGAATAACAGGCACAATCCTGTTTTTCTATGAATAAAGAATTAAAATGTTTTCAGAAAATCAAAAATCTATCCTTAAAAATAGTTAAAAATGAAAGTTTTCATTACTCCTTAAAAGTCTGTCACAACCACTGTTTTGGTTCAAACATCTGATTTGTTTACATTTATCCACTGCTGAAAGACAACCACTGTTGCTAATACATCAGTGTTTTAAATCACTGATGGCTATCCACTGATAGTTAAAATCAGCCACTGTTTTCTTTTTCACCACTGTAAACCACTGATATTTCTCACCAGTGGTTTCCTAAACAACTATCATCCATTATTCATCAGAGGTTGTCACATGGACAGTTCTTAGCCGTTAGATCTTTGTAACCGCTGCCATATCAGCATTCACTTTTTCACTTTTATAAAACCCTGATTAAAATCCCAATCAGAGGTTTCACTACCGTATCGAATTCAAAAGTTCTTTCAAAAGTAGTTTCCATCAAAATCCTTCTAATCATTCATCTTCTTCCTCCTCTCGCAATTTCCTTCGAATCACCATGGCTCTTGCTCTCAAAAACCCTCATAACTATTTGTGCACACTTGAGAAAACAAGTAAAAACACAGACTTTCACTCAATCATCGATGCTCTTTCATATTCAAAGTACAAAAATTTGTTGACTTGCAACGCACCCATCTATCAAGAAACCCTACGTGAGTTCTAGAAATATGCCAAAGTCGAAGTTCAGGACAAAAAGCCTTGGGCTATCACATCGAAAGTAGGAGAAATTCTTGTTTCAATCACACCACAGACAATATCAGAAGTTTTTGAGATGAATGATCATACAGATAAAAATTCTTTTCCTAAAGATGAGTATCAGACAGATCTGATCGAAAGAGGGTGTGTAGGACAAATGAGTAAAGCTACTTTGCAAAAAGGGAATATCCCACCTCCCATGAAATTTTTATTCCATACCCTCCTCATGTGTGTTTCAAACAAAACAACTGCTTTCAATGAAATACCATTGAAAATCCAATACTTGGGATATGCTATCATGGCAGAAGTTGATTTTAATTACTCCCAAGAGATTTTTAATGACTTGGTTAAAAATGTAAATAATATAAAAGAAAAGAAGAAACCAATTTTATTGTTTCCAAGATTTTTGAGTTACTATTTACAAAAGAAAATCCCAAAGGATAGTGCACAAGTGCTTATCCAAGGTGCTTCTTGTCAAATAAACAACCTTTCTTCTGAAACTTTTACAAGGCTGTCAGAGTCAAAATCTTCTGAAACACAAACAGAGGAACCTGAGCAAACTTTGGATGCGTCCACATCTGCTCCTCAGGTTTCTGCTGTTGAGCCCACTGCTCATGGTGACTACAGCAGCACAACCACTGTTGCGCAACCCCCACCAAAAATTACCAAAAAGCCCAAAAAGAAATCTAAAAAGCCCACCAACCCATCTAAAAAGGACCTTCTGGAAGGTGAGATCCTAGAAGTAACTCCCGTGACAACACAAAAGTCACCAACAAACCACTATTGCTACTTCCTCACAACAGTTGGACAGATCTCCACCTAAAGCCTCAACTCCTCCTGCTTCCTCACAAAAGGAACAGGTTGTAAACACAGGGACACCACTTTATGATACATTACCCTCACTTGAGAGTTTGTTCAATAGCCCTGCTCCCGGGGCAAATTCTCTTTCCACCCCTATCCCCACAATCACATTACCACCCACCATGTTACCTCTGTTGAAAGCATTGGATATGGATCAGACACAAATCAGTTCTTCTTAACAACCCATCACTGAGAATATACTCCAACAAGTGATTGAGTCTGACGCCTCTACCTTTGCTAACCCATCAACAGTTGAGGAGGTTACACCCCTAGAGTTACATGTAACTCTTGGTGGTCGTTCAAGTGGAGCAGCTACTACAGGTGTTGAATCCACTGATTTACACCTGGACAGTAGTTACATAAATCAGCCTCCCTTGAAGGAAACCACTGCTGATGCTATCAAGGTAGCCACTAGTGTGTTTCAATTACCCACTGGTGTGTTAAATAAGATATCTAATGCAGAGGGAAGTCCCCAGTACCAAGAAAAAGGGGCATTAGTGGATGAACCATTGGAGACTTCTCCTGGTCCAACTGCTGATACAACCACTGCTAGTGGGAAATCAGATGATCCCATTAACTTGGGTGATGGTTTAAAATACCAAGAATTGACGGAGAGAGTTGACAAAATTGAAACATCTGTGGCAAATATCAAAAATATGCTGCAACAGTTGTTACAATCCTAAAAGGCTCAATCCACTGCTTCATCATCTGCTCCCACCACAAATGAGCTATGGCAACTTCTACAACCTGTGCTTCATCAACAAAGAAAATATGTTGATCACCAACATGAAATTCAGCTACAAATGTTCAGAAATGTTATGGATGCAAGGTATAAAGATACTCAAGCTGACATTAAAGCAATAAAAGCTCATCTGCTCCAAACCACTGGTACTTATCCTCCTACAATTCTCTATGTAAACAATGATGATGCAAAAAAGGGGGAGAAAGGAAAGGAAGGTTTACACTTAGAGCCTGGTCCAAAAGCTAAACCTGTTGTAGAGATTCCCAAGCCAGATGGTTCAAAGAAGGTTGATGTGACTCTCAACCTCTTTGCTGAAGAAAAAGAAAAGGGAAAAAAGAGGATGGAAGAAAGGGCGCAGTAAGATTTGTAGAAGAAAAGAAAGTTCTGATGGCAAAGGAAAAGCAGGGTACTTCAAAAAGAAGAAGAACTACCAGAAAGGTCAGCAAACCCACTTCCACACCTTCCAAACCCACTGAACAACATTCTGAAATCCCCAAAAGTTCCTCAGCTCAAACCACAAAGCCAACAGATGTTGAGAAACCTGTTATATCAACAGCTGTTGATACATCACTGGTTTCAACAGATGTTGTTTCATCCAATGCTCTCATCACTCTACCAATCACAACTCAATCCACAAATACACCTCCAACCACACCAAAAATCAATAGAAGAAGAATAACCAATGTCATACTCAAAGATGACACTACACCTTCTCCACTTCCAATTTCTTCACAACCTCTGATCCTATCCACTATGCAAGGTCCTACTTCAACTGCTTCAATTTTAACCCCTGACCAATCTACTGCCTTGGTTCCTTTGGGAGTAAAATATCCTCTGCATCTTCCAGTAATTAGAGAGGAGATCAAATCCTTCTATTCTGAAGATGATCCTGAAAAGAGGAATCTTCCATCTCTTCAAAGGTATCCCTTGCCAAAGAACATTGATGAGTATCTTCAACTGAAAGTCAAACAAGCAGAGTATTTCTCAAAAAGAGACACAAAAGGAAAATCTGACAAAGAAATACAGAGAAATCTGCAATATCTGCTTAGCCAAGTCAGAACACTAGAAATACAAAGCAAGATTACATTGAGCACATCATGGAAAACAAGAAATACAAGGCATAAGAGTATTAGTTCAGAGACTGGACCATAAGTGAGCTCATGCAAGAAGTAGCAAGAATACAAAAGATGCTTGATGACAAAACAATAAAACCAACCCCACAAGTCTGGTCCCAGTATAAAAAGAATGTACTTGAAAGGGCTTTGAAGTTGAAAAGAATGAAGGAAGAGCTCATAACTGCAAATTATGGATCAAGGAATCAAGTCACAAGGTGGACGGAGGTTAAAGTGTTAGAAACCTACAAAAAGTTGGAAGAAAGGAGAAAGAAAGATCCCACTATTTCTAAAAAAACCAAATTATTTAGCATCAGTGGTTCCAACCAAACAGACCCTACCAACTAAAAGATCTCCTAAACCCACCGTTTCATCTGCTATTGCTGTGTATCAAAGAAAGAGGCAAAAACAGATGGATGAAGAAGAAAGGGCACAAGAAGCTGATATTATGAAAGTGGTTCTTGAGCAGATGTTGGCAGAAAATCCTGACTCAGCAAAACTTCAAGACATTGCCAAAAGAGTCATGAGCAGGCCTCCATCACCAAACTCATCTAAAATAAAAGCACTCCCAAGAAACCCACCAGACTCAAAAATACTAAAGTGGAAGTCTGATCAAAAGACCCACGTATTGACATTGCTCAAGTCTAGTGGAGAAGTTAAGCACATATCAAGGGAAGATGCACTAGGCCTGAGTGTAGCTGATCTACAAGATCGCCTTAAGCTTCAACTGTGTAGGGATGCGGATGATGAAGATTCCCTGAACTTTGAATTACAATTCAAGGGGCAAGTTAGGGAAATGTTGATGAGAAAATAAGGATCAGAAATAATGAAATGTTTTAGCATCATCTGTTCCAGGGGGAGATTGTTGGGATTGAACCGTACAAAGGAACATATGATATGAAAAGCCAAAACTGGTTCAGAACAGTAGATCATCATAAGCAGTGCTTGTACAAAGACTTTCCCCTTGACAGTGGCTCCAACAACTGATATTCTCTAAAGTTCTGATCTACCTAACAACTGTTGTGTCAAAGAACTGTTGTTTGATATAAAGGACCGAAGCCCTAACTACAGCTACTACTCAAGCACTGATGAAGACAAAGCATTGCTGACTTAAGGCCTGATCAACCTATGAAGAAAGCACTAATTCACAACATTAGTGCTTAGGCAACAACAGTGGGAAGCTGCAAGCAGTGTTTATATAATCAGTGTTTATGTAATAGTTTATTCATTGTATCAGTTTTTATATATCAGTGGTTAGAGGTTGTTAGGTTGTTAGATGTCACTTTCATGGTGACGTCAGCCGAAGATGCTCAGTGGTTGGTTTGTACTATAAATAGAACAGTACCCAGTATTAGCTCATTTCACCTAAGTCTTTCTGTACAACAATCATTGAGCGCAGGCTGAGGGGGAGTCTTTTACACATTCTTTTTCTCCATGTTGCTCTCTTTCTATTCCTATAAAAGAAAGAAAAGAAATACATAATATCCAAGTTTGAGGACTTGTGCATATTATAATTGAAGAATAATAATATGTTCTTAGTTTTAGAAAATTGTATTAATACACTCGAGTCTTCTTATTTTTTTCTCAGAATGCTATAAAATTTAAGAAAACAAAATAAGTAGTAAGAATCGAGGAACTAAACTTAACAACTGAGAATTTTCAGGTTAACTTCGTTAGCACAACTCCGTTATTTTTAACATTATCATAAATATTCAGTATCACATTACACTTGATTAGGGTTAATTAAGTGTATTAGTTAGTACACGAACACTCACATAATGAAAATTCGGTGAATTAACAAAATTATTGAACCGCACACGAGTCTTTCCCCGAATGTTGGTGATTAAGCAAAATAATAAGTCAGATAAATTAAATGAATACATTATGTGAAATTATATGGTTTCCGTAAATTACGTTATTGTGTATAAATTACACGTATTGAGTACTTTACGTGTAGTGGTTTGGTTTCGTGTTTTACTAACTTGTGTCAATTTCTAGAAAAACATAATTGTTGGGAATTCTTGTAACAATAGCATTTTATTAGAATTAAGGCATTGTTTAATAAAAAGCCCAAAAATTGAAGCCCATGTATCCTCCTTAGAAGTTAAAAGAAATAATAAAAAATAAAAAAATAAACATAACCCAACCCACCACCCTAAACCCCACATATCTCTCTCTCTCTCTCTCTCTCTCTCTCTCTCTCTCTCTTGCACACTCATACATACAACTCTCATAGCCAAACCCTTGTCCATCAGTGTGAAGCTTGGATCTTGCAATTCTTTGGAATCTTGATCAATCCTAAACGATCGAAGCACAATCAAGTAAGTTCTATCCATCAATTTCATCTTTTTATGTATTCTTGATGATTCTTGTAGAAACCCTAGTTTATCTAATCAAAATTTTTAATCAAACTTGTTGATATATAGTGGTATTAAACGCCCCGCTTGTGGTATGCTCATATAATGTATATATGTGTTGGCGCTCGGGGACGAAAGTGAAAGTGCTCTAATTTTAACGTTATTTTACTAATTTCATGAAAATAACGTTAAAAGAGGGGATGGTTAATCATGCTTCATGTGGTGGCATTGATAGCCGAAAGACAAGGGGGTACATGCACTAATCGGCGTTTGTCCCAATTGCTGAGTGTTATGTGCCTTATGTCCAAGGCTTGATACAAAACTACTATCGAGTCGGGGTCTCAATGGAAGCAACCTCTTTATTCCTACCGGGTTGAGGTAAGGCTGTCTACATCTTACCCTCCTCAGACCCTACCTTAGCTTTGCTATTGGTGGGATATACTGAATATGATGATGATGATGTTGATGTATAGTATTTGTTTATGATCATAGGAGTGTGTTTAGTGATTTTGCATGGATTGAAAACCTTAAATTCTTGATTTTTTTTGCTATAATTGGAAATTTTGATGATTTAGATTCTTATATATACATGTATAGGACAATTTGATTGTGTTTGTGTTATGGTTATGCTATTAAATTGATATAATGATGTAGGAGTCAGGTTTTGTGATGAAAACCCTAAGGTGCATGCTAGTTCATAACTTACTAAAAAGAGAAACATTGTTGAAATCGTAGAGTTGACATTACATAACCCTATAATAACATTACTACAGAATTTCCTGAAATTTTTTTGATCATAACCTGCTTATACTGATACCAAATAGGACAACTCTTAATCCGAGGATCATCTACTAGAAGTGTAGATGATTCACAAAAAAAATCATAATTTTTCATGAACTCTAACTATGTTTTTGCAAATTTTTAATGTGGATGGGTATAACTGAGTTTTCTGATTAGAAAATATGGTCCATGAAGAAGACTATAACTTGATCAATATTTAGAGTTAGGGCATGAAATTTTTAGATTACATACTTATGATATAAGTTAGTGAGAAACTCCAGTTGCCCTTGTGTCAGTTGGATTAATGTAGATGGTTTTATAAATTTAATGGTAAACTGTTAAGAAAACGATGTTTTCTACTTTTATGTAGAGTGGGATTTTTCATGAAGTTTCTATAACCTTCAAGACTCAAGAAAATTACACAAACCCATATGGACTATTTGGCATATCTCATAAAATATTTATAACTTTTTGCACCGTTTAGGATTTTAAATAAAATACACAAAATGACTCTAAAACTGAGGTTGTACTATGTATGCTGAAACTTTTGGATAACATTCAAGTTTACTTCTCTTTGACTATGCAAAGTATAATTAGAAGGTGAAACTTAAATAAGTGCATCATACATGTTATGTGGTTTGTACTATAACTTTACTTGTTTTCATGACTATGAATTAATGTTAAGCCACTTAATTGGTCACCAACGAGTCGTCAGGTTAACTTGTTTAGTTTGGGTGAACACATGTGAGTCTTTTCTCTTAAAACGTTGAAACAATTGAGTTGTTTGGATTACTTAGGTTTTGTGAACGCACATGAACACACCCTCATAGGCATTGCATGTAACAGGTAGCAGTTAGTTGGGCATCTTTGCACATATCAGATTTCTTCGCAAACAGTGAGTTTCACTACTACTTAAACTTTTATGTTTCTTGGAGCAAACACAAACACACTTAGTTAATGTAGTTCCTTTATATCATTTGTTACTAAACACACTCAATAATACTAAAGTCCTTACACACTGAACGATTAATATGGGATGGTCAGGTAATATTTGGTAGTACTACTGGGTTTGACAATCCCCACACCGTGCTAGAAGCCAGGCGTGATCAATTGCCACGTTTGGCATAGACGTGGTGTAAGATACCAAAACACAATAGTCAACTTTGGTTTCCTTGTTTAATAACTTGAAAACATGCTAGCTACCTAATTGATATAATAGAATTGTGCATTTTCTAACAGCATAACTTGATTTTTTTAAAACTAGTGAACTCGCCAGTTATATGTTGGCACACTTTAGTATGTTCTCACACAGGTCGCTAAGGTTGGTAACTGGGATTGTTGCATTGTATTGCATTGCACATTGGAGTGTCCTTATGGTTATTTTAAACTAGTTTTTTAATATGCTAAAAACTGTTGGGTTTTGCCATGTTTGGCACTTAATACTTTTGCTTCAGGTGTTTAACTTAGACTTTGGTTATTTGTTTTTACAACTGTTAAAACCCTATCACTATTTGTGTTGAATGTGGTATTTGGTTATTTTCTTTTATTATAAATGTTCAACATGACTAGTGGCTTGATCCTGGTTTGTCACACACCTTAGGGTAAAACCCTCCTAGTGGAATTAATTTAGCTGTTTTAATAGGCGGAAAATATTTATGACGAACTTTTTGAACAAGACTCCCAAGTGGTGAATGGAACCATTGGGAAGGCTATTTAGCCACGGCTTTGCTCGGTCTTTTTGTAACACCCCGAAAACTCCGTCCAATTATGTGACGACACGTGTCCAATTCTCAAACTAATCCCGACTACGTGGAGGGAGAAACCTCCAACTAATCCCGACTATGCGGAAGGAGGAAGGATCTATACTGAGCGTTAACTGAAACGTATTTTGAATCTCCGACTAATCCTGATTCTGGGAAGAAGAGAAAGATTACTTTTATGCGTTAACTAAAACGCGTCCCGAATCTCTGTAAGACCCTAAATCGTACATGACAAATGTCGCAGCGGAAACACGAACCATAAAATTTCTTTCATTATAAATACCTCAACTTATTTAAAATTTAACTTTAACATAGCTCTTTCTCATAAATCCGTCATCCTCTTATTTACTAATTAAAAACATAGCTTATGTCTACTACAATATACACATCAACGTTCCTGTACAATCTCTCTAGTGACTCGATCTTCGATCTCTATTCCTTAGTAATCCTCATGGCTTGTACTACCTGCGCTCACCACATAAAATTCATAACGTTAGTACGTATCATAAGCATATAAGATTTATTCACGTTTACTTTTCATTTCATTAACTCTTTGCATCCCGGCTTTCCCTCGGATCATACGATCCGTAGTGAGACTTCTTTGGTAGTCCTGCGTTACACTTCATCACCAGGCACGCTATTATCATCGTTAGTACTCAATTTCAGTGAGTGCATGCTTACATACTTTCATACAAACTTATACATATGCCTACGATCACACGTAACAACTTACATACATATGTACCTACATACATACGTACGTACCCACATACGTGCATACCTTTTATACATCCATTCATACATACATACATACATACTTATTACATGCCTTCACACAAACCTACATACGTGCATACATTCGTACATACTCCCTTGCGTACATATACATACTACCTACATACACACATACATACATACACTTAGATTTATAAAACATACATACGTATATGCCTACATACTTACTTACATATATATTTATAATCACCTATTGCAACATACTCAACTCATACTTACCTACTCATATACGTCTTCATATATCCGCGTGTACTTGCTCACACACTTATAATCTTACATACGTTTGCACATACATGCTCACATACACTTCTACATACGTTTTTAGATACATTCAAACATACATACTTGCCTATCTACATATATGCATACATTTATACTCATAAAAACGTAAGTTAAATTAGTCAAACGTAACTTGAAACGCGTTTAAACGAGTTCCCAAGACAAAACTGAGCAAACGAGCAACTTTCGCCAACCAGGGGGGGCTCGCGTGACGCCAAGGGCCTTGGCGTCATGCTAGGCCCCTGTTTTCACAGAACAGGTGCAGTACAATGCTGCACATTCCCAGCACGATCCCGTTTTACGGAAACGAGCATAACTCTCTCGTTTTTGATCCGTTTTACCCGATTCTTTTTCCTACGCGTCCGTAATTTCATTCTTCATCTAATGGAGTTAAAATCCAACATCCGACATTATAAATTTTAGACTTTTAACTATTCGGCTTATTATCCTCTTACCAAATTTCGACCCGTTCATTCATTCATCAACATAACTTGTTTGCTTTACCATAACCTCTTATAAACCTAATAATATCAGTGACGTCTATCATAATTACTAATATCTTGGATGCCTTGCATCCTCTTAACACATTATCGTTCATATGCTTATTTTGACCCTTTAAGGGTATTTGCGTATTAATTGGTCTATGACTAACAAAACCATACCCCCCACTTCCATTCTTGTCCAAATCATTACACTAATCAAATAACTTGTTTCTAAACTACTTTGTAAGCTCGTTTGCCCAAAATACCCATCAAGGGCATTTTGGTCAACTTTAATCCCATCCTTTACGACGAAAGACTACGACACATATCTGACCTCAACCATCATGTTTAGTTAATTAAAACACCATATTACTTAATCGAACATAAGAAGTGATTACAGAAATCACTTACCTTATGCGTCCGCGCTCGTATCCGATCCTTGCCCCTTCTTGACCCGTTAACACCTCTTACTTGAGCCCGTCTCGACATGGTCCCTACACTTCCATGTCATCGAAACCACATTCTTGTTAGCATACCCATTTGTACATGTTAACAATCATACCAATCGCATAATCCACACTTAACTTCCCTTAGTCATTTCTAACAAGTATACTACATAAAAATCAACTTCATCTCCTTTCCAACTCATATAATTCATCATGTAATCACAAATAACACATATTAACATAACATGTACCAAACGACTTTCTATAATCCTACCTTTAAGACAACGAGTCAAATCATGTTTCTTATACTTGTTGACTTTGAAAAGTTAACTATTAACCATATGTAACCATCAACTTATCAACATATACCCGTAACATCATAATCGACTATACGGACGACACTATATACATTTCATCATACACTTGATGTGAGTACTACCTTTTTAAGCATAACGTACAACTATTTCATGCACAAATCTTCTAAACTCATACATAACCCATCAAAACCTACTACTAATCATCATGTATCATTCCCAAATAAACATCAAACATATCATCATCACATTTCTCCTAATTCTTCTAACAAGTATTCATCAGACCCACATAATACATCAATATTTCAACAAGACTCGAACATAGGAGGTGATTCTAGTCATCATCTTCACCCCAACTAACGGGTTTCACCTCTAATCATCAAATTAACGCAAACCATACGTAACCCATGTTCTCTACGAAGATTCTAACCCTTTTACATGATCAATTTCATATTAACTCACGGATTAGAACATAACCCACTTCACCCATGATCACCAATCTTAGATTTAAGACATACCTTATGATCCCCTCGTGTTGGTGATCATTAATCCATGCTCGGTTATGGATTTAAGCTTCATCTTGCCTTCCGATTTGATGATCTTCATGATTAGGGTTTGTGGAGCTCTCATGGAGCTCCTGGTTCTTTCTCGAACACACACGATGTGTGTGTTTATTTGTGTGTTGATTTCTTTTAATTAGTAAATCAACTTTCATTTGTTCCACTTTAGCCCCTCGGGTTTACCTTTAAAACATAACTGACACTACCCCCATCATTTAATACTTTTGACCATACCCTTAACTAGGTTAAATAGCCTAGTTATTTATTTCATGACGTGTCACATAAGAACATACGACAAATATTAACATTCAGAATTTTGGGGCGTTACAAGTCTACCACCCTTAAACGAGGTTTCGTCCCCGAAACCTTTCTCACTTTCATCGAACACACATTATCTTTTCTTCCAGTCCATCCATACGAACACTAGCCCATCCTAATGAGAATCTTATAGCTCCAAGAACCCGTTCCGGAGTTCTTATTAGTATCGCTTTCACTAGTAGCGCTAATTTCCTATCAACCTTCATGGCTAGTGGTTTATTCCTCGTTCAAATATTCCTTCATCATATGCAATATATCCTTTCGTTTACTTAAATCATTCCAACATTTCATTATTAACATTCTTTCTGTTTATTTGCACATTCATAACGTTTTCGTCGACTAAACGACCTTACTTTGAATTTGAAATCTATACATACTCATATATGCTTAACTTTAACGTTAACCTTATTCTACATTTTCTACAGTTACGTATACCTTGCATACCTTTATTTTATCTTTAAATCATTCCGTTCATTTCACATTACTATTGCTTTCACTTCATGCATTACTTAATTCACGTGTATAAATAGTTCATATCTCTCCAATCATGAGTTAAACATTTTACTAACCTCTTTTTCATTTCCCAAACCACGATCCGCAACCCAGATCGATCATCTTTTCCTCGAGTACTAGCCGTACAGGCCAGGTTTCATTCATTCGTGTAATGAGCTTCCGCTCGTGCACGTCCTTTCACCAATACGATTGGTTTTATCACATCAATAGTTCTAGCATTATCATTAACAACATCGGCGGTTAGCATATGTCATTCAAACATTCATTACACTAGGTGATTACCCACCTATAACTCTTCTACAATTTCCTACGTACCTGCTATAACGTACCACACTTTCTATTTCTTACATGCAATCCTTTCATTCAATTAATCATTTCGCCAACTGAAGTACACGCTCGTACTTCCTTCCATTCATGCTTACTTGCAAAGGCCTTATTACATCGTTTCAATATTTCTTACTAAGCTTACCCGTCCCGCCCATACTCCAGTTATTGTCCGGGTCACAGCCCGTCATCATTCTGACTTCTAAGAGTCAATTACTAACACATCTAACACGTAACTTATACAAAACTTCGTCTATTATACTATCACCTTTTACTTTATACTTATTTCTATGACCCGTTCGACTCAATCATGGTCAAACTGTCGACATCTTCTTAGGCGGATTAATTTCATCTTTCTATATTTTTGAATCCGTCTCACGGATTCAGACGCATCATTCATGCTTTTTCATTCATTGAATCCGCCTTACGGATTCAAACATTATATTCATGCCTTTCTTCCTTGAATCCGTCTCACGGATTCAAACATATCATTCATACCTTTTCTTCCTTCTATGATTTGAATCCATCTAATGGATTTCAATCATATCATTCACATCTTTCATTCCTTACATGTGTTGAATCCGTTTCGCAGATTCAGACATATCATTTCTACACTTCCTTTCCTTGAATCCGTTTTACGGGTTCAAACATTCCATTCATGCCTTTCATCACTTGAATCCGTCTCGCGGATTCAAACATTACATTCATACCTTTCATCCTTGAATCCGTCTCACGGATTCAAACATATTATTCATATCTTGTTGATCCATACTTAATTACGGATTCCACATTCTTCATTCTTATCAGGCATGTTTTTCATACTTTCATAGTACTCTCAATTTCCCGAGAGTCTTACTTCCCATTTCACCCACACGCCCGCCTGCTACCTAACTCTACCGGACACACCTGTAACAATTATCATGATCTCACGAACGTCATACGTTTCTCGTGTACTGGCCAGGTACACAATCCACATAGTAGTTTCGTGCCTTCATGTAATTGTCACCTTATGTCCGTAGACTTAGGTTTCGGCGCGTGTATCACTTCCAGTACTTCATTACTATACAGTCATTGTCTTTCATTTTAAAATTTTCCTTCCCTTAATGAACTGTACCATTACTTACCCCCACATATTAAATTTACGTACCTGGGCTCATTTGCCTATTTGTCTTATTACCTCTTTGCCTGCCTTAGTATTCATCCTAGACTACATTCACGGATCATCCTCTTCCAACACTTATGCTTACCTTGCACATACAAAACCGTCAGTTTCTTTATACGTACACATAAGTACATACTTACATTAGCCTTTACCTTTGGATCTTGATCGAGTCTTAGATTGTACGGATTTCTTATCTCAAGAGCACACAAGTTTGAGTTCAAGTACTTACCTTCTCGTACTTGATTCCCTCAAACCAGGGCTCTGATACCAACTTGTAAGACCCTAAATCGTACATGACAAATGTCGCAGCGGAAACACGAACCATAAAATTTCTTTCATTATAAATACCTCAACTTATTTAAAATTTAACTTTAACATAGCTCTTTCTCATAAATCCGTCATCCTCTTATTTACTAATTAAAAACATAGCTTATGTCTACTACAATATACACATCAACGTTCCCATACAATCTCTCTAGTGACTCGATCTTCGATCTCTATTCCTTAGTAATCCTCATGGCTTGTACTACCTGCGCTCACCACATAAAATTCATAACGTTAGTACGTATCATAAGCATATAAGATTTATTCACATTTACTTTTCATTTCATTAACTCTTTGCATCCCGGCTTTCCCTCTGATCATACGATCCGTAGTGAGACTTCTTTGGTATTCCTGCGTTACACTTCATCACCAGGCACGCTATTATCATCGTTAGTACTCAATTTCAGTGAGTGCATGCTTACATACTTTCATACAAACTTATACATATGCCTACGATCACACGTAACAACTTACATACATATGTACCTACATACATACGTACGTACCCACATACGTGCATACCTTTTATACATCCATTCATACATACATACATACATACATACTTATTACATGCCTTCACACAAACCTACATACGTGCATACATTCGTACATACTCCCTTGCGTACATATACATACTACCTACATACACACATACATACATACACTTAGATTTATAAAACATACATACGTATATGCCTACATACTTACTTACATATATATTTATAATCACCTATTGCAACATACTCAACTCATACTTACCTACTCATATACGTCTTCATATATCCGCGTGTACTTGCTCACACACTTATAATCTTACATACGTTTGCACATACATGCTCACATACACTTCTACATACGTTTTTAGATACATTCAAACATACATACTTGCCTATCTACATATATGCATACATTTATACTCATAAAAACGTAAGTTAAATTAGTCAAACGTAACTTGAAACGCGTTTAAACGAGTTCCCAAGACAAAACTGAGCAAACGAGCAACTTTCGCCAACCAGGGGGGCTCGCGTGACGACAAGGGCCTTGGCGTCACGCTAGGCCCCTGTTTTCACATAACAGGTGCAGCACAATGCTGCACATTCCCAGCACGATCCCGTTTTACGGAAACGAGCATAACTCTCTCGTTTTTGATCCGTTTTACCCGATTCTTTTTCCTACGCGTCCGTAATTTCATTCTTCATCTAATGGAGTTAAAATACAACAACCGACATTATAAATTTTAGACTTTTAACTCTTCGGAACCTTATTACCCTCTTACCAAATTTCGACCCGTTCATTCATTCATCAACATAACTTGTTTGCTTTACCATAACCTCTTATAAACCTAATAATATCAGTGACGTCTATCATAATTACTAATATCTTGGATGCCTTGCATCCTCTTAACACATTATCGTTCATATGCTTATTTTGACCCTTTAAGGGTATTTGCGTATTAATTGGTCTATGACTAACAAAACCATACTCCCCACTTCCATTCTTGTCCAAATCATTACACAAATCAAATAACTTGTTTCTAAACTACTTTGTAAGATCGTTTGCCCAAAATACCCATCAAGGGCATTTTGGTCAACTTTAATCCCATCCTTTACGACGAAAGACTACGACACATATCTGACCTCAACCAACATGTTTAGTTAATTAAAACACCATATTACTTAATCGAACATAAGAAGTGATTACAGAAATCACTTACCTTATGCGTCCGCGCTCGTATCCGATCCTTGCCCCTTCTTGACCCGTTAACACCTCTTACTTGAGCCCGTCTCGACATGGTCCCTACACTTCCATGTCATCGAAACCACATTCTTGTAAGCATACCCATTTGTACATGTTAACAATCATACCAATCGCATAATCCACACTTAACTTCCCTTAGTCATTTCTAACAAGCATACTACATAAAAATCAACTTCATCTCCTTTCCAACTCATGTAATTCATCATGTAATCACAAATAACACATATTAACATAACATGTACCAAACGACTTTCTATAATCCTACCTTTACGACAACGAGTCAAATCATGTTTCTTATACTTGTTGACTTTGAAAAGTCAACTATTAACCATATGTAACCATCAACTTATCAACATATACCCGTAACATCATAATCGACTATACGGACGACACTATATACATTTCATCATACACTTGATGTGAGTACTACCTTTTTAAGCATAACGTACAACTATTTCATGCACAAATCTTCTAAACTCATACATAACCCATCAAAACCTACTACTAATCATCATGTATCATTCCCAAATAAACATCAAACATATCATCATCACATTTCTCCTAATTCTTCTAACAAGTATTCATCATACCCACATAATACATCAATCTTTCAACAAGACTCGAACATGGGAGGTGATTTTAGTCATCATCGTCACCCCAACTAACGGGTTTCACCTCTAATCATCAAATTAACGCAAACCATACGTAACCCATGTTCTCTACGAAGATTCTAACCCTTGTACATGATCAATTTCATATTAACTCACGGATTAGAACATAACCCACTTCACCCATGATCACCAATCTTAGATTTAAGACATACCTTATGATCCCCTCGTGTTGGTGATCATTAATCCATGCTCGGTTATGGATTTAAGCTTCATCTTGCCTTCCGATTTGATGATCTTCATGATTAGGGTTTGTGGAGCTCTCATGGAGCTCCTGGTTCTTTCTCGAACACACACGATGTGTGTGTTTATTTGTGTGTTGATTTCTTTTAATTAGTAAATCAACTTTCATTTGTTCCACTTTAGCCCCTCGGGTTTACCTTTAAAACATAACTGACACTACCCCCATCATTTAATACTTTTGACCATACCCTTAACTAGGTTAAATAGCCTAGTTATTTATTTCATGACGTGTCACATAAGAACATACGACAAATATTAACATTCAGAATTTTGGGGCGTTACAATCTCCGACTAATCCCAACTACGAGGAAGGAGATGGACTAAAAGTGCCAAATGGCCAAAGATGTAAAGTCCAAGGACTAAACATGAAAATTTGCAAAAATTAAGTTTTGGAGGTCTCATACGGACTGCAAGGACTTACCCCTTACGGTCCGTAAGCATGTTCAAATGGTCTGCACACTTAAGGTCCTTACAGACCGTAAGCACTTATCTTTTACGGCCCGTAAGCGATTGCAAATGGCAGTTTTGCTTGCAGCCCAAGGCTAGCTACCATGTTGCCACCTATCTAGCAATTTGGCCACTCTTGCTCAGTCTTTGCCACCTCATTAACACCTGTAAACATCCTAGAAGGCCTCTGGACACTTGTCTTGATCTTGTGCTCCATCTTCAAGTATAAATAGGCCATGATTTCTTAACAACTCCTTGCTCATTTCCTCTCTTCTCTCTAAATTTCTCTTGGAGCATTCCTCTGGACAAGAGGACTCCCTCTCAATGTTCTTTAGCTCAAACACTTCCAAGTATGTGTTTCCACTTAGTCTTTTTGCATTTTATTTAGTTATTTTGAGGATAAAGTCAAACAGTTGAATTTCTATTTGAGTTTAGCTTCTGACCATTATGGTCAAGGTAAAGTTCAATCCAAATTTTCCTAAGTGATCATAATAATGATGGTATGATCCCTCTGCGATTCACCGAGGGGAAGGCCCCATAAACCACTCCCTGCAAGACTGGAAGTCAGCAAAGGTATCACCTTGTCTTACCTTCCACACACGGGCGTGGATCTCAATGGTGTGACTCTCATCATATGACTTGTAGTAGATGTCTCCCAATGTGTCTTCAGGCCGGATTGGCGAAGGATTCCTTGTATGAGTCTTGGGTGGGCTATCCTTTCTGCCGCCAACGCCAGATCCACCCGCGCCTTCGCCCGCAACATTCTGGGCCTCCACGCGACCCTCTTCGTGAATGTCGTGAGCAAACTCCCCCGTGGTTGGTGTAACTGTTTCAATCTCGATGGGGGCAGTCTGCTGCACAATGGGTTTTTCAATCCGCGCTTCAGTTTCCACACGCTCAAAGATTGGCTTTTTAACATCCGCAGCCTTCACAACCTCCGGAGTCTTCTCAACCTCCGGAGTTATATCAATAGGCTTCTTCGCAGCCTAAGAAGTTTCAACTTCTTTCTCACTAGCCTTCTTCGCCTCCCCAGCCTTGTCTTCAACTATAGCAGCAGCCTTGGGAGGTATAACGGTTATTTTTGGCCATGAGGCCAACTTCTCTGCAACATCCTCTACAATAGAGAAAAAATGTTCAGCTATAGACGAAGGCAAAAAAGATGTAATGAAGCACAAGTGTAAGAACACTTAGCAGTTGAGACTTCAATATAGATTGTCCTTAGGCTCCCTTTCTTTCCGATGGAAGGTTGGCCAGTGGCAACCTTTATAGCAGTAGGGGCAGCCTCAAACTTTGTCTCTGCTCGAGACCTCTTAGAGGCATTTTTCCTGATCAACTACTCAAGATCAGGATCCGCTTCAGTTTCTTCATCATGGGCAGATGCGATGGTTGTGCTAGATTCTGGACCTTTAGAGCATGCGCTCTCTGAATTACGCGCACATGTTGCTAAGCTTCCTTGAGGCTTTCCACATATAGCGTACAATTCCTCAAAGGAATCAGCTACATATACAAAGTCTTTTATACTAGTTTGACGAAGGCGAGCAGTACCTTTATGAGAAGCAATGTCAGACACTGCGCCAACAGTCTCGGGCTTCTTGCTAGCTACTCCTCCGGCAATAGTTACCTTTTTCTTGTGCACCCTCTTTGGTATCTTTTTTTCCGGGTCAATCCCCATGTTGCGCAACACACCAGCAAACATGTCATTAGGAGGATTTAACTCATGTTCGGATGAGGCTACTGACTCCTCGCTGGAAATATACACGTTAGGACCGGTCTTGGCTCTCCAGGTTCCTTCAATCGTTACCAAATGTGAGAATATGACAACTAACAAAACACTTTCGAGCATTTACAAACAGCGGTAACAAAATAAATTTTCACGTGCGGAACTAAATATAACGTTTTTGGCCCATAATAGTCAAGTCACCAAATTTGATGTTTAAACCGGTTACTGTGACTACCACACATTTTTCATAATCAGGTGTTTTCATCATCCTAAAGTGATCCGGCACTCTACCGAACTCGTACGAATTTGACATTGAAATTTAGAAGCTCGGTTCAAATAAAGTTTGCAAACACCCTGTCCACTTTGCAAATCACTTGAAATACTTTGCCCAAAATATAAAGGGTAAATTACATTTTTCGTCCTTTATGTTTGTAGCGGGTTGCAATGGATGACCTTTAACTTCAATAATGACAATCACAATCCTTTATTTGGAAAACTCATTACACATTTCGTCCTTTAGCACTAACTAGGTTAAAAATTTTAGTTAAGTCTGTTCACTTAAGGGTATTCTGGTCATTTCACACTTTTATTTAAAATGTATCTAAATTAAAACAACCACCACCACCGCCAGTTACTACCACCACCATCGCCCCGCCGCCAACCACCACCATCTGCTGCCAACCATCACCACCACTCCCTCCTGCCATACATATGTGTTAATTACATTAAATAAAAGAGAGAAATAGGAACATAAACAACAGAGAGAGACGCAGATATGAAATTCGTTGAACCTATTACCTTCAATAACAGAGAGAGAGAGAGAGAGATACACGCATATATAAAATTCGTTGAGCGCTTAATCTCCAAGTCTTCAATTAAATGAACCTACCATCGTCGCTGTCTCCCTCTCACTATTAGGACACCATTTTGTCTAAAATAAACAAATCTTAGAACAAAATAATAAGATTTAAAGGGTCAAATGTATACCTTTATATTGTCCTCGATATAGGATCTAAGAATGTATCACTGATATTGCTTCTTTTCTGCATCTGCCGATTTTTTCTTGTCTTCATATGAAGTCAACATATTGACATTTGGCCATCTCCACAGAGCAACAGAAGGTGAAATCTAATAATACTATCAACAGATCTTATCCACTAAACTTGCAGCTCACATGAGAATACCAACAAAATGTGGTGTTTGAATGTGTTTTTTAAAAGTAATCATAGGACATTCAATACTCAGATCAGATAACCATTTGCGATAAAACGGTTTGTAGAAGATATTGCTTAGAGTAGATCTGAAACAGATGGTGAATTGGAAAAATCGACCAAGGGCGGTGGCAGGCTTCAGATGACTGGTGGCAGCCGACAAGCACGCTCAATTCACCACCACCGGAAAAACGACTAGTGGCGGACGCATCCGACGACAATGAGTGGATTCAGGTGGGATATGGTGGTGGTGGTGATGTGTTGATACACTTTTTGTGGACGCGACTCGGTTCGGTTCAACTCGGTTCGGTTCGACTCGGTTAGGTCCAGCTCTATACCGGCGTCACGACATTCCTCCGTCGTGCGCCCCAGAGTTCGACACGCGAAGAACAGAGAGCCGCGAACCATTTCCCGACACCACATCACCATGATGATGTCATGTGATGACATATTAATGCTAGTTAACGTGAATTCTTTCATTTGAGCCAATTAATTGCTGTTGTCTGTCTTTGCTGCATGCTGAAAGCCTACGAAGAACCTGAATGGTCATTTAACGAAGAACTCAGCATGAAGTTGACGAAGAACATATTTGTCTAGATTGGTCGACGAAGAACCAACTAGTTTTTCGTCGTAACTATGTTGACGAAGAACAATCTATTCTTCATCGCCTCCTGTCCTTCGTCGATCTGCAGAGGCACTAGGCTATATAAACAGAATAGAACACAGAAACACTTAGAGAGCTTGAATGAGCTTAGAGAGAGAGTAGTGAGAGAAAGTTCTGGTGTGCTTTGTATTTTGTCGAATCTTGTACGGAAACTTTGTCTAAATCAATATACATCTTGTTAAACGTTGAATCTTTTATTGTGCTTACTCTCTCGCTCGGTTTGTGTCGTAACGCGGATTCCGCACTCGTTTCGGCACCTGAAACAAGAAATCATCGTTGTCCGACGATCCGTATCGGGACCTACATGATGGAGGTAGGTTGAAGATAGAAAAAGAAAGAAGGAGAGAGATATTCTAGGGCTGGGAATGGGGAATTGGGGAAATTGATGTATATATATTTTTTGGCAGTATTATTTATAAACACTTTAAATAAAAACGTGAAATGACCAGAATACCCTTAAGTGAACAAACTTAACTGAAATTTTTAACCCAGTTAGTGCTAAAGGAAGAAACGTGTAATGAGTTTTCCAAATAAAGGATTGTGATTGTAATTATTAAAGTTAAAGGTCATCCATTGCAAGCCGCTACAAACATAAAGGACGAAAAATGTAATTTACCCAAATATAAACTTAAACTCGCGGCCCAAAACTGATCAATACTCTATGTCCATAAATAAACGATAATTTCAAGAAGTCGCACATCACCACAAATACAGCCTCAGTATTCGTCATTTTCATTCTTGCGCGACCCATTAGATGCAATCATGGCTTAATTAATTTAATCATCAAATAATGATCATCACAAAATATTATCTGTAATATCATGGAGCGAATTAAATATGATGCAACACCTCTGTCACTCTCAATTTCCCCATGTAATAAGTTGGCCCTCTATAAAAATAGAGTCCAATGAACAAAAATTGTGAGACAATGACAAATCTGTTGCAACATAATCTTGTGGGCCCAAGAGTAATAATTTTAATCAATTAGCAACATTCATGGGATGAATGTTTCGTTGCCTATAAAATGTTATTGTAGTGGAGCGCAACACATATTCTAGCCCATGCAAACAATCTCTTTTCAAACCATAGCTGGAAGAAAACTTTTCAGCCGACATACATCATGTACATCATCTCTTGTCACCACCCAGTTCCGACATCATCGTCAACAACCATCTCTAATGTTGGTTCAGGCCCCAAATCAATACTCACCTCAATACACTCACAAAAGAACACTTCTTAAACAAAGTTTGTTTTCTGGTATTGAGAGAAAATGAAAAAGGTTTCGAACTCAGTGTATGTTTCGAATGAAGGGTTAATCATTTTCATTGAACAATAACTAATTTATAGCTATACAAAACCACGAGTGCAGACTCTTAAAAACAATAATAAACTAATGCAACCTAAAGAATAGGACTTCTAAACAACATGCATTGAATGACCCACGTACTCCTTTGCATGAAACTCGGTCAATACCGTTCATTTCACATTAACATGCAGATTCGAAGAAGACAGGAGTATAATTCCATTATTCTAATAAGATTCTCTCAAACAATTCTTGACCCGTTTGACCCGTAAACGAACCCGCGACTGACGCACCCGTATCCGTGAACCAGCGACCCGATAACGTGCCGACCCAGGTGACCCGTAAAACAAACCGAATAACCCAACAATCACCCCCTTATTCAGTTTGTTCACGCCTTCACCGCAGCACCGAATCACCTCGGTTTCGAACCACTATGACATCTAACGGACACCCGATCTTCACCTCGATCACATCCAATGTCTCGGTTCAACCCGAATAAAAACACCACGCCCGTAACATGTAACATGTCACATAACATCACGCTGGAAACGTTCACTAACATCTTGACTCATCACGGATCAACGACCTCTACCCGGTCACATCCGAGTCACCCGATTTGAACTCCAACGCCATTATCTTGACACCCGTACCTTTTCCCGATCAAACATGTTCAAGAGGCATCTCCACCGACAGAGAAAACAAGCTACCCGCTTCTTCCGTTTTCTCACCTTGCCAAACGAGACAAATCCAAAGCCACCTGCTTTGACGGATCCCTTCTGCCCGCTTTTCACGCACCACGCCGGTCTCCTCTTATCACGAAACAAGCCAATCAAGGTACCCGTTCTCACCATCTACTGTTATCACCGGTTGTATACCAGTTGCACAAACCCGCAACTAACAACCGAACAGCCCTTTCAACACCTTTAATCATGACTAACAGCTACGAGACACACCGGTGTTCACCCGTCACCCCCGTCATCCTAATCGGTACTCTCCGCATGACAACGACTGACACGAACCACCTCCCGGTCTCTGTCTTCTGCTGTATAACAGTCCCGAACCTTTCTTTTACGCCTGCCCTCCTGCTGCGTTTGTGTCACACCCCGACCACGTAGAACATACAAAACGTGGCGGAAACGTCGGGGAGTGTTGTAACAGAATTAATTGTTTCAAATCCATGGCAATTGAAGTTTCGTTTTATTGATTAAAAGTGTTACAATGTCTTAACAAACAAAGAAATACAACATAATTAACTAGTCTTGCATCTTTTATTGTCACTAAAGCCCAAGTCTGCCTATGTGTATCTTGATCATCTTATGCAACAGTTCCTGAAAAACACATGTGAAAATATGGTACGTCAGCATAAAAATGCCGGTGAGATACATAGGTTTTGTGAAAATAGGTTTCATGACTTATGTTTGAGAAAATGTTTAGTCATGAACCTTGTTATTTGCTTTGTTTTGTAAATCATTTGAAAATCGATAAGATCAGATGATATGTATAAATAATGTATAATGTATGGTTAAATGAATAACCATGTAAAATGAGTTTGTATTAGATAAGTTGTTTGTAAATCAATGTCTTGTGAAAAATATGTTATTTGTATAAAATGTTCTATGTCTCAACCTGAAATGATTCAAATAACGCTACAATATGTAATACAATACAAACACTTATATATAGGAAGTACCAGCGGCGTATCCACCATGCTTGTATCATATTACACACGCATCGTTACTTAATCACTTAATCAAACCAAACCAAACAATGTAAGATGTCTATGTTTAAACCAATTGCCAAAATGTAAGCATGTAATGAATAATAAGTGTACTAAGTATGCAACAACATACATACATAGCATGTAAACTGAAATATCTGTACTAAGTATGCAACAACAAACATACATAGCATGTGAACTGAAATATATGTACTAAGTATGCAACAACAGACATACATAGCATGTGAACTGAAATATCTGTACTAAGTATGCAACAACAGACATACATAGCATGTGAACTGAGATAATGTGTCCATATGCTGAGTAAACATATGCAACAGAAATGTAATGTAAAACGATGTACTAAGTATGCTAAGTTAACATACAAAGCAGAAAAGTCATGTAAATCAATGTACTAATAGTGTACTAATGAACATAACCAGTATATGATGTGAAAACAGGAAAACATGAAAGTAACAAGTAGGCACATGTGTTTCACCCCAAAACAGTTTGGAAAACAGTAAAAGAGGGGTCTATGTACTCACATGAGATTGCTCAGAAGTCCTAGGATAACCACCAAGCAATGCTAGAGATCGCGGAATATCAAACGGCACCTAATATAGGTAACTACATTAATAAACCGGACCTAAATCGGAAGACTGGGTAGCATGAGGGTTTGTAAACCAAATGAGTGTAGGAACTCATGTGATATGGTTTAACAAAGCCTACATACTAAATGAAACTTAACCTAAGTCTTGTCGACCCATTACGACCCGTTTAGGTAGCTTATGCTACTTTAACGCGTCGTTCGCGTGAAACGCGTTTGGACCGCCTAACTAGCCCTATGACAAGTGTTATATGCCTAATCATGTTACATAATCAGTTATGTGACAAAGGTTTAGGTTACATATGCTTAATTACCAATTATACATGAAAAGGGTATTCTGGTAATTTACCTAAGGCATATAAACTACCTATCATACAACTACTTAAACGATGTGACCATAGGGTATAACCTCGGAAGGTTATTCCCTACCTACTATGGTCACCTAAAGTATTTGGTCGGATCCTAATGATCGACCAAATGGGTCGGGTTCGAAGGTATAGGCGATTTATCAGATCGCCTACCCTACGACCCTAGACAACGTGGTAATCAGTGGGCATAGTCTCAAGGGACTACGACCAACGTGATTACACTCACGTCGCGAAGTTCAAACGAACTTCGCATTGACCATTACTGGTCAACGCTGAAAGTCAAACTTTGTTTGACTTTCTGACTCAAAAAGCAGTAAAATAAGGAAAAGAACGAAAGAATACTAACCCAGGGTCCCCGAATGCTAATCCCGACTCAAGAACTCAGGTATGAAACAATGGTTTCAACTTAGAGCTCTCAAATCAGAATTCTTGTGAGTTTTAAAGCAATGGGGGGTGGGGTATTTATAGTATTCGGTTAACCGTTGAGATCGTTTCATGGAAAAGAGGGCACGATCAAGGCCGTACACTTGTCGGAATGTTATGGTGACTAATTTGGCCACTCACCATAAGGTATCAACACTTGGCAAGGGAAAAGGGAGTGGAAACCAGCTGCAAACAGGCTGTTCAAACATTGCACCTGGTCTGGAGACCCCATACGCATCGTATGGTATATATACCATACGCATCGTATGGGTTAACTTTGGCAGAATTACAGTTTTGGTCCCTGAACTGTATTTAGGCCATTTTTGACACGTTTAAGGCCCGTTAACCCCATTTCAAAGCTCTAAAATGAAGTTAAAGTATAGGGAACTTAAAACATGCTCAAAAATATCTCAGATGTCGGTTCGTTTGGCCGTACGAACGCGATGTTCGGTTAATTACGACGGAATGCGCATAAGCGCGAAAAACGAACCAAAAGACGCGACGAATGGATTTTTGGCAATCCAAACACTAAAGCATAATATAGTCATGCTTACATAAATTTTTGGGTGTCCGGATATATCCAGAACGTAAGTTATGCGCGAAAATGCAAACTTGTGCACTTTTTGACACTTTTAGTCCCTGAATGACCCAAAAGTTTATTTTAGCACACCGAACCCCTCAAAGCCTATTTCTAAGCTATATAAAGGATATTTAAGGTGTGTTTAACTTATGGTCATGTTCCGGAATGTCTGTTACAGTTCAAATTGGCATACTTTCGCAGTTTGTCAACTTTAGTCCCTGTAAGCGATTAAACTTTGATTTCACCACACCAAACCTTCCAAAACTTATATCTAAGTTATGTATAGGTTATTTGAGGTATGTTAAGCCTATTTCACTATTCCGGAGTGTTCGTTGGATTAAACTGGTTATATCTACACATCAGAGCGCGTATAACCCTCCAGAAAGCGATTTAAAGCTTGAAATTGAACAAGAATTGATATGTGTAAACGATACACATATTTTTACAAATCCCAAGTATGAAATACTATATTTCATTGGTTTGGCATTTGTCTGATGGTTGGAGTGACACGGGTGTTACAGTCTCCCCTACTTTAGGAAATTTCGTCCCGAAATTAATTCGTAGGAGTCTAACTGTGGCTTTGTGTCAAATAACCACCAGAGATATGAAAGGCATAATCCTGTTATTTCTCTTTAACGGACATTCTTCAGAATTGAAAAATGAACGGAGTTATTTTCAACAGGCATTCTTTAGAAACAAAAAAAAAATGAACGGAATAGTCATTTTACATCTTCAGAAACAAAAATGAACCGAATGAGTCATTTTACATCTTCAGAAACAAAAATGAACCGAATGAGTCATTTTACATCTTCAGAAACAAAAATGAACCGAATGAGTCATTTTACATCTTCAGAAACAAAAATGAATAGAATAGTCATTTTACATCTTCAGAAACAAAAATGAACCGAATGAGTCATTTTACATCTTCAGAAACAAAAATGAACGGAATAGTCATTTTACATCTTCAGAAACAAAAATGAACCGAATGAGTCATTTTACATCTTCAGAAACAAAAATGAACCGAATGAGTCATTTTACATCTTCAGAAACAAAAAATGAACGGAATAGTCATTTTACATCTTCAGAAACAAAAATGAACCGAATGAGTCATTTTACATCTTCAGAAACAAAAATGAACGGAATAGTCATTTTACATCTTCAGAAACAAAAATGAACCGAATGAGTCATTTTACATCTTCAGAAACAAAAAATGAACGGAATAGTTATTTTACATCTTCAGAAACAAAAATGAACCGAATGAGTCATTTTACATCTTCAGAAACAAAAATGAACCGAATGAGTCATTTTACATCTTCAGAAACAAAAATGAACCGAATGAGTCATTTTACATCTTTAGAAACAAAAATGAACCGAATGAGTCATTTTACATCTTCAGAAACAAAAATGAACGGAATAGTCATTTTACATCTTTAGAAACAAAAATGAACCGAATGAGTCATTTTACATCTTCAGAAACAAAAAATGAACGGAATAGTCATTTTACATCTTCAGAAACAAAAATGAACCGAATGAGTCATTTTACATCTTCAGAAACAAAAATGAACCGAATGAGTCATTTTACATCTTCAGAAACAAAAATGAACCGAATGAGTCATTTTACATCTTTAGAAACAAAAATGAATGGAATAGTCATTTTACATCTTCAGAAACAAAAATGAACCGAATGAGTCATTTTACATCTTCAGAAACAAAAATGAACGGAATAGTCATTTTACATCTTCAGAAACAAAAATGAACCGAATGAGTCATTTTACATCTTCAGAAACAAAAATGAACGGAATAGTCCTTTTACATCTTCAGAAACAAAAATGAACCGAATGAGTCATTTTACATCTTCAGAAACAAAAATGAACGGAATAGTCATTTTACATCTTCAGAAACAAAAATGAACCGAATGAGTCATTTTACATCTTCAGAAACAAAAATGAACGGAATACATGACAAAATTCGCTGTGGTCTCTGTGCACTGAATTTCCATAATTATGTACGCGTCCATAATTACGTAATTCCTTGCACAGTCCGCACAGTGCATTTCATGATGTGTAGGGGAAGAAAATATCAAACCTGTGATGATTGTGACTAGACTACCATAGGGTCCTTTTAATCAGATCAACACATGATCTTTTTAATTAGACCTCCAAGGAGTCCTTTCAGTTATATCATCATTTGATATACTTAACCAGATTTTTGGATCAATCTGTTTAACTAGACCACTCAAGGGGTCTAATTATAGAATAGTACAATAAAATCCAAGGGACTTAACTACAACGTAGAAGCCCATTGAGGATTTAATATAGTACCTTTGGATATCCTACTATGAATCCCTTATACGAAGATATGGAAGATTCTATGAGGATTTGGATGACAAAACTTGGATTACACAAAAACTTAAAAGGAAACACATAAGCACATAATCACATAGTTGTTTGACTTGTTTATTAATTTGTTATCTTCGGACGCGGATACTTAAAGCACACCAGGAATCCAATTCGTGGATTTCATTTGGCACTTTAATTATTTCAAGAATCTATCTATGAAGATAGGAAAATCTTAATAGGAATTCGGCTTTGTCCTTATTGAATTGTGATGTACGTATTGAATCATACAAAGAATTCAATTAAGGACTCCGATGAATGATACCCATCCACAAGGATCTAATTATGAGGATAGAAAGATCCTACATGGATTTTTGGAGTTTGTGTAACGGGAGGTGTTCCGACACCTTGCACTAGGCGTGCTTACGTCGATACACAAAGTAGAAAGTTCATGAGGTTGAGGCGCCAGATATGTCAAGCGACATATGAAGCAGAGTTTGAAGGTTGAGCAGCAGCAGGATTTGCAACAGCTTTGCTCTGGATTGCAAAGCGGCACATGTTAACCAAATGTCCCCATCGTCCACCGTGGGTACATTTGTAACAGGGTATTTGATTTGAATGATGAAGGTTGCATTGATTTCTCCAAGGAGCAGTTTGCTTATACGGCTTCATCCTTGAGACGAGTCATGGTAATAGCTAAATCAACGGTCTTCTGGAGTACGACGCCTATTTGTTGGGCAGTTGTAGCACCTGGTTCGGACATTGTTGTTGCAACGTAGAGGCACCATGTAGAAAATGGAAGACATGGGAGGAAACAAGCGAAAGATAGTCAAAAGAAAATGACAAGGCATGTAGATTGTGACCATTTGTTTGTTACCAAAGGCAAACAAATGAGACAGTGACTAATCAAAGTAAATGGGTCAATATAATGTATCGCGAAGACATGCTCACCTATAAGTGAACACTCATCCCAAGAATTCCCAGGTAAGCACAACTGGTCTCGCGTCTGATGAGATGTATACGAAGTGCTCGCCTAGACAGAAAACCCAGAATACAGGCATTCACCCTTCCAGTTTGCACGTGTTCACATTATTTAAAACCCAAAACCTTGATGAGATTTTGAAAATTCAAAGGGTTCAAAACCTTATAATAGAGAGTTCAAAACCTAGTAATCAATCATCCTAGAACAGAAGATTAGTTTTCAAAGCGGTTTTGAAATTTATGTTCTTGTTGTGGTCGTCGCCTAAGGATAGGTGACAGTATTGTTTTATGACTAAACGCAAGTAAACTCGCGTTAGGGTCCTAAGAAAGTTATAGACTAGGTCAAAGCATTACTAATAACCTAATTCCCTATAACCATTGGCTCTGATACCATCTTTTCTGTCACACCCCGACCACGTAGAACATACAAAACGTGGCGGAAACGTCGGGGAGTGTTGTAACAGAATTAATTGTTTCAAATCCATGGCAATTGAAGTTTCGTTTTATTGATTAAAAGTGTTACAATGTCTTAACAAACAAAGAAATACAACATAATTAACTAGTCTTGCATCTTTTATTGTCACTAAAGCCCAAGTCTGCCTATGTGTATCTTGATCATCTTATGCAACAGTTCCTGAAAAACACATGTGAAAATATGGTACGTCAGCATAAAAATGCCGGTGAGATACATAGGTTTTGTGAAAATAGGTTTCATGACTTATGTTTGAGAAAATGTTTAGTCATGAACCTTGTTATTTGCTTTGTTTTGTAAATCATTTGAAAATCGATAAGATCAGATGATATGTATAAATAATGTATAATGTATGGTTAAATGAATAACCATGTAAAATGAGTTTGTATTAGATAAGTTGTTTGTAAATCAATGTCTTGTGAAAAATATGTTATTTGTATAAAATGTTCTATGTCTCAACCTGAAATGATTCAAATAACGCTACAATATGTAATACAATACAAACACTTATATATAGGAAGTACCAGCGGCGTATCCACCATGCTTGTATCATATTACACACGCATCGTTACTTAATCACTTAATCAAACCAAACCAAACAATGTAAGATGTCTATGTTTAAACCAATTGCCAAAATGTAAGCATGTAATGAATAATAAGTGTACTAAGTATGCAACAACATACATACATAGCATGTAAACTGAAATATCTGTACTAAGTATGCAACAACAAACATACATAGCATGTGAACTGAAATATATGTACTAAGTATGCAACAACAGACATACATAGCATGTGAACTGAAATATCTGTACTAAGTATGCAACAACAGACATACATAGCATGTGAACTGAGATAATGTGTCCATATGCTGAGTAAACATATGCAACAGAAATGTAATGTAAAACGATGTACTAAGTATGCTAAGTTAACATACAAAGAAGAAAAGTCATGTAAATCAATGTACTAATAGTGTACTAATGAACATAACCAGTATATGATGTGAAAACAGGAAAACATGAAAGTAACAAGTAGGCACATGTGTTTCACCCCAAAACAGTTTGGAAAACAGTAAAAGAGGGGTCTATGTACTCACATGAGATTGCTCAGAAGTCCTAGGATAACCACCAAGCAATGCTAGAGATCGCGGAATATCAAACGGCACCTAATATAGGTAACTACATTAATAAACCGGACCTAAATCGGAAGACTGGGTAGCATGAGGGTTTGTAAACCAAATGAGTGTAGGAACTCATGTGATATGGTTTAACAAAGCCTACATACTAAATGAAACTTAACCTAAGTCTTGTCGACCCATTACGACCCGTTTAGGTAGCTTATGCTACTTTAACGCGTCGTTCGCGTGAAACGCGTTTGGACCGCCTAACTAGCCCTATGACAAGTGTTATATGCCTAATCATGTTACATAATCAGTTATGTGACAAAGGTTTAGGTTACATATGCTTAATTACCAATTATACATGAAAAGGGTATTCTGGTAATTTACCTAAGGCATATAAACTACCTATCATACAACTACTTAAACGATGTGACCATAGGGTATAACCTCGGAAGGTTATTCCCTACCTACTATGGTCACCTAAAGTATTTGGTCGGATCCTAATGATCGACCAAATGGGTCGGGTTCGAAGGTATAGGCGATTTATCAGATCGCCTACCCTACGACCCTAGACAACGTGGTAATCAGTGGGCATAGTCTCAAGGGACTACGACCAACGTGATTACACTCACGTCGCGAAGTTCAAACGAACTTCGCATTGACCATTACTGGTCAACGCTGAAAGTCAAACAAAGTTTGACTTTCTGACTCAAAAAGCAGTAAAATAAGGAAAAGAACGAAAGAATACTAACCCAGGGTCCCCGAATGCTAATCCCGACTCAAGAACTCAGGTATGAAACAATGGTTTCAACTTAGAGCTCTCAAATCAGAATTCTTGTGAGTTTTAAAGCAATGGGGGGTGGGGTATTTATAGTATTCGGTTAACCGTTGAGATCGTTTCATGGAAAAGAGGGCACGATCAAGGCCGTACACTTGTCGGAATGTTATGGTGACTAATTTGGCCACTCACCATAAGGTATCAACACTTGGCAAGGGAAAAGGGAGTGGAAACCAGCTGCAAACAGGCTGTTCAAACATTGCACCTGGTCTGGAGACCCCATACGCATCGTATGGTATATATACCATACGCATCGTATGGGTTAACTTTGGCAGAATTACAGTTTTGGTCCCTGAACTGTATTTAGGCCATTTTTGACACGTTTAAGGCCCGTTAACCCCATTTCAAAGCTCTAAAATGAAGTTAAAGTATAGGGAACTTAAAACATGCTCAAAAATATCTCAGATGTCGGTTCGTTTGGCCGTACGAACGCGATGTTCGGTTAATTACGACGGAATGCGCATAAGCGCGAAAAACGAACCAAAAGACGCGACGAATGGATTTTTGGCAATCCAAACACTAAAGCATAATATAGTCATGCTTACATAAATTTTTGGGTGTCCGGATATATCCAGAACGTAAGTTATGCGCGAAAATGCAAACTTGTGCACTTTTTGACACTTTTAGTCCCTGAATGACCCAAAAGTTTATTTTAGCACACCGAACCCCTCAAAGCATATTTCTAAGCTATATAAAGGATATTTAAGGTGTGTTTAACTTATGGTCATGTTCCGGAATGTCTGTTACAGTTCAAATTGGCATACTTTCGCAGTTTGTCAACTTTAGTCCCTGTAAGCGATTAAACTTTGATTTCACCACACCAAACCTTCCAAAACTTATATCTAAGTTATGTATAGGTTATTTGAGGTATGTTAAGCCTATTTCACTATTCCGGAGTGTTCGTTGGATTAAACTGGTTATATCTACACATCAGAGCGCGTATAACCCTCCAGAAAGCGATTTAAAGCTTGAAATTGAACAAGAATTGATATGTGTAAACGATACACATATTTTTACAAATCCCAAGTATGAAATACTATATTTCATTGGTTTGGCATTTGTCTGATGGTTGGAGTGACACGGGTGTTACAGTTTGCCCCGCAGCGACGGGCTAAACCGTTTTCACGAGACCGACTCTCAAAACGGCTACACCGTCTTCTTCATGAGCACTAGGCTCTGATACCAAATGTTGGTTCAGGCCCGAAATCAATACTCACCTCAATACACTCACAAAAGAACACTTCTTAAACAAAGTTTGTTTACTGGTATTGAGAGAAAATGAAAAAGGTTTCGAACTCAGTGTATGTTTCGAATGAAGGGTTAATCATTTTCATTGAACAATAACTAATTTATAGCTATACAAAACCACACGTGCAGACTCTTAAAAACAATAATAAACTAATGGAACCTAAAGAATAGGACTTCTAAACAACATGCATTGAACGACCCACGTACTCCTTTGCATGAAACTCGGTCAACACCGTTCCCTGTGATCTCGGTCAAACTGACCATTTCACATTAACATGCAGATTCGAAGACAAGAGTATAATTCCATTATTCTAATAAGATTATCTCAAACAATTCTTGACCCGTTTGACCAGTAAACGAACCCGCGACTGACGCACCCGTATCCGTGAACCAGCGACCCGATAACGTGCCGACCCATGTGACCCGTAAAACAAACCGAGTAACCCAACATAACGCACCACCACCTTCAAACATTATCATCAGCCCTCACCCTCCATACACCAGTAGCCACCTGCATGTGACACCGCAAACTAAGACCATTGTTAAATGCTGTTCACCACAATAACACACCACCGGAGACCACCGTGCACCAGATGCGGAACTGACGAAATCAAGACTTTCGCGTATCAAGAGATTTCTGTTTCATGTCAACCTGTTTCCTTTGTGTTTAATGTCCTTCTTGTGGATCTGTTTCGAGTCTTTAAGGTCCTTCGTGTGGATCTGTTTCGTGTTGATCAATTTTGTGTAGTTTCACCTTCGAGTTTGAAGGTACTTCTTGGTCCAGATCTGAAGAAACATGACGTAGGCTGTTCTTCCATTAATCTGTTGAAAACTCTACAAACAATGTTGTTTGGATGATCAAACACACTCAAAATGGTATATGAATAAAATATAACACTCGGTTATGATCTATTTCATTCTAGATCCAAGTGTTGTTTTTTGTTTTTCATGATCTAGGTTCTTAACACCATTTTTCTACATCTTTGAACAAAAATACCCCAAAAACCACTAATCAAGAGCTCATGTGATTTAGCAAATCGTTAGGTTCGTTAAATCGGGTACCATGGCTCTGATACCAATTGTATGTTCGAGTTCGTATCGAAAACCGTGATTATTGTGTGATTAGGTTCAAAGATGGAAGATTAGAGACGGATAAACAATTTCTAGTATAAATTTGGGCATCATAACGTTACAAATCGGCACAATAATAAGCTATCCAAAATATACCGAAAGAGCATACATCTGGGAGAGACCAAGTGGTGATCTCTCCCCTAAATCTAAAACCATAAAAGCTTGCGAATGACCTAAGGGTGGTAATTATAGTCACACCACCTTCCCATGGAAATCCACCTTCATGTGGAAGGTCACTTGCAAATGAACACGGTCAAAGGAATAACCCTTTCGTTTGATGTAACACCTCGTAAATTTGTGTCGGATAATATAATCACACGTGTCCACTCTCAAATATTCCTAATAATTTGTATGAGAGGGACTAATTTTGTAAAGATTGGAAAGTATGATAGTGGAAGGACTAAATATGAAATATATCAAAATTTTAAGATCTGAACGTCTCTTACTGACCGCAAAGGCTAACCTCTTACGGTCCGTAAGGAATTCAAAATATGTGCACGCCTGAAGAGCATACGGACCGTAAGCCCTGGACCTTTACGGTCTGTAAGCGACTGCTAGTGGCAGTTTGTTTGGGAGCCAAGGCAGATTGCACATGCTGCCATCTAGCCATGAATTGCCACCATTCTTATGGTGTTTACACGTCGACGGTCACCTGAAGACATCATACAACAAGCCCCAACACCTAGCATGACCCTCAAATTGATCTTGCACTATAAATAGGATCGTAGCTTAACACTTTCATTTGCACATTTCTCATTTCTCATCTCATCTTGCTATATGGAAGTTCCTAGTCATAAAGGAGCATCCCTCTGAGTTCCAAACATTCTAAGGATTACTTGTAAGTGTTCCTTTCCAGCTCGTTTCGTTTTTATAGGCTTTTAATATCCGAAAGAGCAAATTGACTTTTGCTTTGACTTTCCGTTTAGACCAGTATGGTCCAGCCATTTTTCGAATAGAACATGGCTATGTGATCGTAATAAGGTAGGTGTTAATCCCTTAAAAGGGTACCCCCTGGAAATCACGTTAAGTTGGTGAAATGACGGGTCAAAGTTAAGTTAAATAAAAAGCCAAAGGGTAGATTTCCGGAAACCTTATAAAATGAAATTGTAATTGTTTTAACTCATTTTTTTAACATTAAATCAGTTGGTAACTAACATTAGAACTTGTCTAAAAATGTTCCGCCCGTCATATCCAGTTTATTTGTCGGTTCGCAACCGAAAGTCATGCAGTTTGACTTCTGCTTTGACTTTCTATTCTGACCCGATTTAACAACTTTAACATTAGTAGTTGCATTATGATCATATTATAGTGTAGAATAACCCTATGTGGTTACACTACTTGATCATAATCAGATTCTGAGTTTTTACACAAGTTATTATAATATGCCTAATAATGACTAAAATGCCCTTTTGTGCAAAACATTGTTTTAATCCATGATGAACATATGAAATTGATTACCTACTGATTTGGTAATATAATTAACTTGTTTTAATAGAAGGAACTTGTTCATAACATAGGTTTTCATGCAAGTTCTTAAATTATGTCACATTATGACTAAAATGCCCTTATGGTGCATATTTTGGTCTTAAACCAATAGAATCAAACAAGTTGATAACCTACTGATGTCATATCATAATCAAAGTATTTTGGCATATTGAACTTGTTTAGAGCTCATCCGATCACCCAATAACGTCTATGTACGTATGGTTAGCTTATGTAACTAGTTTATGTAAGTTTACCAAAACGAGTCAAATCTTTTCATATTTATTTCAAATTACAGAATGTATATAGTTTTCCCATATTATACAAGTCTTAGTACTTGATGGGATTAAACGACATTCTATCCGGTCATCGCTTAATCAAGCGTATTCCACTGGTTTCATTAATTTAAGTTAACCTGTCTAAGTCTATAACTTGAATAAGGCACGTTAACATTCTAATTGGTTATTATACCACCCATTCCAGACTAAGGCATTCCAGTAGATTGCAACCAAGCTTAGTTAATTGATTACGGCTGTGCTTATTGTTATTATCTTGCATTGTAAAACATATTAAGTCGAGTAAATACTCTTAACCTATTTTCCCTATACGAGCTTGGAATATGGTATATTATTACCGCATGGTCGGGTATGGGATCAAAGACCAATGTCACAACCCCCGACCCCACCCTGGGAGCGGGAGCCGTGAACCAGTCAAGTGTTACCGGTGTTTATTAAATAGGGTTATTGGATTTTATCACCCCCAACTATCGGCCTTTGGCCCTTGCCACCCCCAACTAACACTTTGACACCCAGCACCCCCAACTTGACTTTTAGTTTGTGCTGGCACCACTTAGTTAAATCTTTACTAACTGATTTTGTTTTTTATCCTACGTAGCATAAACTTGATGAGGTATCATGCTTAGGTGCCCAATTATTAAATATATATATATATATACATATATATATATAATATGTACACACAGATCCCTCTCTCCCTTTACTTCTCCCCCTCTCCATCTGCCCTCTCTCTACATCTCTCTATCTTTCCTTCCCTTTCTTCTCTCTCTCTACACATCATCAGAACAAGACCACACAAACAACCCCCGATTTGAGTTTGGTTTGGATGAAGATGACGGTGGAGATGTTTACTTAGATCTGAAGAGTGAACCTTGGCGACGGGGCCGGCGAGATCGGAGGAACTAAGGTTCCGGCCGCCGGAGTCGCAATCGTGGTTGGCCTTGTTGAGTCCATTATCACTATTTCAGAGAAGCCTGTGAAGGTGATTAAGAGATGCAACTTGGAGCCTTCTTTGTTGAACCTTGATGTTACGATTAATGGTCTGGGCGAATCACGGACTGATTGTACAGCGTCAGACTTATTCCCCGGCCAAAATTGAGGCAAATGAAACTGGTTAGTTGGTGTTACATGGTTTGTTTTGAATAATGGTTCATAAATTGGTGGTTTGGGTGAGATGAAGAGCCGATGCAGTAGATGATGATTTGATTTTGCATATTGACAAGGGGTTGAAGATGAAGAGCTGATGCAGTAGATGATGATTTGATTTTGTAAATTGATAAGGTTGTTTGATTTGGGGATAATTTATTGGTTCTGTATATATTGTTATATATAATTAGCCACCTCATCATAACACCTCATCAAAAATAAGCCATGTAATGATGTCCAGGTGAGCAAGTTGGTGCCACCTAGGATTAAAAACTCACATAGTTAGTGATTTGTTAACAGAGTGGTGCCAGTGCAAACAAAAAGTCAAGTTAGGGGTGCCGGGTGTCAAAGTGTTAATTGGGGGTGGCAACGGCCAAAGGTCGATAGTTGAGGGTGATAAAATCCAATAACCCTATTAAATACGTAGCGGAAATTTTTTTGATCAGGATCGTAGTAAGGAAATAATTTCAGAGTTTATAAAAACACCAACTTTTAATATTAAATAAATGGTAAAACCCATATTCAGTTCAATTGTTTTTATAGGGATAAACCCAAATAAATAAAACATAAATTTCTTCTTTTATTTAGGTATTTATAGCCACTTTATTTAAGCCTTTAGTGCTCCATAGCTGGCTTCAATTATCTTTACAGTAAATTACCTGAAACGCGTTTTGAAAATATTTTTTCAGCAAGAAATACTTGCGAGTTCATTCCATTTTTATAAAAATATATTGTTATACTTTACAGCATCAAGGGTTTTTTTACATTTGTTTATATTTACCCAAAAACTTAATGAATATTTGTCACATGGTGGCAGTTCCGATGTGACGGTGGTCATATCACTCATTGGCTAACTTTTCGTCAAATGGTGAAGGTTATATATATATATATATATATATATATATATATATATATATATATATAACATTGCACTATTATTCAAAGATATTTGTCACTAGGCGATTCCCATGACGGTGGTCATATCACTGTTGATCATTCTTTCAACTAGTGACTGTGGTCGTATCACTGTTGATCATTCTTTCAACTAGTGACTGTGGTCGTATCACACTTGATCGTTCTTTCAACTAGTGACTGTGGTCCTATCACTATTGATCATTCTTTCAACTAGTGACTATGGTCATAATACTGTTGATCATTCTTTCAACTAGTTACTGTGCTCGTATCACTATTGGTCATTCTTTCAACTAGTGATGCTTATCTAATAATGTATACCAAGTCCCACATATCGGGTTTTTGAAATAATGTATTTCCGATATATATCTTAGTTTATTATATAATTGACATATGTCATTTAATTTTGTTATGATATACATTAAGGTTTATATATTATACATATTAAAGTTTATAATATACTATTTTAAATATTAAATATAATATTTAAAATCTCACGATGTAATGTATATATACTGATACTTAGAGCTCTATATACCCACATGTAATCGTTCAAATAGTATAAAATATGATATTAAATGTGTAACACACAATATAATGCATAAAGTGGAACACATTTATATTTAAGTTAGGAACATTATATATGGAATATAATATACCATATAGTTTACCTATATGATTTAAAATGATTGATACTATACATATGTGACATTTGTGTCTTTACAACCATCATACAAATACAAATCCAATGAAAACTTGAGTTTCATTCTCTGGATTTGTACAATTGCACATCACATTACATATATCAAATCTCGTATGATTTCAAACTCTCAAGAAGCTTTGCTGGAAGTTTTACGTAAACTATTACGCAAACGTAATCAGTTTAATGCAACGTACACTCCGGAATAGTGACATAAGCTTAACATAGCTTAAATAACATTTACATAACTTAGAAATAAGTTTTGAAGGGTTTGGTGTGGCAAAAACAAGGTTCGATCGCAGGGACTATTTGTGTCAAACTGCAAAAGTTTGCCGTTTCGTATGGCAACGTACATTCCGAAACATGATCATAAGTTTAACATACCATAAATAACCTTAACATAGCTTAGAAATTAGCTTTGAGGGGTTCGGTATGCGAAAATGTGCTTGTTTAATCACAGGGACTAAAAGCGTCAAAAACTGTGTAAGTTTGCATATACGCACATATCTTACGATCTGAGCATATCCGGACATCAAAAAAAATCTTTAATCACTAGAATATTATATTTTATTGATAGCAATGCAAAAATACCGTTTGTCGCTTAATTTGGATCGTTTTCGCGTCCGTTCGAGTTTCGTCGTAATTAACCGAATAACGCGACTTTACGACCAAATGAACCGAAATCCGTGATATTTCCAAGTATGTTTCAAGTCCCCTATGCTTTAACATCCTTGTAGAGCCTTAAAATTGTCTTAACGGGGTTTAAACGCATCAAAAATGGCCTAAGGAGTGTGCAGGGACTAAAACTGTCATTTTTGAAACTGTGTTGCATGGTAGCGTCGCGCGACAGGTACCCCCTTTTGTTGTGGCGCGACGCGAGACCCTCATTTCGACAGAAACTTCCTTTTCAGCTTCAGGTCTTGTTTTTCTAAGTTAGTTTTGTGATATTGTGGGCTATTGAGTAGTGATCAAGGCTTTAAACTATGTCCAAACACTTGTATGGCTAAGATAATGCCTTGGGCAATACTCAAGCCACATGGCATGATCCAATAGCTTCAATTCAAGTATAAATACCCCTCAAATATGCCCAACTCATGGCTCATTCCTCAATTTCTTTCTCTACAACTCTAAGTAGAGGCTACCACTTGTTTGGAGTCCTCTTACCTGAGTTTTCGAGTTCAATCTTTCAGCCATTAAAGCATTGTGCCACTTGATTCCTTGATTTCCTGAGCTTTGTTAGGACACGTAATCAAGGATACTTGCAAATCTCAAGTGAGTACATAGTCCCCTCTTTTACCACTTTCAAATGTTTTGGGGTGATTCATATGTGCCTATACACTATTTTCATGATTTCAAGCTATATGTTTTCACATGCATAGTACTTATCTTTTGACGAATTGAACGATTGTCTATGGCTTAAACACTGATTTTCAAAGTTTGTAAAACTATTTGTTGGTTCATATTCATTTTATACATTCATTAACAATGATCAAGCTGATTGGTAGTACGATATAGCGCTATATGACTAGACACCCCATTCCTGTTGTATGGAATGTCAGAAACCAAAGTTTAAACCAAATAGATTTTCCTTTGTTGTATTTCTATAGTCTCTAAAGTGTAGTTTGATACACTAGGTTTGAATGTATTTCCAAATCACGATCTATGGTATATTTCGGTATACCACTAAGGCATATTTCGATATGCTACGAACGTGATATTATGTTAACCAATGTATAGATTGCAAATGTTTTCCAATTAAGCCATAAAATCTTATCTTATGTTGTTTCCAAAACCAAAGCATAGTTTGATATGCTATTGTTTACTTAAGTTTAGTTTGATATACTACCAAATCATGATTTAGGTATATTTCGATATACTACCAAAGCATATTTTGATATGCTACCAACGTGATACTGTTTTACCAAAGTATAGTTTGATATACTACTAAATCACAATTTAAGTATATTTTGATATACTTCTAAAGCATAGTTGATATGCTCCCAATGTGATATTGTTTACCAAAGCATAGTTTAATATGCTATTTACAAAACCAAAGTATTGTTTGATATACTACCAACTTTGTTATTTCACAAACTAAAGTATATGTTGATATACTACCAAAGCATTGTTGATATGCTATTTTTAAAATAAAGCATAGTTTGATATGCTATTTACCAAACCAGAGTATAGTTTGATATACTACCAATGCTTTCATTCTTAAACCAAAGTATACTTGTGATATACTAACTATTTCAAAAACTAAAGTATATTTTGATATACTACTTATCCGATTATCTCAAAACCAAAATTTTTTTGTATATACTTCAAACCTTTCATCAAAACAATGCATTTTAGAAACAAAACTTTTACAAGTATTCATGGCAATTTTTGTAAACATAAAATCTTTTTCTTCTGTTACCCAAAGCCATGAATCTAATTCACAAAACCTATGTTACTCACATGCATTTTTATGCTGACGTACCTATTTTCACATATGTTTCAGGTGCTACTATGTGATGATTGTTGATGCATGCTACACATAGGATGGACTCGTGCCTTAGCGACTTTAAAACTTGAAAGACAACTATTTGTATTTATCTAGGTTGTAAAAAAACAAGGAGTTCATTAATGGAATAAAACAAATCTTTAATCACCATGTGTTGTGAAACAATGATTCTGTTACGACACTCCCTGACGTTTCCGCCGCATTTTGTTGTTTTACGCGGTCGGGGTGTGACAACATAGTAATATATAATGTATATTTAAATTATATTGTTTATATGTATTACACAATATCAATATAATTTTATTAAATATTATGTATAGCAATATTTAATTACGCACTTTATGTCACATTTATTTAATTATAGATTAAAAAGACTTAATCACTTTAAGTATAACTAAAAAACATTTAAGGTTTTGTAAAGCAATTTGATGAAAGAAGAATGACTCACTTCGTAACTTTAGGGTTTAACTACAGGCCTCTTGGTATAATCTTGGGTATAACTCCTGAGCTCATAATAAAATATTTAATGCACTCGTGTTTAGTGTAATAATCCAATTCAACTTTATTAATACATCACCAGATCAGAACCCCAACTTTGTTTACAAAGCATAGCCTTAATCAGGCAGCGCCTTCACATCCGTTGCTGGGTTCAAGATCAATCGGACAGGGTATCAAATAAGTGATCAGGGGTTAATGTTGGTATTGAACCCTATAATGGAACAGTTGATAAAGCCAAAACTGGATCAGATCAGTGGATTCATCATAAGCAGTTGTTTGCATCAGATATTTCCCCTTGAATGTGGCCTAACATCTGATGACCTCTAAGTACTGCCCTTCACAACAACTGCTGATCCCTAAAAGACTGTTAAAGATAAAGCACTGATGCTCAATCTACTGATATGGTTCAAGTACTACTGAAGACACAAAGCACTGCTGGAGCTATAACAATGAAATAAAGAAGCAGTAGTTTACTTTCTTCTTTGTATTATTTGTAATCAGTTGTTTAGTCATTAGTGGTTGTAATAGTCAGTGGTTAGAGGTTGTTAGGAGGTTAGAAATCACTTTCATGGTGACGTCAGCCAAAAGATGCTCAGTGGTTTGTTCTGTACTATAAATAGAACAGTACCCTGTACTGTTCTATTAGCTCTCTTCATCACCAAGTCATTCTGTACGAACAATCACTGTGAGCTCAGGCTGAGGGGGAGATTATGTGCATGCATGCTGTGTAATTGACTATTGTAATAAATACAATCATTCGATTTCATGTCAAACATGTTTGCTGAAACTTATTCTCTCATTGATTGTGTGTTGAAAGTTTGTTTCATTTAATTCCGCTACATTATATCTCTGTTTCATCTTCATTATTATCAAACAAACACAATTAAAAGAAACTCAGATCCTAACAATTGGTATCAGAGCTCGGACATTCAAACTTGATCTAACAATCATTTTGACGTAAAAGTTCAGCTCAATTTCATTGATACTCTCGATTGTTTAGTTTTAGTTGTAAAACAGAGTAAGGTATAATCACGTACAAAGTTTATTATTCAGTGCCTGAAAAAGAACCAGAATGACGTCACAATCACAGGATAACATTAATAATAACATTGGTTCACTCTTCAAACCACCTATGTTGGTCAGATCTGAATACAACATCTGGGAGCGAAGGATGGGTCACATCCTAGCTCAACAAAATACCGGATGTTGGAAGTCGGTTATCTTTGGAGCACATGTTCCAATCGTGCTGAGTTCTGAGAATCTAAAAGTCATGGTTCCTAAGAAAATTGAGAACTATACTGACTAGGATTTCAGAAAATTGAACTGGATGCCAAGGCATTTAGCATCGTTGCATCTTCACTACCAAATGAGATGTATGCTGGGCTGTTACACTGTAACACTGCCAAGGAATTGTTGGATGCACTTAAGGAACAGTTTGGGGGGACTAAAGAAGTAATTGAAAATAACAGGGAAAATTTGAACTAACAGTATGAAACCTTTTGTCACATTAAGGGTGAATCATTAACACAACAGTTTGAGAGATTTAGCTGTCTCATAAGTGAACTGAAACTTGTTAAGGTTGAATTTGCTAATGCAACACAAAATAGTAGGTTTCTAAGCTCACTTCCTAAAAAATGGGACACAATTGCTTTTGTAACCAGGAATTCAGTTGGGTTCAAAGATCTGACCCTAACCCAGCTTCATGCTAGACTCCTGACCTATGAGAGAGAGTTGAACCAGAAAAAGAAGTTACAAGAGTCTGGAAAGGTTGCAGATGACTATTCATTTGGTAACACAGCTCTTTTGGGTCAGGAAGAATCTAGTAGTAGTAAGGATCAGAGTTATGATCATTACATTGACATAACAGCTGGTGGAGCTTTTAATAACTCTGATTCTTACTTATCCAATTATGCTTTAACAGCAAATGGAGAAAACCAGAATTCTGACAATCTGTGCTTTGAACTCAATGATCTCCAGCATTTTGATCCAACTGATTTAGAGGAAATGGACATATTGCATCAACTTGCACTACTGAGTGTTAGAACCAGCAAGTTTTACAAGAGGACAGGGAGAAAATTTCCAGGGTTACATGGGAACTTGAAAGTAGGGTTGGATAAATCAAAGATAAAATGCTACAAGTTTAATAGGTTAGGTCATTTTGCTAGAGAGTGCAATAGTCAAACCAGTGGACCAATCATTACCCATCCTAGCCCTAGCCCAAGGCCACAAAATAACCAAACCACTCTGCATTATTCCCAATATGCCCCTGCTGCTCATGTAAACACTGCTCACTGTGCACACCCTGCAACCCCTGTTCCTGTTCATTTTGTCCAAACCATTGTTCCTCAGATACAGTATGTCCAGGCCGCAGCTCCTCAGGTTTAAGTGCAACAAGTTGCACCTCAGCAAGCTACACCAGCAGTGGTTCAACCAGATCAGCAAAGCTTTTTCACCCAAGGCTTAGTTGACTGGAGTAGCTTACCTGATGAGCTAGGTGATGAAAATTTTGCACTCTATGCTAAAAATGATGCTTCTAGTGATGATTTCTGTTTTGTAGCATTAGAGTGTATACCAGAAGGGATGGAAACTGAAGAAGGACAGTTAAATAAAGAAATAGAGGATACAATTGCTGAAGCAGTGGTTCCTGCTGTTGCTGGTGAAATACTGTTGGGAGAAAATTCGGAACCCCTGTTGGAACCACTGTCTGACCCCTAGTCTGAAGAAGAGGAGAAGAAACTAGGTGAAAAATGTAACACCTGTGCCTTCACGGCCATCAAACAAATACCGAACCAATGAAATATTATATTTCATACTTGGGATTTGTAAAAATATGTGTATCATTTGCACATATCAATTCTTGTTCGATTCCAAACTCTAAATCGCTTTCTGGAAGGTTATACGCGCACCGATGCGTAAATATAACCAGTGTAATGCAACAAACACTCCGGAATAGTTACATAGGCTTAACATACCTTAAATAACCTTTACTTAACTTAGAAATAAGTTTTGAAGGCTTTGGTATGGCAAAATCAAGTTAAATCGCTTACAGGGACTAAAGTTGACAAACTGCGAAAGTATGCCAATTTGAACTGTAACAGACATTCCGGAGCATGACCATAAGTTAAACATACCATAAATATCCTTCACAAAGCTTAGAAATAGGCTTTGAGGTGTTCGGTATGCTAAAATAAACTTTTGTGTCATTCAGGGACTAAAAGTGTCAAAAAGTGCACAAGTTTGCATTTTTACGCATAACTCACGTTCTGAATACATCCGGACATCCAAAAATTTATGTAAGCATGACTACATTATATTTTAGTGTTCGCCATAAGAAAAATCCATTCGTCGCGTCATTTGGATCGTTTTTCGCGCTTGTGCGCATTCTGTCGTAATTAAGCGAACATCGCGTTCGTACGGCTAAACGAACCGACATCTGAGATATTTTTGAACACATTTTAAGTTCCCTATACTTTAACTTCATTTTAGAGCTTTGAAATGGGGTTAACGGGCCTTAAACGTGTCAAAAATGGCCTAAATACAGTTCAGGGACCAAAACTGTAAATCTGCCAAACTTAACCCCTACGATGCGCAGGGACTTTTGCCCTACGATGCGCAGGGGGTCTTCTGACCAGATGCAATGTTTAAACAGCCTGTTTTCAGCAGATTTAACCACACCCACACATTTCCAATTGCTTAGTCATCAGATAAGGATGGCATTCTAGTCACCATAAGGTTCCGACAAGTGTACGGGTTGGATTCATGGCACGTTTTCCATGAAACGATCCTAACGGTTCGGGTATTCCTATAAATACCCAACCCACACAACCTCATTATGCACTAGAATTCTGATTTGAGGATCTCTAAGTTGAAACCATTGTTTCATACCTGAGATTCTTGAATCGGGATTAGCATTCGGGGACCCTGGGTTAGTATTCTTTCGTTCTTTTCCTTATTTTACTGCTTTTCGAGTCAGAAAGTCAAACTTTGTTTGACTTTCAGCGTTGACCAGTAATGGTCAATGCGAAGTTCGTTTGAACTTCGCAACGTGAGTGTAATCACGTTGGTCATAGTCCTTTGGGACTATGCCCACTGATTACCACGTTGTCTAGGGTCGTAGGGTAGGCGATCTAATAAATCGCCTATACCTTCGAACTCGACCCATTTGGTCGATCATTAGGATCGGACCAAATACATTAGGTGACCATAGTAGGTAGGGAATAACCTTCCGAGGTTATACCCTATGGTCACATCGTTTAAGTAGTTGTATGATAGGTAGTTTATATGCCTTAGGTAAATTACCAGAATACCCTTTTCATGTATAATTGATAATTAAGCATATGTAACCTAAACTTTTGTCACATAACTAATTAAGTAACATGTTTAGGCATATAACACTTGTCATAGGACTAGTTAGGCGGTCCGAACGCGTTTTACGCGAACGACGCGTTAAAGTAGCATAAGCTTCCTAAACGGGTCGTAATGGGCCGCGATGGGTCGATAGCACTTAGGTTTGGTTTCATTGTAGTATGTAGGTCTTGTTAAACCATATCATATGAGTTCCAAAACTCGTTTGGTTTACCAAGCCTCATCCTATCCGATCTCCCGATTTAGGTCCGGTTTATTTATATAGTTTTAGATTTGCCGATTGATTCCGTGCTCCCTCAAGCTTTGTTTGGTTGTTGTTCAAGACCTCCAAGCATTCTCAGGCGAGTACATTCTTCCCCTATTTTACTGTTTTCAATTGTTTTGGGGTGACTCATATGTGCTAAATGTTTTCGATGTTATAACAAATAGTTTCAAAAACGATAAAGGCGATTTATACAAAACTAATAACGATTTCATAAAGTGAACAAACTTGTTGGTTGTAGTTACATAACATATGACATTCATTAGCAATGATCAAGCCGACCAGTATTAGGTTATGGTACCATAGGATCTGACAAATCCCGTTATTTACTGCACCCGTGGTTATGTGTGGGTGTTGTGGGTAGCGACTGAATCTGTAAGTGTTAACTTACCCTATGGAGGTTTGTTAATGCGAATACGAGAAGCGACGAAATCGAGAAGCGACGAAATCGAGAAGCGACGAAATCGAGAAGCGATGAAAGTCAAGAAGGTTTGAATGTTATTAGCGAGCCGACCACATAAGTAGTTTCACGACCTAAAACGAATTAAACGATTTACGATTGGGTTTTCACACGATGTTTTAACGATTGGGTAACGATTGGGTAACGATTGGGTTTTCACACAATGTTTTAACGATTGGGTAACGATTGGGTTTTCACACGATGTTTTAACAATTACTTTGGTGGTTTGGTTTGGATTAAATGATTAAGTAACAATGCGTGTGGAATATGATACAAGCATGGTGGATACGCCGCTGGTACTTCCTATATATAAGTGTTTGTATGGTATTACATATTGTAGTGTTATTTGAATCATTTCAGCTCGAGACATAGAACATTTTATACAAGTAACATACTTTTCACAAGACATTTATTTACAAACAATTTATCTTATACAAACTCATATTACATGGTTATTCATTTAATCATGCTTTATTTTCTTATTTATACATATCACCTGAACTTATCATTGTTTTTCCAAATAATTTACTAAAACAAATGTTTTTGGGTTAAGAGTCATGGCTACGAGGTTTTACAAATTATAACCCGCTTGATTTGAGTTGGTTAATTAAGTTGCAATATTATACTCTTTTCAAAACAAGGTTTTTTAAATAAAGTATTGCAACATCTAAACTAGCCATGATTTCGACACTCCTACAAAACCTATGTACTCGCCAGCATTTCTTTGCTGACCTCGTTTTCACATATGTTTCAGGTATTGATTGAATGAAATCAATTGATAAGATGCATGCTCACATAGGACTGGACAAGGCCTTAGTGACTAAATAACAATGATAGACTATGTTTAATTAGTGTATTTAGATTCCTAAACGATGTAATTATTCAATGATTAATAAAACGAAACACTTTTGATATCCATGGTTATGAAACATTAATTCTGTTGCAACACGCCCCGATGTTTCCGCCACGTTTTGTATGTTCCACGTGGTCGGGGTGTGACAGAAAAGATGGTATCAGAGCTAATGGTTATAGGGAATTAGGTTATTAGTAATTAGTAATGCTTTGACCTAGTCTATAACCTTCTTAGGACCCTAACGCGAGTTTACTTGCGTTTAGTCATAAAACAATACCGTCGCCTATCCTTAGGCGATAACCACAACAAGAACATAAACTTCAAAACCGCTTTAAAAACTAATCATCTGTTCTAGGATGATTGATTACTAGGTTTTGAACTCTCTATTATATAGTTTTGAACCTCTTTGAGTTTTCAAAACTTCGTCAAGGTTTTGGGTTTTAAATAATGTGAACACGTGCAAACTGGAAGGGTGAATGCCTGTATTCTGGGTTTTCTGTCTAGGCAAGCACTTCGTATACATCTCATCAGACGCGAGACCAGTTGTGCTTACCTGGGAATTCTTGGGGTGAGTGTTCACTTATAGGCGAGCATGTCTTCGCGATACATTATTTTTTTACCCATTTACTTTGATTAGTCACCGTCTCATTTGTTTGCCTTAGGTAACAAACAAATGATCGCAATTTTCATGCGTTATCATCCTGTTTTGAGTATCCAAAAACCTTTCACCTGTTTCTCCCTATGCCTTTCTTTTTCTTCAAGAATGTCTCTTCATCACGATGACGCCCAGATATCTGAGCAAGCAGCCAAATTCGCTCAGCGAATAGGCGATGTATCATCTCCAGGATGAAGCCACTCAAGAATCACCAAGACAGGCAGGACCTAGTCAGGCGACAACACCACCGGCCGAGAAACCAATCGAGGAATCAAAGACCATGGATGAACGATTCCCTAAGAAGTCAAAGAAGCAAAAGGCTTCTCAGAACTTCGCCATGGTCGCTCACAATGGTAAAGCAGTCCCCAACCAACCAGCTCAACCCCCTGCTAGGTGTATGACTTTTCCTATGATACCTACATCAAGGAACTATGCACCTTACAAACTACTCTTGTGATTTCTCTCTTTCAAATGATTGCTCATGATTCCCTCGAAAATTTTAAGTACTCGTTTCACCCTAAGAAACAAAGTACAGAAAATTAAGTGACATTATGAGTAATCGTGCTTTTCGCACATCTGTGCCTTTAAATCCTTGGTTAGATAACTAAGGGTATTTTCAAATCTCATACCCATTACGTTTTGATTTTTCAACATACACAGTACCAGTATTTCAAAACAATCTTCATGATCTCAAAACATTTCATATAGTTCGAAAACAATTTTTCAAGATACATTGTCTATGTTATTTCAAAAACATTGGCCATGTTATCAAAACCAACCTTTCAAATTTCAAAATATTTCATATAGTCTGAAGACAATATTAACACAATACATTTTCTTATCAAGTGCATGATTTCGGAGAGCATCATTCATATTTTCAAAAACCTTATACATAATTTCAAAATTCATCTCGCATGATTTTAAAATATTTTTGTAAAAATATCTATCTAATACACCTACTTTATGATTTCAAAATATTATATATATAAGGTTTCAAAAACATTTTTTTTAACCGATGCATAGTTTTCCAAATATATTTTCCTCACACATTTACATAACCTTCAAATTCTGCTTCATATGTCGCCTTGACATATCTAGCATCTCAACTTCATAAGCATTTCAACTTCATGTTTTGACTTAAGCACATCCCGTGCGAGATTTCAAAACATCTTCAACTTCTAAAATTCATATGGGATCTTTTTATCTTTACAATTAGATCCTTGTGGATGATCATCATTCAAATCAGAGTCCTTAATTGGATTCTTTATGTACCTTAATTCGAACACTTCGGTTCCTAATAATCGAAATCGAATTTTCTTTTTGAATCTTTCTATCTTTATAGTTAGATTCTTGAAAATATTTAAAGTACCAAATGAAATCCACGGATTGGATTCCTAGTATGCTTTAAATACCCATGTCCAAAGATAACAAATTAAACGATTATACGAATAAGCGATTATGCGACTATGTGGTTATGTGTTATGTGTTCTCCTTTATGTTTTTGTGTGATCCGATTTTCAAATCCTCATAGAACCTTTCATATCTTCATATGAGGGATTCATAGTAGGATTTTCAAAAAGGTACTACCTTAAATCCTTATGGGCTTCTACTTAGTAGTTAAGACCCTTGGGTTATATAGTACCATTCCATGATTCATAAGAGACCCATTTGGTGGTCTAGTCAAAAAGATTGATTCACAATTTGGTTAGAAAAACGACATCTAGTGATGTAGCTGAACAGACTCCTTGATAGTCTATTTAGATCATTCATTGATTTAATCAAAAGGACTCAATGGCGGTCTAGTTACACTCATCACAGGATTGTTCATTTGGTTTTCCCCTACACACTATAAAATAGACTGTGTGAACTGTGCAAGGAATTATCTGATTATGGACATGTACATAATTATGAAATTTAGTGCACAGAAACCCAGTAAGGCTTATTATGTGTAAGAACCGATAGTGACAACAATAACAAAATAAGAACAATGTAATGGAGGTACGGTGGACGCACCAATGACGCTTCATATACTTGTATATAAGTATCCCTCTTACATTGCAATCATGATGTTATTAAAGGTTACTAGAAGTTCAGAACCCTAACCAATGTTGTTTGATCTTTTCAACTTCATATTTTCAAGCTCTCACAAGTTTCCTCTAAATAAATTTCGGGACGAAATTTCCTAAAGTAGGGGAGACTGTAACACCTGTGCCTTCACGGCCATCAAACAAATACCGAACCAATGAAATATTATATTTCATACTTGGGATTTGTAAAAATATGTGTATCATTTGCACATATCAATTCTTGTTCGATTCCAAACTCTAAATCGCTTTCTGGAAGGTTATACGCGCACCGATGCGTAAATATAACCAGTGTAATGCAACAAACACTCCGGAATAGTTACATAGGCTTAACATACCTTAAATAACCTTTACTTAACTTAGAAATAAGTTTTGAAGGCTTTGGTATGGCAAAATCAAGTTAAATCGCTTACAGGGACTAAAGTTGACAAACTGCGAAAGTATGCCAATTTGAACTGTAACAGACATTCCGGAGCATGACCATAAGTTAAACATACCATAAATATCCTTCACAAAGCTTAGAAATAGGCTTTGAGGTGTTCGGTATGCTAAAATAAACTTTTGTGTCATTCAGGGACTAAAAGTGTCAAAAAGTGCACAAGTTTGCATTTTTACGCATAACTCACGTTCTGAATACATCCGGACATCCAAAAATTTATGTAAGCATGACTACATTATATTTTAGTGTTCGCCATAAGAAAAATCCATTCGTCGCGTCATTTGGATCGTTTTTCGCGCTTGTGCGCATTCTGTCGTAATTAAGCGAACATCGCGTTCGTACGGCTAAACGAACCGACATCTGAGATATTTTTGAACACATTTTAAGTTCCCTATACTTTAACTTCATTTTAGAGCTTTGAAATGGGGTTAACGGGCCTTAAACGTGTCAAAAATGGCCTAAATACAGTTCAGGGACCAAAACTGTAAATCTGCCAAACTTAACCCCTACGATGCGCAGGGACTTTTGCCCTACGATGCGCAGGGGGTCTTCTGACCAGATGCAATGTTTAAACAGCCTGTTTTCAGCAGATTTAACCACACCCACACATTTCCAATTGCTTAGTCATCAGATAAGGATGGCATTCTAGTCACCATAAGGTTCCGACAAGTGTACGGGTTGGATTCATGGCACGTTTTCCATGAAACGATCCTAACGGTTCGGGTATTCCTATAAATACCCAACCCACACAACCTCATTATGCACTAGAATTCTGATTTGAGGATCTCTAAGTTGAAACCATTGTTTCATACCTGAGATTCTTGAATCGGGATTAGCATTCGGGGACCCTGGGTTAGTATTCTTTCGTTCTTTTCCTTATTTTACTGCTTTTCGAGTCAGAAAGTCAAACTTTGTTTGACTTTCAGCGTTGACCAGTAATGGTCAATGCGAAGTTCGTTTGAACTTCGCAACGTGAGTGTAATCACGTTGGTCATAGTCCTTTGGGACTATGCCCACTGATTACCACGTTGTCTAGGGTCGTAGGGTAGGCGATCTAATAAATCGCCTATACCTTCGAACTCGACCCATTTGGTCGATCATTAGGATCGGACCAAATACATTAGGTGACCATAGTAGGTAGGGAATAACCTTCCGAGGTTATACCCTATGGTCACATCGTTTAAGTAGTTGTATGATAGGTAGTTTATATGCCTTAGGTAAATTACCAGAATACCCTTTTCATGTATAATTGATAATTAAGCATATGTAACCTAAACTTTTGTCACATAACTAATTAAGTAACATGTTTAGGCATATAACACTTGTCATAGGACTAGTTAGGCGGTCCGAACGCGTTTTACGCGAACGACGCGTTAAAGTAGCATAAGCTTCCTAAACGGGTCGTAATGGGCCGCGATGGGTCGATAGCACTTAGGTTTGGTTTCATTGTAGTATGTAGGTCTTGTTAAACCATATCATATGAGTTCCAAAACTCGTTTGGTTTACCAAGCCTCATCCTATCCGATCTCCCGATTTAGGTCCGGTTTATTTATATAGTTTTAGATTTGCCGATTGATTCCGTGCTCCCTCAAGCTTTGTTTGGTTGTTGTTCAAGACCTCCAAGCATTCTCAGGCGAGTACATTCTTCCCCTATTTTACTGTTTTCAATTGTTTTGGGGTGACTCATATGTGCTAAATGTTTTCGATGTTATAACAAATAGTTTCAAAAACGATAAAGGCGATTTATACAAAACTAATAACGATTTCATAAAGTGAACAAACTTGTTGGTTGTAGTTACATAACATATGACATTCATTAGCAATGATCAAGCCGACCAGTATTAGGTTATGGTACCATAGGATCTGACAAATCCCGTTATTTACTGCACCCGTGGTTATGTGTGGGTGTTGTGGGTAGCGACTGAATCTGTAAGTGTTAACTTACCCTATGGAGGTTTGTTAATGCGAATACGAGAAGCGACGAAATCGAGAAGCGACGAAATCGAGAAGCGACGAAATCGAGAAGCGATGAAAGTCAAGAAGGTTTGAATGTTATTAGCGAGCCGACCACATAAGTAGTTTCACGACCTAAAACGAATTAAACGATTTACGATTGGGTTTTCACACGATGTTTTAACGATTGGGTAACGATTGGGTTTTCACACAATGTTTTAACGATTGGGTAACGATTGGGTAACGATTGGGTTTTCACACGATGTTTTAACAATTACTTTGGTGGTTTGGTTTGGATTAAATGATTAAGTAACAATGCGTGTGGAATATGATACAAGCATGGTGGATACGCCGCTGGTACTTCCTATATATAAGTGTTTGTATGGTATTACATATTGTAGTGTTATTTGAATCATTTCAGCTCGAGACATAGAACATTTTATACAAGTAACATACTTTTCACAAGACATTTATTTACAAACAATTTATCTTATACAAACTCATATTACATGGTTATTCATTTAATCATGCTTTATTTTCTTATTTATACATATCACCTGAACTTATCATTGTTTTTCCAAATAATTTACTAAAACAAATGTTTTTGGGTTAAGAGTCATGGCTACGAGGTTTTACAAATTATAACCCGCTTGATTTGAGTTGGTTAATTAAGTTGCAATATTATACTCTTTTCAAAACAAGGTTTTTTAAATAAAGTATTGCAACATCTAAACTAGCCATGATTTCGACACTCCTACAAAACCTATGTACTCGCCAGCATTTCTTTGCTGACCTCGTTTTCACATATGTTTCAGGTATTGATTGAATGAAATCAATTGATAAGATGCATGCTCACATAGGACTGGACAAGGCCTTAGTGACTAAATAACAATGATAGACTATGTTTAATTAGTGTATTTAGATTCCTAAACGATGTAATTATTCAATGATTAATAAAACGAAACACTTTTGATATCCATGGTTATGAAACATTAATTCTGTTGCAACACGCCCCGATGTTTCCGCCACGTTTTGTATGTTCCACGTGGTCGGGGTGTGACAAAAAAGAAGAGAAAGTGCCAGAAGAAAATGAACATGTCTGTGATTGTGCCATGATGGCTTGTAACACCTCGAAAATTCACGCCCTATAAGGTATTGACACGTGTCATAAAGTTAAACGTGAGAAAGTATACTTTAGAGGGACTAAAGTTGACAAACATAGAAAGTATGTTAAAATAAGGGTTCAAAATGTCAACAAGGGATAAATATACTTTACACTAACCCTACATGATGTTTATACCCTTAGACGGATAAATCATGGATCATACGAAGCAAAAAGTGAGAGATTACAAACTACAGGGGCTAAATGTGTCAACATGTTTAATTTATACCTCTGAGTGACCTTTTGACAAACCCGAAGCTTTGTAACGGTAAATTATGATCACTAGAATGCACGATTAAAATTTCATAAAGTTTCGTAATCGTATGAGCAAGTTGTGATCAAATTCGTATTCAAGGGGTTAAAGTGCAAACGTTGAAAGTTAAGACTTTTCGGGTTAACCGGAAGTGTTCAGGGACTTGGCAAAGTAAGTATATGTCCTAAAGCCCTTATGGGTAATTATAAGGGGGTCAAAATGCAAGAAATAACCCTAGTTGCCCCTTCGTGAAGCCAAAGGTCAAGCTGCAAAACAATTAAAATGAAAAAAATCTGATTTTAAGTCCCACGCGGCCCGCGTGGCATTTAACCCGATCTGAGGCGGGCCGCCTGAGCCGCCCAGAACCAGAAAAACAGGCAGCAGCCTGTTATACGCGAATTTGACCCATTTGGCCGGTTTTTCTGCACTTTGGACGACCCCTACACTACCCTAGAGCACTAGAGACACATGTTGGATGGTTGTGGTCGATCATAGACCTGTGTGTCCAAGAATTGTGGTGGGATTTCCACTATAAAAGGCCTATTAGTGCAAACATGTTCTTCACATCATTCATCTGCATTTCTGGTCGATTTTGGAGCTCAAACCTTCTTCCAACTGATCATATCTCGTGCATAAGACCTTGGTAAGTCGGCTAATCCTTTCTAATTTGAGTTTAGCTTAGTATTTAGCTTAAAAGTCAAACCGTCGTAATTACGGTTTGACTTAACGATAAAACACAATCGGTTCAGAGTTTTGTCGAATTAAAAGTTGTTATAAGATGGTAATTATGTGGGCAAATAACCCCTAAAAGGGCACTCACTGATTCCCATCCTAACTAGGTCAAATGTCGGGTCAAACATTATCCGAAAAAGTCAACAGAAATGTAAATTGCGATTTAATGCACAATTAGCAATACGAGAGGCGTGTAACCTGTTTTAAACTTAATATAACTTGGTTATCAATGTTAAAACATGCCTAAACATAATTGATCCGACAATTTTCAGTTTTGAACCGGTTCGGAACCGAAAGTCGCAAAACTTTGACTTTTGCATTGACTTCAGTTCTGACCCGATTTAGATGGAATTAGAAATGCCTTAGAGCTTAATTAGGACCGGGTTACATGCTAGTATAAGCCTCTGTACTTGTTTCATTGATTGACCCATTCGTTTACGCGTTTCCGTTAAATGCTCATATGTTGACCATTATACCCTTATTACCTTAAAACGTGATTTTTGCAAAAGTAAAAGAGTAGAAACTTTAATTACTGATATATAAACTTGTATGCAAAGTTTGACATCAGTTTGAGGTGTAGATTGAGAGTTATGCTCATTATCGTAAATTTAAAGCTTTATGTTATTAAAATGGCGTAATTAGCATATAGCTTAGTTTAGCCTACTTTTTAATATCAAAACCTTTACCCACTGATGTAATATATTATTTTGGGATTTTTAAAGATTTTTAATTAATTTTAAGCTGAGCATATCTAGTAGTCGTAGGCTTAATCCGGTAATTGTCGGTTTTGCCCTTACGGGCCATAAAATGAGTTTTACATGTCTAAACGACTCCAAACCTTTTGCTACTGATCACATATGATAAATAAACTATTTTAAGCCTTCTGGAAATATAAAAATATCAGATTTAAGTATCAAACCTGGAAATGGCCTTTAATCGCCTTATTTAGCGTTTTTAACGCATAGTATGTATTAAAACTATATTAAACATACCCGGGTTGATACCTACTGATATTATAGGAAAATTATGATATTTTAACAGTAAGCAAAAGTTGATTAACTCAGACTTCACTTTTGAGCTTTTCGGCTTATGTGAAATTACGAAAATACCCCTACGGGGCATAGTTTGGTTATAATTGATAAATTTCACATTATGTATTTTATCCTACTGATATAACTTAGTAAATTGAGTATATTTGCTGATTACATCAGACCTGTAACTCAGCTTGTTACTTAAACTCTTTTATAACCTTTTAAATGACCAAACTACCCCTACGGGGCCTAGTTTGTGTTTAAAAACGTTCCGGGCATAATGAAAGACATCTCACTGATGTCACAACATATTTGAGGCATAATTAACTTAGGAAACCTGTTTAGGACCCATATGGTTACCCGTTACGCCTCTGGCGCGTTTGGTTCGGTTTATGTAACTAGTTTGCATAAATTAGCCGAAACGGGTCAAACCTTATCCTTTTTGTCTCAAAATCCAGAATGTGTTTAGTTTACCCATATTATACAAGTCTTCAAACTTGTCGGGTCTAAATCACATTCTATTCCGGTCTTCGCTTAATCATGCGTTTGAACCGAAAAACCTCCTTAAAACTAACCTGTCTAAGTTACGACTTAAATGAGACCCGTTAGGAATCTAATAGGTTAATAAAACCTTCGTTCCAGATTGAGAGCCCCAATAGAAGTACTTGTGCTTGCTGATTAGAATATACGGCTGAGTATAAATTTCATTGCTAGCTCAGGTAAATACTTTTAACTTATTTTCCCTTATACGGGCTTGGGATACGGTATTATAAAAATACCGCTTGGTCGGGTGTAGAAACCTTTTAATCGGAGATGATTAAATTGCATAATCCCGTTTTAATCTGTATTGATTGATAACAAATAACATTGGGGGTTAATGACCGTGTCCTGGATATCCTTGGCTCATTTTAAAAAGTGAATGGCCACGACGTAAGCACAAGGTGTAGACAAAACACCTCTTGTTGCATATGTATAACGTATACTCACTCGTAAGGGTGTCTTCTTGTGAGATTATATTTGTGGTGTGTCGATTAATCTTGTCCGGCTTGTATTGTATAATCACCGGCCCTAAATGTTGGACAATCATGTAAATCGGATACAAGATTTTTATTAATAAAATTGTCCTAAGTTATAAAAGATTAATTTCGCCTCTGTGCGTTTTAATCAATGTGTCAAGATATTTTGTGCCGTTTGCACTCGAATCACTTTTCAAACTCTTTTTCCAAAATGAGTCGGTTAATTGTATTTACCAGTGTAAACTGACGTATTTTCCAAAAAGGTTAAGTGACAGGTACTGAACGAAATTGGCTGGAAGCTCAGGGCGTTAATAAGGAATCTTGAAAGTTCTAGATGCCTGAAGTCTGTTGAACAGTTTTTGTTTCTTTTATTGATCCGCCTGTGGATCCTTTACCTTCCGTTGTAATACTTTGACATTACTTATATTCGGAATGTAATATATTTATCTTTTGCTTCCGCTGTGCATTTATATATTGTGTTGTTTGACCATGATGTTGCCAACCACGTCACGATACTCCCCTACCGGGCCCACTATTGACACGTGGAAACCGGGGTGTGACAGGTTGGTATCAGAGCCAACATTGAGTGAATTAAACACTAGCCTTTAGTGTTTAATCTCAATGACACATTAGCACATTCCTTGACCTTCTGAGTCTAGACTTAACATAGGAATACTTTCAATCCTAATCTGGAAATTTTTATTTCCAAAATTTTATATATATTGGATACGTCGCCAAGCGAAGAAACTGTATTAGAAATTCTCCACAATCTGGAGCCCTGAAACGCTGAGCTTCGTAGCGCGGCTAGAATGAAACGAGCATCCAAGGAGAGAGCATTCAGAAATAACTTGAAGAAGAAACTCCTTTTGCTGAAGATCGTTTCCTTAATAGTCCTTATAAGGACATATTATCTTTCAGTCCCTTCGAGGACACATTATCCCTTCAAAGACCCGCTTAGGGCAACTCTGTACTTTTATTTTCATATAATGGATTCATTAAATTAAGTTTTCATTCTAAACATGAAATATGAAATGAATGGAAAAATAACATCCCTTAGAAGGGAAGTGCCTACGGGCTATAATTAACGTCCTCTGAGACTAAAGACGGTGGTAGCCTACAACTCTCTGTCGAGGTAAAGTAATGAACTTTGATTCACACCTAAATGCCTTGATCCCAAACGATCATGGCTTATAAATTAAACTTGTCCACGTGACTAAGCCTTTTGTGCTATTACTAAATGCCTCGATCCCAAACGATCATGGCTTATAAATTAAACTTGTCTACGCGACTAGGCCATTTGTGCTATTATTAACTTATAAATTAGGATTTATGATAAAAATCCTGAATAAAACAAATATCCTTCCTTCCCTGCCAGTAGGCATTTTAAAAAGAATCTTAAAGGTGAAATCTAGCCTACGCGGCCAAGATGGTGAAACCTACCCAAGGGATTCAGATCCTTGTTAACACCTAAGAACGTGTTAGCACTCCTGACAAATGTGATTCGATAAAATCGCAACAGTCATCCTTATATTGGATTCTTCTAATTTTCTTATCTAGCCTAGTGATTTAGAAATCATGGCTTGTGTCATCCTATAAGATGATCATATTATAAACATCCGATAGTGATGAAGTGCCTGCGGGCTAAACTTGTTGTCCGGTAAGACAACGACAGTGGTGATCTTTGACCTTCTGTCTAAAAATGTTGGACCAGGTCCAAGCTTAATAGTCGGTAGGATCCATATGATCTCGACTAATAGCATCTGAGAAGATGATCATATTATAACCATCCCTCAGAAGGGAAATGCCCACGGGCTATATCTATTGTCCTAAAAGACAAAAGACAGTTGAAGTTTTTAGCTCTCTGTCAAGAAAATGTAATGAAATATGTTCAAACCTTAATGCCTCGATTCTCTGAAATCAGGGCTTATAAATTTAAAAAATTTTCCTTGTGACTAGGCCTTTTTGCGCCACATTAATATCCTTGATGTTTTATAACTAGGGTAAATTATAATGAAAATACAAATTAAATATAACTAACAAATTAACCAATATGGTTTATATTACCATGGTTGATGAATCATCAAAGATGATGATTCCATAATAACCTTTGAATAAATCATCGTCAATGTTTATGTAGACATCAAGCTACATGGCTGGATTAGATGAAGTTAACAGCCACATGAAGGAGAGCGATGATACTACCAGAATTAATGTAACTGGAGCAGAACTGCAGGCAATAATAGATTATGCCGTTACTCGAGCTCTTGATCGACAGTATGAAGAATCAAACGATACCCACTCTAAGACTATATCTGTGGCTCGTAGTAAGCCCCCTTCTAACACACATGAGTTGAGGGAGGACGATGTTCATGACTTGTCAAATCAAGGGAGTATTCCGCCTAGACAGGTTGTGTTTCATCAAGAGGCACCAGTTAAGACCTGTTCATATAAATATTTTGTCTCCTGCAAGCCCAGAAACTTTACAGGAGAAGAAGGGGCCATCGATTGCATGACCTGGCTCGATGAGATGGACGCTGTTGTTAACGTCAGCGGTTGTGCGGAGCAAGATGTTGTGAAATTTGTTTCACAATCATTCAAAGGAGAAGCGTTGGCATGGTGGAGATCATTGCTCCAAGCCACGGGAAAGGTTCTACTCTACAACTTATCTTGGGAGCAATTTGTTGCATTAGTCAAGGAAAACTATTGCCCTCAGCATGAGGTAGAAAAGATAGAATCAGACTTCTTGACTCTGGTCATGGAGAATTTGGATTGTCAGGCGTATGTGACAAGTTTCAACACTATGTCCCGCCTAGTTCCTTATTTAGTCACCCCTGAACCTAAACGCATAGCGCGTTTCATTGGAGGCCTAGCAGCAGAGATAAAAGGGAATGTTAAAGCATCTAGGCCAACCACATATAGGTCCGCGGTGGACTTATCATTATCTCTCACCTTAGATGCAATCAGAAGTAAGTATGTTAAGGCTTCTGGCGAGGGAAGAAGAGAAAGAGAGGAGGAAAACTCTCATCGACATAACAAGAAGAAGAGGGGAAACTCTGAGCGCGGAAAGGATTCTGAGTTTAGGAAGAACTCGAGTCAGTCTGATGACAGACCCAAATGCAGTAACTGCAAAAAGCAACATTTTGGAAAATGTACAATCGACCCACGTGCTAAATTGTGTGGAATTTGCAAGACCAAGGGTCACAAAACCTTAGATTACAAGGGGATAAAGAACGCCACGTGCTACAATTGTAACGAGGAAGGGCACATCAAAACCAACTGCCCAAAGCTTATAAAGAAGCCTGGAGAGGCCAGGAAAACAAACGCATGAGTCTTCCGGATGAACGCCAGGAGATGGTGCAGAAGGATAACTATATAGCAGGTACTTTTCCTTATCAAGCAGTTTATGCGGAAATTTAATTGATGCTGGCACATGTGATTCAATAATGAACGATGACTGTTGAGAACTGTTGTTTCCGTCTGATTAGGACTTCGGTCATTTTATACGAGATAGAAATTTGCCGATGATACTTTAGAAAATGCTCCAACAAACATTAGATGGATATTTTATATCTATAGGAATCACTCTTTTATGATGTTCCTATGGCAAGCTTTCGAGCTACCTAAATTCTTTAATATAATAAAGACAGTTGTGATGTTTTAATCCTCTGTCAGAAAAGTGATGGACTAGGTCCAAATCTTTAATGCCATTGATGGTCTTTTGCGACCTAGGCTAAGTAATATTAATATATATTTTAAATGACGTTCGTTAAGAATGTTAGTGCTATAATAACCTGTATAGGTTATTGACACCATGGTTAGTATATATTAAGGCCATCAAAATGAAAAATAGCAGTTGTTGGATTTCAACTAAGAAATTGTTTTATTGGTGTTAGGAACCAATAGAAAGTATGACAAACTCGGATAAGACAACAGTTGATCGCGCCATTGATGGCACGACGCATGCTAATGATGCTGAAATTGTGAACCTTAGAATTTCCCATGATGTTCTTCAAACTATGATCGACGCAGCTGTTGGAAAAGCTGTGAAGAAGGCCGTGAAAAAGTTCAAAGAGCCTAATGCTATTAGCTCCAAGGCTCATCCAAGACCACACGTCCTTACTCACAAGAAGGATCTCGTTCATACCTCTAATGCAAGGGATGAACTAAAAAGGAAAAGGAAGGTAGATAATTCCCAGAGTTCTAAGAAAAAGAACAAACAAAAGTCCGACCAGAAACCAGTATGTGAGACCTGCAAGAAGCGCCATTATGGGAAATGCAGGTTCGAACCAAAATCCAAATCGCTGCCCAGGGCTTGTGGGATCTGCAAGGCTAAGGGACATAAAACGTTGGACTGTAAGGACATGATGAATGCAGTCTGCTTCGGCTGTAATGAGAAGGGCCACATCAAGACTACGTGCCCTAAATTTGTCAAAGGAAATGCGGCTGAGGAAGTAAAGCCTAAAATTGAAAGCGCCTAGAATGCCTAAGCTAGTCCATAAATAATGACATCAGGTACATTCCTTGGCATTTTATCAGTAATTTAAATGCTAAGAGTTTTATTTTGGTTCGGATACCAGTAAATCCTTCATAAACTATAAGTATAACAAGTTTTAAAACTTTTCATAAGGACTATATATATATTAAGTGTAAGGTAAAACTTACAAGTAGAAAATTTACCAGAACTATTTTTCTGTTCCTGTAAAAAAAAATCGGTAAGTCGCAAAAATGGTGGAACTGGCCGTCCCCGGAATCGAACCTGGGTCTAGGCCGCACCCTTTCGCGCGCCTAGGCAACTGAGCTAGGTGCCTAGTTTGTGAAACTTCCATTATTGATTAAATATAAGCACTTGTACAATAAACTTCCTTATCATTTATCAATGATAATTTCTGCTAAGTGTCCTGTTTTAATACAGGCACTAATAAATCTTCATGAACTATAAACTTAGCAAAATTTTTATTATCATCCACAAGGTATAACGACCAAGGAAACCATAGTAACCGATTCTTAAAGATCGGCAAGGAATCCTTCCGAAAATCTAAGAGCACTCTTTCTTTGCATAGAGTACGACAACATATGTTATTTTAATTATTTTTCTCATTGTTTTTATCGCCTGCGAATGCCAAACTATGTTTGATAAAAGTGCCATATGAGGATTGGCGTATCCTAGTGTGTCCCATAGATTACTTCCATGCCTGATCAGTATGGAGGTTTAATACATGGAACCCCTGAGATATCCCAATGGTCATATTGTACTAATGTCGACTAGTAGTATTCAAAGGAGATATCCGGAATAGAAATTATCCAAATAAATATTCCTTGGTAACAGAATATGTGGACTCATAACATGAATGTGTCACTTATTAGACACAAGCGTTGATGAGTGAACTGGAGCGTGAGATATGGAAATCTCTGTAACCTCCTTGTACCTTAGTTATCTTCCCCTAAGATTACCCTGTTTACCCCTGGGAGGCAGGTAGAGTTAAGTTTAATATCCCATTTAGGGCTGCATTATTATGAAATCCCCAAGACAACTAGTACCATTATTGGCAGAATCGAAAACCCTGGTTAAGTAAGTTTTAAGAGATAGGTTCATAAAGCCAAACTCAATATCCTGAGAATTCGGTATAGTAAATGTTGAATAAGAAAGACGGTTCATTTTGCTTATGCATTAGTTACCGCAACCCTAATTGGGCAACAATTAAGAATTTGCCATCAACTACCCAGGATCGTCGATTCGCTCGACTAACTGTAAAGATTAGCTATTTCTTAAGATTAATTTTGATCAATGGTTGGAATAACCATCTCACCTTAAGATAAGCTTTTCTATAATAACTGCGATATAAGTATCAAAGTTGCTCCTTGGAGACCTTGTATAAATGAAATGTTAAACATCTGTTATTAGGACAATAGATTGGTAAGTCCAATATTCAGGATCTGAAAGTTGCATTGGAAACAACAAATAAGATCATTCAAATTCTTAATCATCTGTAAGTTGCCATTATTAGGGAGAGAATACTTCCTTTATTTCAGTAAATCTCAGGCCGAGATTTCTTTTAAGGGGGTGAGGATGTAACACCTCGAAAATTCACGCCCTATAAGGTATTAACACGTGTCATAAGCTTAAACGTGAGAAAGTATACTTTAGAGGGACTAAAGTTGACAAACATAGAAAGTATGTGAAAATAAGGGTTCAAAATGTCAACAAGGGATAAATATACTTTACACTAACCCTACATGATGTTTATACCCTTAGACGGATAAATCATGGATCATACGAAGCAAAAAGTGAGAGATTACAAACTACAGGGGCTAAATGTGTCAACATGTTTAATTTATACCTCTGAGTGACCTTTTGACAAACCCGAAGCTTTGTAACGGTAAATTATGATCACTAGAATGCACGATTAAAATTTCATAAAGTTTCGTAATCGTATGAGCAAGTTGTGATCAAATTCGTATTCAAGGGGTTAAAGTGCAAACGTTGAAAGTTAAGACTTTTCGGGTTAACCGGAAGTGTTCAGGGACTTGGCAAAGTAAGTATATGTCCTAAAGCCCTTATGGGTAATTATAAGGGGGTCAAAATGCAAGAAATAACCCTAGTTACCCCTTCGTGAAGCCAAAGGTCAAGCTGCAAAACAATTAAAATGAAAAAAATCTGATTTTAAGTCCCACGCGGCTCGCGTGGCATTTAACCAGATCTGAGGCGGGCCGCCTGAGCCGCCCAGAACCAGAAAAACAGGCAGCAGCCTGTTATACGCGAATTTGACCCATTTGGCCGGTTTTTCTGCACTTTGGACGACCCCTACACTACCCTAGAGCACTAGAGACACATGTTGGATGGTTGTGGTCGATCATAGACCTGTGTGTCCAAGAATTGTGGTGGGATTTCCACTATAAAGGGCCTATTAGTGCAAACATGTTCTTCACATCATTCATCTGCATTTCTGGTCGATTTTGGAGCTCAAACCTTCTTCCAACTGATCATATCTCGTGCATAAGACCTTGGTAAGTCGGCTAATCCTTTCTAATTTGAGTTTAGCTTAGTATTTAGCTTAAAAGTCAAACCGTCGTAATTACGGTTTGACTTAATGATAAAACACAATCGGTTCAGAGTTTTGTCGAATTAAAAGTTGTTATAAGATGGTAATTATGTGGGCAAATAACCCCTAAAAGGGCACTCAATGATTCCCATCCTAACTAGGTCAAATGTCGGGTCAAACATTATCCGAAAAAGTCAACAGAAATGTAAATTGCGATTTAATGCACAATTAGCAATACGAGAGGCGTGTAACCTGTTTTAAACTTAATATAACTTGGTAATCAATGTTAAAACATGCCTAAACATAATTGATCCGACAATTTTCAGTTTTGAACCGGTTCGGAACCGAAAGTCGCAAAACTTTGACTTTTGCGTTGACTTCAGTTCTGACCCGATTTAGATGGAATTAGAAATGCCTTAGAGCTTAATTAGGACCGGGTTACATGCTAGTATAAGCCTCTGTACTTGTTTCATTGATTGACCCATTCGTTTACGCGTTTCCGTTAAATGCTCATATGTTGACCATTATACCCTTATTACCTTAAAACATGATTTTTGCAAAAGTAAAAGAGTAGAAACTTTAATTACTGATATATAAACTTGTATGCAAAGTTTTACATCAGTTTGAGGTGTAGATTGAGAGTTATGCTCATTATTGCAAATTTAAAGCTTTATGTTCTTAAAATGGCGTAATTAGCATATAGCTTAGTTAAGCCTACTTTTTAATATCAAAACCTTTACCCACTAATGTAATATATTATTTTGGGATTTTTAAAGATTTTTAATTAATTTTAAGCTGAGCATATCTAGTAGTCGTAGGCTTAATCCGGTAATTGTCGGTTTTGCCCTTACGGGCCATAAAATGAGTTTTACATGTCTAAACGACTCCAAACCTTTTGCTACTGATCACATATGATAAATAAACTATTTTAAGCCTTCTGGAAATATAAAAATATCAGATTTAAGTATCAAACCCGGAAATGGTCTTTAATCGCCTTATTTAGCGTTTTTAACGCATAGTATGTATTAAAACTATATTAAACATACCCGGGTTGATACCTACTGATATTATAGGCAAATTATGATATTTTAACAGTAAGCAAAAGTTGATTAACTCAGACTTCAGTTTTGAGCTTTTCGGCTTATGTGAAATTACCAAAATACCCCTACGGGGCATAGTTTGGTTATAATTGATAAATTTCACATTATGTATTTTATCCTACTGATATAACTTAGTAAATTGAGTATATTTTCTGATTACATCATACCTGTAACTCAGCTTGTTACTTAAACTCTTTTATAACCTTTTAAATGACCAAACTACCCCTACGGGGCCTAGTTTGTGTTTAAAAACATTCCGGGCATAATGAAAGACATCTCACTGATGTCACAACATATTTGAGGCATAATTAACTTAGGAAACCTGTTTAGGACCCATATGGTTACCCGTTACGCCTCTGGCGCGTTTGGTTCTGTTTATGTAACTAGTTTGCATAAATTAGCCGAAACGGGTCAAACCTTATCCTTTTTGTCTCAAAATCCAGAATATGTTTAGTTTACCCATATTATACAAGTCTTCAAACTTGTCGGGTCTAAATCACATTCTATTCCGGTCTTCGCTTAATCATGCGTTTGAACCGAAAAACCTCCTTAAAACTAACCGGTCTAAGTTACGACTTAAATGAGACCCGTTAGGAATTTAATAGGTTAATAAAACCTTCGTTCCAGATTGAGAGCCCCAGTAGAAGTACTTGTGCTTGCTGATTAGAATATACGGCTGAGTATAAATTTCATTGCTAGCTCAGGTAAATACTTTTAACTTATTTTCCCTTATACGGGCTTGGGATACGGTATTATAAAAATACCGCTTGGTCGGGTGTAGAAACCTTTTAATCGGAGATGATTAAATTGCATAATCCCGTTTTAATCTGTATTGATTGATAACAAATAACATTGGGGGTTAATGACCGTGTCCTGGATATCCTTGGCTCATTTTAAAAAGTGAATGGCCACGACGTAAGCACAAGGTGTAGACAAAACACCTCTTGTTGCATATGTATAACGTATACTCACTCGTAAGGGTGTCTTCTTGTGAGATTATATTTGTGGTGTGTCGATTAATCTTGTCCGGCTTGTATTGTATAATCACCGGCCCTAAATGTTGGACAACCATGTAAATCGGATACAAGATTTTTATTAATAAAATTGTCCTAAGTTATAAAAGATTAATTTCGCCTCTGTGCGTTTTAATCAATGTGTCAAGATATTTTGTGCCGTTTGCACTCGAATCACTTTTCAAACTCTTTTTTCCAAAATGAGTCGGTTAATTGTATTTACCAGTGTAAACTGACGTATTTTCCAAAAAGGTTAAGTGACAGGTACTGAACGAAATTGGCTGGAAGCTCAGGGCGTTAATAAGGAATCTTGAAAGTTCTAGATGCCTGAAGTCTGTTGAACAGTTTTTGTTTCTTTTATTGATCCGCCTGTGGATCCTTTACCTTCCGTTGTAATACTTTGACATTACTTATATTCGGAATGTAATATATTTATCTTTTGCTTCCGCTGTGCATTTATATATTGTGTTGTTTGACCATGATGTTGCCAACCACGTCACGATACTCCCCTACCGGGCCCACTATTGACACGTGGAAACCGGGGTGTGACATGGCTGCATCTAAGTTATCACCTCAGGTTCTTAAAAACCTTTGTTCAGACAAATGCATCATAGCATTTGCTAACATCAAAGAGGTGAATGAAAATCTTAGAGATAGATTGTTAAATGATGAAGTACAATTTGAAAAATGTTTAAAAGAATTGAAAAACAGATTGTCTGAAAAAGAAAATGAGATTTGCAGCCTCAAACAAGAGCATAGCATAACCAAGGACCAACTCCAGACCATGATAGAAAAATATCATGTCTGTAAAAAGGAGTTGGAATCCACCCAAATCACTTGTGAAAAATGGGTGGAATCCTGTAAAGGTTATGAAGTTATGCTTGAAAATCAGATCAAAAGCAATGTAAAATTTGGTGTAGGGTTCAGAAAACATGACCAAGTTGAAAACACTGCTGTAAATGAATCTATTCAAACCACTGTTGAAATCATACCCACAAACAAGGATGGTCAAGAAGTTAAAATAACTAATAAACTTGGCAACAAAATCACTCTGGAAAGATCTGTGGGGTCCTCAACTTTTGAGGAGATTAAGAAATACCAATTCAAACCCACATGGTCTGATGAGTGTGACATCCTTGAAAATTTTAAACCCATGGATTTCACCACAGTGGATGGTGTCAAAGCTCCAAAGGCCAAGGTCATTCCTCTTAAGGACATCCCAACAGTAGTTTAAAACTCTGTTGCAAAGGAGTCTGAAAAGAAGAAAAGAAGAGAAAAGATTAAAAACTTGTTCTGTGACTTTTGTGAAAAGAAAAATCATTTGACCAAAGATTGTTTTCATTTAAAAGCTTATGATCTTAACAAAACAAGTACCATTGTGCCTTCAAAGAGCTGCACCATCTGTGGTAAATCAAATCATTCCACTCAGGAGTGTGTGTATTTAAAATCTTTTGAGGTAAAAAAGGAAGAGTACACATCAAAAACACTCATGAGTTTAACAAAACCACAAGTCAAGAAACAACCACTGTTTTTGCCAGAGCTAAACAGCTGTTACAAAACAGCTGAGCCAAACCTTTGTCAAAAGACAGGTTCAGATGACTGATGCACCTCCTGCTAACCAATACCAAAGAGGTAAAGATCAACCACCATACCCAAGTGTCCCATATGTTTATGAGGCTTACAAAAGGCCTTCTAAACCAAAAGTGAACAGGCATCCCTTTGGGTATCAACAGCTGATAGGACAAGACCCCCAACAGTGGTTAGAGAAAAACAGTTCCAAAACTGTCCAAACGCCTGAGCTAACCACTGTCCATCCACCTGAACTTAACACAGACACTGTTGTGACCCCATCCAAAGCCTTATTGGCTTTGGAGACCCTCCTGAACTAATTATTTACCTGATGTGCAGGGAGCTTCTGCATGCTTAGATAGTCTTTGGTATGTAGATAGTGGAGGCACCAGACACATGACTGGATGTAGAGCCCTACTCAAAGAATTCAAAACTCATGGAGGGGGTGATATATCTTTTGGTCATAATAGTAAAGGGAAGGTGATGGGTTCTGTTACAGTACAGTCAGGAAATGTTAGGTTTGAAAATGTCAATCTGAGTGACAATCTAAAATTCAACCTCCTTAGTGTCTCACAAATGAGTGATAAAGGTTATGGCTCATTCTTTACTAAGGATTGTTGTAGGATTGTTTGGCCAGAAATGGTCAAAGAGATTGAAGAAATAATAAAAAATGGAAAAACTCAACTTTTTGCTCAAAGGAGTGGCAATGTTTATTTAGTTGATTTGTCAAAAGAGAGCCCTAGGACTGATGCTTGTCTGTTCTCAGCTGCCTCTAACAAAGAGACAGAACTTTAGCACGGGAGATTGGGGCACATAAATCTCAAGACAATCACTGCTTTGTCAAAACAGGGTCTTGTAAGAGGTCTTCCTCAAAAAAATTTCACCTGTCCTGAGCATTGTGTTTCTTGCTTAAAAGGAAAACAACATAAAAGCTCATTTAAGTCCATTGAAGAGTACAAAACAACCAAGTGCTTGCAAATGCTGCACATGGATCTCTTTGGCCCAGTAAAAGTCACGAGTCTTAAAAAGAAAAGAAACTGTTTGGTAATTGTAGATGACTTTTCTAGGTTTACATGGACTTATTTCTTACATTCTAAAGATGAGACTGCAGGCATTCTGCAAGACTTTGTCAAACAGGTTGAAAAACAGTTTGACTTGACAGTAAAAGTCTTTAGGAGTGACAATGGCACAAAATTCAGAAATAAGGAGTTGGATGAGTTTTGTGTGTCAAAAGGAATTGTAATGCAGTACAGAATTCCAAGGACACCAGAGCAAAATGGGGTTGTTGAGAGAAAGAACAGGACACTGATTGAGGCTGCCAGAACCATGCTTGCTGATTCAGGTTTGCCAGTAACTTCTCGGGAAGAGGCTGTAAACACTGTCTACTATGTCCAGAACAGAGTTTAAATCAACCCCAGGAATCAAAACACTGCCTATGAAATTCTGTATAAAATCAAACCACTGATCTCATACTTCAAAGTATTTGTCTGCCCATGTTTCATTTTAAACCTAAGAGATTCAATCTCAAAATTTGCAGCCAAAGTAGACAGTGGATACCATTTGGGATACTCAACCACTGCTAAGGCCAACAAAGTCTTTAACACTAGGACTAAGACAGTGGAAGAGACTTTGAATGTAAAGTTCAATGAACTTTCCTGAATGAAAATCCCTGCAAACCCTGCTGAGTTATTTGTTCTTCATAAATTCACTTTTGAAAATGTTTCTATCAAGACTAATAGTGCAGGTCCATCTCAACCATCTCCATCAGACAATGGATATGAAGTGATCATTCCACAACAAAATTTCAAATCCATTACTAGAACAGCAGATGTTCAAAACAGCTGTCAAAGCTCAACCACTGCTACATCAAAAGTTGTTGACCAAAGTAGCCCTTTAACCTCTGCTTCCACATCATCAAACACTGTTGATAAAAATCCTCAAACAGTGGATAAAAGTCAACATGTTTGCACACCAATTCCTCCTATTCCTCCACCTCCATCTCAAGATACTGTTGGATCATCAAAGTCACCAACAGTTGTTAGCTCAGATGATTCACATCTGCAGCCCTCACCCTTAAATGCCATTGTTCCATACAAAGGAGATCTAATCTTCTTGAAATCTCATCCACCTGACCAAATCATTGGCAACATCAGTGAAGGGGTGCTCACAAGAAGTCAATCCCAAAACATCTGTCTTTTTGCTGGTTTTCTATCACTTCATCAACCTGTCAAGTACCAAGAGGCACTGAAAGACAACAGTTAGGTGGAAGCCATGCAGGAAGAGCTCCAACAGTTTAAAAGACAACAAGTATGGGAGCTTGTACCACTGCCAGAGGGTGTGAGTCCTATTGGCACAAAGTGGGTCTTCAAAAATAAAACTGATGAAAGGGGCATTGTTGTACTATGATGAAACTTTTTCCCCTGTAGCAAGATTGGAAGCTATCAGACTGTTCTTGGCCTTTCTTGTCAACCACAACATAAAGGTGTTTCAAATGGATATCAAATGTGCATTCCTCTATGGTAAGATTCAAGAGGTATATGTTTGTCAACCTCCTGGTTTTGAGGATACATTTAATCCAGATCATGTCTACAAGCTAAGTAAAGCTTTGTATGGCTTGAAACAAGCACCTAGAGCCTGGTATGAAACTTTTTCCACCTTTCTTCTCTCTATTGGTTTCATAAGAGGTAAAATTGACAAAACACTATTTTTAAAATGGAGAGGGAAAGACTTGATGATTGTCCAGATTTATGTGGATGACATCATTTTTGGAAGCACATGTTCTAAAATGTGTGAAGAGTTCAGACAACTCATGACAGCTGAGTTTGAGATGAGTACAATGGGTGAACTACAGTGTTTCCTTGTTCTCCAAGTGAAACAACTGCAAAATGGTACATTCATTCATCAAAGCAAATATGCTAAAGATCTTTTAAACAAATTTGAGATGAATGATTGTAAACCATGTAGTACACCCATGGCAACCACCAAGCTAGTCATGACTGATGAGAAGGATGATTTGGTGGATCAAACATTATATAGAAGCATGATTTTATTGTACCTAACTGCATCTACGCCAGACATCATGTTTGCAACATGTGTTTGTGCAAGATCCCAATCAGCCCCTAGAAAGTCTAACCTAATAGCTGTGAAAAGGATACTCAGATACATATAAAGTGCTCCCACACTTGGTATCTGGTACCCTGTTAATGGGAATATTAAGCTTTCAGGTTTCATAGACAGTGACTTTGCTGGGTGTAATGCAACAAGGAAGTCCACATCAGGAGGGTGCCAATTTCTAGGTGATTGCTTAGTATCTTGGCAAAGCAAAAAGCAAGCAGCTGTTTGAACATCCACTGCTGAGGCAGAGTATATAGTTGCTACAAGTTGTACAGCCCAACTGTTATGGCTACAGAATCAACTATTGGATTTTGGTATCACTGCCTTAAAGACACCTCTTATGTTGGACAGTCAGGCAGCAGAAAATATCATCAAAAATCCAGTTTCACATTCAACCCCCAAGCACATTGATATCAGACATCACTTTGTGAGGGATTACTATGAAAAATGTTTGATTTATCTGCATCATGTTCATACCAAAGATCAGCTGGCAGATGTGCAAACAAAGGCTTTAGACACATCTACCTTTGAAAGCTTGATCTCAAGGATTGGCAGGCTGAACATGGAATAACAGGCAAAATCCTGTTTTTCTATGAATAAAAGCATGAAAATTTTTTCAGAAAATCAAAAATTCATCCTTAAAAATAGTTAAAAATGAAAATTTTCATTAATCCTTATAAGTATGCCACAACCACTGTTTTGGTTCAAACATTTGTTCTGTTGATACTATCCACTGTTGAAAGTCAACCTCTGTTCTCTCATTTTCTTAATCAATGTTGTTAAACCTCAGTGTTTTAATCCACTGATAGGGCTATCTACTGATAGTTATAATCAGCCACTTTTTTCATTTTCACCATTGTAAACCACTGATATTGATCCATCAGTGGTTTCCTAAACAACTATCATCCATTATTCATCAGAGGTTGTCACGTGGACAGTACTTAGCGGTCAGATCCTTTGTAACCGCTGCCACGTCAACATTCACTTTTTCACCCTATAAAACCATGATCAAAACCCCGAACAGGGTTTTCACTGTCGAATCGAATTCAAAATTCCTTTCAAAAGAAGTTTCCATCAACTTCTCTCAAATCACTCATCTTCTTCATTCTCTCTCAACTACCTTCGATTCACCATGGCTCTCCCATTCAAAACCCCTCATAACTACCTGTGTATACTTGAGAAACCAAGTCAAAACACAACCTTTCACTCCGTGATCGATGCACTCTCGTCTTCAAAGTACAAAACTTAATTGACCTGTAATGCTCCAATTTACCTAGATACCCAACGTGAATTCTTGAAAAATGCAAAGCTTGAAGTTAAGGACAAAAAGTCCTTAGCTATTACTTAATCTATAAGGGGAATTCCAGTTACTGTCACACCTCAAACCATTTCAGAGGTTTTTGAAATCAATGATCTTACAGGTAAAAGTTCTTTCCCAAAAACTGATTATCAAATTGATTTCATTGAGAGAGGGTATGAAGACGAAATGAAAAAAGATACTTTACAAAAGGGCAGTTTTCCACCTGCCATGATATTTTTATTCCATACCCTTCTCATGTGTGTGTCAAATAAAACCACAGCTTTTAATGAGATACAATTGAAAATCCAATACCTGGGGTATGCTATAATGGTTGAAGTTGATATTAACTACTCCCAGGAGATTTTCTATGACACGGTCAAGAATGTTAATAAAAAATCATTTTATTATTTCCAAGATTTTTAAGGTTTTACTTACAAAAGAAATTTTCAAAGGATAATGCACATGTGCTTATCCAATGAAATCCTCTTCAAATAAATAGCCTATCTTCTAAAACTTTCACACGGCTGTCAAAACCTCCAAAAACACAAACAGAGGCACCTGAGCAGAATTTAGCAGCAACAACTACTTCTCAGGCTCCTACTGTTGAGCCCACTGCTCATGGTGATCACAATAACAGACCCACTGCTGTGAAACCCACACCAAAAATCACCAAACAACCCAAAAAGAAAATTACCAAAAAGCCCCCAAACCCTCAAAAAAGGTAACTCTGGAAGATGAGATCCCGGAGATTATACTTGTGACAACACAAAAGTCACCAATAACCACTGCTACTACTTCCTCACAGCAGATGGAAAAAAGATCTCAATCTGAGCCTAAAACTCCTCCTGCATCCTCTCAAAAGGATCAGGTTGTATCCATAGGGACACCACATTATGAAGCAATGGATTCACTTGAATCTATCTTCCACAGCCCTGCTCCCGGGGCAAATTCTCTTTCAACTCCCATCCTCACTGCACAACTCCCACCATCAATGATACCTCTGTTGGATGCACTTGATATAGACCAGACACAAATCAGTTCTTCTCAACCACCTATCAATGAGAATATACCTCAACAAGTGACTAAGTCTGGTTCCTCTATCTCTGCTAACCCACCAAAAGCTGAGGAGGCTACACTGTAGGAGTTACAAGTAATTCCTGTCAGTAGTTCAAGTGGAGCAGCTACTACAGGTGTTGAATCCACTGATTTGCACCTTGACAGTAGTTTCATTAGTAAGACTCCCTTGAAGGCAATTTCTTCTTTGGGAACCAAAGTAACCACTGGTGTGTTTCCATTATACACTGGTGAGCTTAAAATGGTAACCTTTGCTGAAGAAAGAAGTCCCCAGTACCACGAACAAGGGGCATCAGTGGATGACTTTTGGGAAACTTTCCCTAAGTCAACTACTGATACAACCACTGCCAGTGGGAAATCAGTTGATCCCATTCATTTGGGTGATGGTTTAAAATATAAAGAATTTACGGAGAAGGTGGATAAAATTGAAACATATGTTACAGATATCAAAAATATGTTGCAATAGTTGTTACAATCTCAAAAGGCTTCACCCACTGCTGCAACATCTGCAATATCCGCTCCTTCCCCCACTGAGCTTTGGAACTTATTTCAACCTATGCTTCATTAACCAAGGCAATATGCTGATCAGCAGCATGAAATTCTGCTCCAAATATTCAGAAACATTATGGAAGCTAGGTACAAAGATGCACAAGCTGATATCAAGGCAATCAAGGCCCATTTGCTTCAAACCACTGGCACTGCTCCTCCTTCAATCATCTTTGTTGAAAACCCTGATGATGCCAAAAAGGGGGAGAAAGGTAAAAAGGGAAAAGAAGGTCTATATATTAAACCAGATCCAATGTCTAAACTTGTGGTAGAAATCCCAAGGCCAGATGGTTCCAAAAAGGTTGATAAGACTCAAAATGCATTTGCTGAACTAAAGGCAAACATGAAAGAGTCTATGGAAATAAAAGGGTCAAAAAGATTTGAGCAAGAAAAGAAAGTTATGATGGAAAAGGAAGAGCAGGGTACTTCTAAACCTAAAAGAAGAAAGCCTACGAGAAAGGTTAGCCAACCCAAAACCATACCTTCCAAAACCACCAAACATACTCCTCAAATCCCCAAAAGTTCCTCTCACCAAACCTCCAAACCAATAGATGTTAAGACACCTGTTGTACCAACAATTGTTTGTACTTCAGTGGTTTCAACAGATGTTATCCCAACCACTGCCATCACCACTACATCAACCCACACTCAATCCACTGCCATACCAAAAACAAAATCACCACCACAAAAACCACCTGCCAAAAAGTAAAAGACAACAGTTGACACATCAACTGTTATAGTGACAACAGTGGTTGAAACACCAGTTGTTTCAATAGCTGTTAGTCAGACACCCACCATTTCAATCACCACTACTAAACCTACAAGTACACCACCAACCACTCCAAAACACAAAAGGAGAAGAGTTACAAACATTGTACTGGAAGATGATACTTCTCCACTCCTAACATCTTCACAACCACTGACCCTAGCCACCATTCCAAACCCTATTCCAATCTCATCAGTTCAAGCTTTTAATCCAAACACTGCCTTAGCCCCTTTGGGAGTACAATATCCACTAGATCTTCCAGCAATCAGGGAGGAAATCAAATCCTTCTACTCTGAAGATGATCCTGAAAAGAGGAAACTCCCATCTCTTCAAGGATATCCTTTGCCAAGAAATATAGAAGAGTATTTGAAATTAAAGGCCAAACAAGCAGAGGATATATCTCAAAGAGACACAAAGGGAAAGTCTGACAAAGACATTCAAAGGAATTTACAATACCTGCTCACCAAAGTCAAAACCTTAGAGTAGTTCTCAAAAGATCTTTGTCATAAATTATCAGAAAAGGATGATGAAAGTATGAGAAATGAGTACATTGAATACATCATGAGATACAAGAAATACAGGGCAGAAAAGCATCAGTATAAGGAATGGACCATCAGTAAACTAAAAGAGGAGACAGCCAGAATTCAAAAGATGATTGAACACAAAGTAAAGAAAACTCCTCCAGTCTGGGCCAGTTACAAAAAGAATATACCAGAAAGGGCCTTGAAGCTGAAAAGAATGAAAGAAGAGCTTATAGCTGCTGATTATGTGTGACAACTCGAAATTTAGATCCTTTTGTTGTGTGCTTGAACGTTTAGCGACTAACCGATTTGATGATTTAATGAATACATGTGAACTTATATGACTATGTGTTATGCTATGTGTATGCTTTGTGTATGTATGCGGGTATGTATATGAACCGAGTGAACCGTAACATGTGGGCCGGTTGGGCCACACACACCCCTTAGCCTATTTCGAAGCCCATTAGGGTGCACAAGTGAAACAAGTATATAATCCTCATGATACCCACACTTGTCATTTTGGACAACACTCATACTCTCCTCTACACACACACTCCTCATCCTCTCACTAAAACCCTAAGTCACAACATTGTCTCTCCTTCATTCTCGGATCCAATCGACAACCGTAAGAAGCTCTCGGATCGTCTCTCACACACACCGGTTGGAAGCTTCACTTACACCTTTGAACCCACACTTGAACCGGTTAGTGAATTTATGATGTTTGTTGTTGTTTAATAATGGTATGAATGATAGAACTTAACTAGTGTAGTGTATGCTTGATGATGTTTGTGAACCGGATGTGTATTGTGTTTTGAGTTGATAATGATGTATGATTTTCGGTTGATGATGATGATTTGATAACATGTTTGCTTGTTAAGGTTCATACATGATAAATATAGATTCTCCTTGAATAACCGATGCTAAGATTGTTGTTGTTCATCTATAATGCATATGCTTGATTTCTAGATAAAGTCATAGTTAGCAAAAATAGATTTGGTTTGTTAAGAATCATGCTAGTTTGACACATGAATAAGTAGAGATATGTTTGAATATGATGCTATTATGCTCTCGGTTGAATATGTGAATAATAAGGATCATTGGTGCATTAAACTAAGTAGATTATGTTGACATAAATCGGTTTAATGAGTTTGTTTGTTCAAAAGATGAAAACCCTAAAGATGAACTAGATGAATATTTGAAGAACTTGTTGAATATCATATGAACATGTTGAATATTTGAAATCTGATATGTTTGATCCAAATTAGTAAATTACTAGACAAACAAACATGTTTAAGTGGATAGTACAAACCATTTTCTGAAATCAAAATCTCATTGGATAGTACACTGTTCCGAATCAGCTCCTGTCCAACCGAAACCCCTAGTTGCGACTCGAAACCATGCATGATGAGTCGAAACCCCCGGTTGCGACATCGGTTGCGAGTCGCAAACACCTGGTTGCGACTCGAAACCACAAGTGATCAGCACATAAACCGTTTGACTCGAAACCCCGGTTGCGAGTCCAGTTGCGACTCGTAACCAAAACAACACGGACCGAAACCATGATTGCGACTCAGGTTGCGAGTCGCAAACGCCTAGTTGCGACTCGAGACAATACGCAGATATACGTTGTTTGGGCTTGCACCTCAGTTCGGACTTAATTGATTGGGCCAGACCTTTGGGCCTACTACACGGACCTCATACGTACTGTTAATTGTGAATGATTATTTGGGCTGCTATGGATGAACTGCATGCAACGTGCTAGCATACGTGTAGAACATACGTGCACTACTTGAATACGAACCTGATTGTATGATACAACTATGATAGGACGTGAGTAGCCACAACATTGCTTGTTTGACTTTCTGTGTTTCTACCGAGCAAACCAAGGTGAGTTCACACCCTCTACAAAGCATGGGATTCCCTGGGTCGGGAATTGGGGTTAAGGAACATGGGTTCCTCGTCCTCCTTGGGTAGGACAGCAATGGTTCAGGAATGTAATTCCTCGTCCTCACGGACAGATAACTCGTACTAGACCAAAACTCTATCACGAAGTCCCTCATCTTTGTATCGACTTAATCGCCGAGGCCAATGGCGAGCGGGTCATTAGTTAGATAGCGCTATTTAGGTTTGACAAACCTCACACCGTGCCGCAGAGGACGGGCGTGAACTAATGGACTACTGGCACGTCAATGATGATAGACATTGACAGTTCAGGGCACATAAACATGACTACAGTCAGCAGTCGATATGGTAACGAGTCTAGTAGATACATGGGGTAGCCCCCACGGCCGAAATGCCAGATAACTAACACGGGGTAGCCCCCACGGCTGGATTGCCAGAGTAACCGGGAACAAACAAGTCACGTTTTTAACTATGGGGTAACCCCCACGGCAGGATGCCAGCTAAAGGAAACTGTTTTCGAAACAACTTAAAACGAACACCCAACCGTGAACTCACTCAACTTGTTGTTGACTCGTTACTACATGCTTTGCAGGTCCTTAGATTCTTAGCTGGAGCTTGCATGGAGGAGGATCGTTGTGGGACATGGACGGCCGTGTGCCATGTCAAACTTTGAAACTATTAAACTTATGTTTTAACTTTAAGACTTATGCTTCCGCTTGCAACTTAACTATGTTTTGTTGAACACCAATTGTATTGGTTGAACTTTTATAACTACTTATATGCTTGTTCAATATGATTGGTGGCTGGATCCTGGTCAGTCACGCCTCCAAGCGGTAGTACTCCGCAGGTGGGTTTTGGGGGTGTGACAGATTGGTATCAGAGCCATTGGTTATAGAGAACTTGGTTTTAATAAGGGGAAAACGTTTTTGTTAAAACTAGACTATAACCTGTACAGTGCTCAACGGTCCACAACGATGCTTCACTCCACATGCAAGGCTCGACATTCTAGGTGATATGATCTGTGTATATATTGCCTACTTGCTAGTTACATAGTGCATTGCTTATGGTATACTTGGTTAGTGTAACTACTGTTGCTTGAACACGTGCGTGCTTACTCTATCCTATCATTGTACTTTCGCGAAACCCCTCTCACTCACGTTCTTCTTGATATGAAGATCATGTCTGGACGCGTTAACCTGACACAAGCCCAGTTGACGGCTCTGATCAACGAATGAGTTGCCGCAGCACTTGCAGCTGCACACGCAGGAGGTATATCCTGCAGTCCGAACTCATTCTAGGATCTTTAGGATCCTACTCTCGTGAACCAACCTTTGTGTTAAACTCTGTCTTTTCTTTCACCTACGATAGGTCAGCACGTTCAGCCACCCGTGTGCACTTTTAAGACTTTCATGGACTGCCGACCAACTACGTTTAGCGGCACTGAAGGAGCAGTAGGTCTCCTACACTGGTTTGAGAAACTAGAATCGGTCTTCGAAATGTGCGAATGCCCTGAGGCGCGCAGGGTGAAGTATGCTACTGGTACTCTTGAGGGTTTAGCCCTCACATGGTGGAACGCTCAGGTTCAAATGCTAGGGTTGGTTGCCGCCAACGCCACCCCTTGGGAAACTTTCAAGGAAATGATTAGAGAAGAATACTGCAGTCGTGATGAGATTCACAAACTCGAGGTGGAATTCTTCAACCTCAAGATGACGGGGTCCGAAATTGAAGCTTATGTGAAAAGGGCGAACGAACTGGCAATTCTGTGCCCTACTATGGTGGATCCTCCCATCAAACGCATCGAACTATTTCTTCAGGGCTTAGTGCCAGAAATCCAAAGTCATGTGACTTCAGCGAACCTCGCCACCTACCAGCAAACTGTCCAGTTGGCTCACCGTCTCACGGATCAGGCGGTGGAGCAGAACAAGTTACCAAAACGCATAGGTGCTGCAACTACTACTGGTACTTCTAGTGACAACAAACGAAAATGGGATGGAACTTCAAGTAAGGGTTCGACTTCTGTTCAGTCCCAGTCTCAGCAGAGAAAGACTGAGGACTACAAGAGCCCTAGTCAGCAATCATCTGGTGGTCAAGGTCATGGTGGGTACAAAGGAAATCACCCCAAATGCAATCGCTGCAGCCTGCACCACAGCGGACCATGCACCAGGGGCAACTGTCATCGGTGCAACAAGCCTGGTCACGCTGCAAAGGATTGCAGGAGCTTATACCCCGCCAATCAGAATCGTCAGCAAGCTCAACAGAACCAGCGCCCGCAGCAACAGCAAGGTGATAACAAAGGGTGCTTTCAGTGTGGAGCTGAGGGCCACTTCAAGAGAGATTGTCCCCAACTGAACAGGAACCAGAACAACAACAACAACAATAACAACAATCAGGGGAATGGTAACAATGGGAACAACAACAACAATGGCGCCAGGGGGGCGGATGTTTGTGATCGGCCAAGGTGAAGCAAGGAATGACCCCAATGTTGTGGCGGGTAAGTTCCTTCTCGACGACTTTTATGTTTCAGTTTTATTTGATTCGGGCGCCGATACTAGCTACATGTCACTAGAAGTTAGTCGAATGCTTAAGCGTATTCCAACCCCTTTGAACAACAAGCACACCGTAGAGCTAGCAAATGGTAAGAGTTTAGAAGCCACACACGTAGTCAAGGGTTGTAAGGTTATTCTCGCTGACCAGACCTTCTCTATCGACCTCATTCCTATTGTCTTGGGTAGTTTCGACGTTGTCATTGGGATGGATTGGTTGTCCCAACACCGAGCAGAGATTCTTTGCAACGAGAAGGTTGTCCGTATTCCAGGTCCCGGTGGTGAACCTCTCATGATTCATGGCGACAAGAGGAGTGCTGTTGAGAACGTCATTTCTCTCCTTAAGGCCCAAAAGTGCTTGCGAAAGGGCCACACTGCCATTTTGGCTCTCGTTACTGACACCTCAGAAAAAGAAAAGAAGCTAGAAGACTTTCCAGTTGTACGCGATTATCCAGAGGTATTTCCTGAGGAATTACCTGGTCTTCCGCCTCATCGCCAAGTCGAGTTTCAGACCGAACTAGCTCCTGGAGCTGCGCCCATAGCTCGTGCACCTTATCGTTTAGCCCCATCAGAGTTGAAAGAACTCTCCACGCAACTACAAGAACTCTTGGATAAGGGTTTTATTCGTCCTAGCTCATCGCCCTGGGGAGCTCCAGTGTTATTTGTAAAGAAGAAGGACGGTACTTTCAGAATGTGCATCGACTACCGAGAACTCAACAAGGTGACGGTGAAGAATCGTTATCCTCTACCGCGTATCGACGACCTATTCGACCAACTGCAAGGGTCGAGCTACTATTCGAAGATCGATTTGAGATCGGGTTATCACCAGCTGAGAGTCCGGGAAGAGGACGTCTGCAAAACAGCTTTCAGAACCCGATACGGGCACTATGAGTTTTTGGTCATGCCTTTTGGGATGACAAACGCACCTGCGGTTTTCATGGACTTGATGAACCGAGTGTGCAAACCTTACCTGGACAAGTTCGTTATAGTCTTCATCGACGACATCCTGATCTATTCCAAGAGTCAGGAGGAACACGAGCAGCATCTGCGACTTATTCTGGAACTCCTTCGAACAGAACAGCTTTATGCAAAGTTCTCGAAATGCGACTTCTGGCTTCGAGAAGTCCATTTCCTAGGCCACGTGGTAAACAAGGATGGGATTCATGTTGATCCATCCAAGATAGACTCGATTAAGAACTGGCCTGCACCTCGTACACCAAAGGAAATTCGCCAATTCTTGGGTTTGGCGGGATACTACCGGAGATTCATAAAGGATTTTTCCAAGATTGCACAGCCTCTCACCTCACTAACGCAGAAGGGCGTTGTTTATCGCTGGGGAAACGCACAGGAGTTGGCATTTCAACACCTAAAGGATAGACTTTGTAGCGCACCTATCCTTTCCTTGCCAGAAGGCACAGACGACTTTGTGGTTTACTGCGACGCATCAATTCAGGGTCTTGGTTGCGTGTTGATGCAACGAGACAAAGTTATAGCCTACGCCTCATGCCAACTCAAGGTTCATGAAAAGAACTACACTACGCACGATTTAGAGCTGGGAGCTGTTGTTTTTGCACTTAAGTTATGGCGGCATTACCTGTATGGTACCAAGTGCGCGATCTACACCGACCACAGGAGCCTCGAGCATATCTTCAACCAGAAAGAACTGAATATGCGACAACGACGATGGGTCGAACTACTGAGTGACTACGAGTGCTCAATCAGGTACCACCCGGGCAAGGCCAATGTTGTGGCCGACGCCCTCAGTCGAAAGGATACTGCGCCTAAGCGCGTGCGAGCTTTACAACTCACGATCCATTCTAGTCTTCCCTCCCAGATACGAGCTGCTCAGATAGAAGCACTGAAACCAGAAAACGTCAGGGCTGAAGCCCTACGCGGATCGAGGCAACGCTTAGAACAGAAGGAAGATGGTGCTTACTACGTAACGGGACGCGTTTGGGTCCCACTCTATGGCAACCTACGAGAGCTTGTGATGGATGAAGCACACAAGTCTCGCTACTCGGTACATCCTGGATCGGATAAAATGTACCACGACATCAAGACTACGTACTGGTGGCCTAGCATGAAGGCCCACATAGCGACCTACGTCAGCAAGTGTTTGACTTGTGCAAGGGTCAAGTCGGAATACCAGAAACCATCAGGCCTACTCCAACAACTAGAGATACCTCAATGGAAATGGGAGCAAATTTCCATGGATTTTGTTACTGGCCTACCTAGATCCCAGCGCGGGAACGATACTATTTGGGTGATCGTGGATCGACTCACAAAATCTGCACACTTCTTGGCTATCAAGGAGACGGATAAGTTCTCCACTCTCGCAGAAATCTACATCAAAGAAATTGTTTCGAGGCACGGGGTGCCCACCTCCATTATCTCAGATCGAGATGCACGTTTCACTTCAGTGCTGTGGCAAGCAATGCACAAATCCTTCGGCTCACGACTAGACATGAGCACAGCGTACCATCCTCAGACGGACGGGCAGTCCGAGCGCACTATTCAAACCTTAGAAGACATGCTTCGTGCATGTGTAATCGACTTTGGCAACCGCTGGGAAAAGCATCTGCCACTTGTGGAATTCTCGTACAATAACAGCTACCACACCAGCATTGGAGCTGCTCCGTTTGAGGCATTGTACGGACGTAAATGCCGGTCCCCTCTTTGCTGGGCAGAGGTGGGAGATAGTCAGATCACTGGTCCAGAATATGTGGTAGATACAACCGAGCAGATCGCTCAGATCCAAAAACGCATGACGGCAGCCCGTGAACGTCAGAAAGTTTACGCCGACATGGGCAGGAAGCCACTTGAGCTCCAGGTTGGGGAGCGGGTACTACTCAAAGTTTCACCCTGGAAGGGTGTGGTTCGTTTTGGTAAACGCGGTAAACTTAACCCACGATACGTTGGACCTTTCGAAGTCATTGAGAAAATAGGCAGGGTGGCCTACAGATTAAACTTACCAGCGGAACTCGGTGCAGTTCACAACGTTTTTCACGTGTCGAATCTGAAGAAGTGTCCGTCAGATGAGACCCACGTAGTTCCTTTGAAGGAACTCACTATCGACGAGCAGTTACGATTCGTCGAGGAACCAGTCGAGATCACGGACCGGGATGTTAAGGTCCTCAAGAGCACTAGAATACCTCTCGTTCGAGTTCGTTGGAACTCACGTCGCGGCCCAGAGTTCACCTGGGAGCGCGAAGATCAGATGAAACAAAAGTATCCCCAACTGTTCGCAAACAGTACACCCACTACTGAGGCCGAAGCTACGGAATTTCGGGACGAAATTCCAGATCAACGGGGGGTGGATGTGACACCCCAGGAAAACCGGGAAAACCATACAACTTAACTAGCTTCCTCAGTGAGTGCCTACCAAATTTCGGGACGAAATTTCTTTCAACTTGGGGATGATGTGACAACTCGAAATTTAGAACCTTTTGTTGTGTGCTTGAACGTTTAGCGACTAACCGATTTGATGATTTAATGAATACATGTGAACTTATATGACTATGTGTTATGCTATGTGTATGCTTTGTGTATGTATGCGGGTATGTATATGAACCGAGTGAACCGTAACATGTGGGCCGGTTGGGCCACACACACCCCTTAGCCTATTTCGAAGCCCATTAGGGTGCACAAGTGAAACAAGTATATAATCCTCATGATACCCACACTTGTCATTTTGGACAACACTCATACTCTCCTCTACACACACACTCCTCATCCTCTCACTAAAACCCTAAGTCACAACATTGTCTCTCCTTCATTCTCGGATCCAATCGACAACCGTAAGAAGCTCTCGGATCGTCTCTCACACACACCGGTTGGAAGCTTCACTCACACCTTTGAACCCACACTTGAACCGGTTAGTGAATTTATGATGTTTGTTGTTGTTTAATAATGGTATGAATGATAGAACTTAACTAGTGTAGTGTATGCTTGATGATGTTTGTGAACCGGATGTGTATTGTGTTTTGAGTTGATAATGATGTATGATTTTCGGTTGATGATGATGATTTGATAACATGTTTGCTTGTTAAGGTTCATACATGATAAATATAGATTCTCCTTGAATAACCGATGCTAAGATTGTTGTTGTTCATCTATAATGCATATGCTTGATTTCTAGATAAAGTCATAGTTAGCAAAAATAGATTTGGTTTGTTAAGAATCATGCTTGTTTGACACATGAATAAGTAGAGATATGTTTGAATATGATGCTATTATGCTCTCGGTTGAATATGTGAATAATAAGGATCATTGGTGCATTAAACTAAGTAGATTATGTTGACATAAATCGGTTTAATGAGCTTGTTTGTTCAAAAGATGAAAACCCTAAAGATGAACTAGATGAATATTTGAAGAACTTGTTGAATATCATATGAACATGTTGAATATTTGAAATCTGATAAGTTTGATCCAAATTAGTAAATTACTAGACAAACAAACATGTTTAAGTGGATAGTACAAACCATTTTCTGAAATCAAAATCTCATTGGATAGTACACTGTTCCGAATCAGCTCCTGTCCAACCGAAACCCCTAGTTGCGACTCGAAACCATGCATGATGAGTCGAAACCCCCGGTTGCGACATCGGTTGCGAGTCGCAAACACCTGGTTGCGACTCGAAACCACAAGTGATCAGCACATAAACCGTTTGACTCGAAACCCCGGTTGCGAGTCCAGTTGCGACTCGTAACCAAAACAACACGGACCGAAACCATGATTGCGACTCAGGTTGCGAGTCGCAAACGCCTAGTTGCGACTCGAGACAATACGCAGATATACGCTGTTTGGGCTTGCACCTCAGTTCGGACTTAATTGATTGGGCCAGACCTTTGGGCCTACTACACGGACCTCATACGTACTGTTAATTGTGAATGATTATTTGGGCTGCTATGGATGAACTGCATGCAACGTGCTAGCATACGTGTAGAACATACGTGCACTACTTGAATACGAACCTGATTGTATGATACAACTATGATAGGACGTGAGTAGCCACAACATTGCTTGTTTGACTTTCTGTGTTTCTACCGAGCAAACCAAGGTGAGTTCACACCCTCTACAAAGCATGGGATTCCCTGGGTCGGGAATTGGGGTTAAGGAACATGGGTTCCTCGTCCTCCTTGGGTAGGACAGCAATGGTTCAGGAATGTAATTCCTCGTCCTCACGGACAGATAACTCGTACTAGACCAAAACTCTATCACGAAGTCCCTCATCTTTGTATCGACTTAATCGCCGAGGCCAATGGCGAGCGGGTCATTAGTTAGATAGCGCTATTTAGGTTTGACAAACCTCACACCGTGCCGCAGAGGACGGGCGTGAACTAATGGACTACTGGCACGTCAATGATGATAGACATTGACAGTTCAGGGCACATAAACATGACTACAGTCAGCAGTCGATATGGTAACGAGTCTAGTAGATACATGGGGTAGCCCCCACGGCCGAAATGCCAGATAACTAACACGGGGTAGCCCCCACGGCTGGATTGCCAGAGTAACCGGGAACAAACAAGTCACGTTTTTAACTATGGGGTAACCCCCACGGCAGGATGCCAGCTAAAGGAAACTGTTTTCGAAACAACTTAAAACGAACACCCAACCGTGAACTCACTCAACTTGTTGTTGACTCGTTACTACATGCTTTGCAGGTCCTTAGATTCTTAGCTGGAGCTTGCATGGAGGAGGATCGTTGTGGGACATGGACGGCTGTGTGCCATGTCAAACTTTGAAACTATTAAACTTATGTTTTAACTTTAAGACTTATGCTTCCGCTTGCAACTTAACTATGTTTTGTTGAACACCAATTGTATTGGTTGAACTTTTATAACTACTTATATGCTTGTTCAATATGATTGGTGGCTGGATCCTGGTCAGTCACGCCTCCAAGCGGTAGTACTCCACAGGTGGGTTTTGGGGGTGTGACATTATGGGTCAAGGAACTAGGTTACTAGGTGGTTAGAGGTAAAAGTGTTAGATACCTACAAAAGGTTGGAAGAGTTAATGAAGAGAGATCCCACTACTCCCAAAAAGCCTGATTATCTAGAAGCAGTGGTTCCAGTCAAACAGAAATTACCAATCAGAAGACCCACTGCTCCACCTACTGTCATCCTTTATCAAAGAAGGAAACAAAAGCAGATGGATGCAGAAACAAAAGAAGATAAGGCTCAAGAAGAATACATCATGAAAATGGTTCTTCAGACATTGATGGCAGAGAAACAAGACTTAGCACAATCTCAAGACCCTGCCAAAGTTGTCATCACCAGGCCTCAATCTCCAAACTCATCAACAATAAAGACTCTCCCAAGAAACCCATTGGATTCAAAAATACTAAAGTGGAAGTCTGATCAAAAGACCCACGTATTGACTTTGCTCAAATCCAATGGTGAGGTGAAGCACATATCAAAGGAAGAAGCACTTGGCCTGGGTGTAGAAGATCTACAAGATCTCCTTGAGCTTACACTGTGCAGGGATGAAAATGCTGAGGATTCCATGAACTTTGAATTACAATTCAAATGGCAAGTTAGGGAACTCCTGATGAGGCAATAAAAATCTAGAATAATAAAAGGCATCATCTGTTCCAGGGGGAGATTGTTGGGATTGAACCCTACAAAGGAACAGTGGATAAAGCCAAAACTGGATCAGATCAGTGGATTCATCATAAGCAGTTGTTTGCATCAGATCTTTCCCCTTGAATGTGGCCTAACATCTGATGACCTCTAAGTACTGCCCTTCACAACAACTGCTGATCCCTAAAAGACTGTTAAAGATAGAGCACTGATGCTCAATCTACTGATATGGTTCAAGTACAGCTGAAGACACAAAGCACTGCTGGAGCTATAACAGTGAAATGAAGAAGCAGTAGTTTACTTTCTTTTTTTGTATTTTTTGTAATCAGTTGTTTCATCATCAGTGGTTAGAGGTTGTTAGGAGGTTAGATGTCACTTTCATGGTGACGTTAGCCAAAAGATGCTCAGTGGTTTGTTCTGTACTATAAATAGAACAGTACCCTATACTGTTCTATTAGCTCTCTTCATCACCAAGTCATTCTGTATGAACAATCACTGTGAGCTTAGGCTGAGGGGGAGATTATGTGCATGCATGTTGTGTAATTAACTATTGTAATAAATATAATCATTCGATTTCATGTCAAACATGTTTGCTGAAACTTATTCTCTCATTGATTGTGTGTTGAAAGTTTGTTTCATTTAATTCCAATGCATTATATCTCTGTTTCATCTTCATTATTATCAAACAAACACAATCAAAAGAAACTCAGATCCTAACAGTTAAAACACTTAAAACAAGGTAGGGCTATGGAGTATTATAGGTATAATAATTAAGAAAATTAGAAATATAAAGATACAGAGAGAGAGAGAGAGAGAGAGAGAGAAAGAGATAGCGAGAAAGAAGAGAAACAGAATGAGCTAATTGGAAATGTCTTCCAATACTTTCTATTTATACATGAAATTCACCTTGGAGGCCACGCTTCTTTACTAGCCACGTACACCATCAACATTGAATGCACAAGTTTAAATTTATTATTATTTTATTATTATAATTAATTCTGCTGCTTCACACATTTATCGTTTATAACTTCTAAAATTTGACGTTTTATAAAACGATGAGTATGTCATTAGAACGAGAATATTTGTATCTACATTTTGACCTAAGTTTCATTAAAAACGGAGTAAGGTCAATTATAATCTATTTTGATAATTTAAATTATTAAACGGATCCTATGGTTGTTTAAATATCTCATATTTCTAACAGTAAACTTATCCGTAATCTACCCGTTTAATAATATAAGTTTTTATATACTTTATTTTAATATAAAAAATTGATGTCATGAGTTGATCAACACTAATAGTATTAAGGTAAATGACATTGTAATTGAATCAATACATGTTCAAGTTTTGTGAATACGAATTTTACAATAAATAAGACTCAATGGTTCAACTGAATTATATCTAGAAAATCGATGTCAAATGAACGAGGTGTAACAATATAATCATCAAGGTGACTCAGTTTACATGAGTCAAATCAAAAGAGAGATTTATGATAACTTGTTATTCCAAAAACTTCAAAAGAACCACTAGCACCAAGATCCCATTAGTTTCCTGAAATACATGTAAGTTTGAAAACATCAACAAAAGTTGAGCGAGTTCAAGTGTTTTAAGTTTGTGCGCATCAAATGAATCTCCAAAAACATTAGAAAGTTCAAGGGTTGTAAGTTGGTATGTAAAGCGTCTATGAATTTAATGATCCTTAATGTTTCGCGAGGACATTAATATGTGTGCCGGCATAGGAGGCACTCAACCCGGTAGACGATTTAAGTGCCGATTAATCTCGACTGGGACACAAAAGCACTCTAAGTGGCCGCACAAGGACCGTTCTGTGGTCCTTAAAAGGATTAGTTTGATACTATTATTTGATGGTACAATGCATTATCTTTTGTTGTATAAAGTTGTTCTTAAGATAGCTTCTATTTTCTTTATTTATTGTTACATATCAGCTTAGGTGTTTTGAGCTGCTTTGCGGTCTGCAGTTTTTTAGGCAGTTACATATAGGTCTCAACAATACAATTACACGTATGCTTATGAGTTTATCTTGTAGAGAAATAATATCGGATGCAGATGTGTCTATGAGAATTCACGTACCCTGTTCGAGCTCGAAAATATGTGCCCTTCCGTATTGTTTTATTATTATTTTAAAAAAATGAAACTAATATTGGGCTTAGTAAACCTAATACCAAGTGGGGTTAATTCTAAACCATAAAAATGATTTGTAAATGGGCCTATATTAGAATTGGAATGTATTTACTATTTAAAAAAATAACATAAATATATAACGATTTTTTGAAATCGCGTGCCCCTCGAAATCTCAGGCCTTGTGCGGAGGTCCTCCCCGCCCACCGTCATAACCGCCACTGATCGTATGTAATTTTCAATAACATTGCTATCAATTGATGAAATAGTCTTTCACTTAAGAATGGGTAATTTTTTTGTTAAATGGTTAAACCCTTAATATGCCAAAAGTACCCAAACTCATGTTCCATCTAAATTCATTGGTACTTATTTACTCACAATACATATAGTTGTAGGATGTTTATTCATCTACATAAAGAATTAAACACACTTAGGCGAAAAATAGGACATAAAATTACTACTTTAAGATATGAACAATTAGATTTGTAGAAATAAAAGAATGCGAGTAAAGGGAGGGGGTAGAATGAAAAAGAATTGGGTTAAAATTGTAAATTTTTGTAGAGTAACCAATTTATAAAAACCCTACTTATTCTTTCGTTAGATTATAATATTCCAAAGGCAGCCGCGTAGCCGTCAGACAATTACCTATTACCCAGATGTTAAAATCATTTTCTTTTATTGAAATCAGGCCTCCCTCCCGATATTGTAAAATCATTGAGTGGTATTTAATTTTTTTTGTTTACTCTTTTCATCAGTTATCTTTTTATAGCCTATTCCATTTTTTTCATGATCGTGAAATGCTAATATAGAATTGGTATCATCATCCAAGGTATTGAAGAATGATGGTTGACTGTTTATGGAATTTCGGAAGCCACTCTCGTTAGGTAACTGCTAGTTAATCAATTAAATTCTGGTTCTTTTTTTCTTTTTATGTTCTTGATCAGTACACTCCTGCCATGTATTAAACTTAGATCAAATATTTTATCAACTCATTCTTGTTGAGGATTATAATTTATCAAGTTTTGATGTTAATTTTTCTGCAGGTGGTTTTGGGCACTGCAACGCACACGGGTCTTATACTTAGTTATTTAAGAAAATTATTAGATTTCTATAAATAAATCGGCTTAAAACTGTAAATCTTTGAAGGGTAACCCGATTATAAAACCCTATTATCTCAGTTGAACTTTCGTCAGGATATAATATTCCACAGATCGACTGCCGTCGCAGCCTTCAGACTTGATGAAATCAGGACGCCCGATATGCCAAACTCATCAGTGAGTGGCATTTGATTTTAAATTCTTTTCTTTTTAAAATCGTTTTGAATGATGACGTGAGGTCGAAGTCTCAATCAAATTTAATCCAAATACAACAAATTAGCTAGCGGTAAGTGGGTATCGAACACAGGGAGTTTGTGGAATATGTCTTATTTAAAAGACTATCTAACTTGACTAAATTAATCTAATTGCAAATAAAATAAAATTCAAGAGTTGATTTGAGTGAATTGGTTTTAGAACTAAATTTAACTAACTAAATTGCAAGAGAATAGTTTTGGTTGTAAGCAAATTAGAGACAAGTAATCATCTTTAGTTTTCGGTTTGCTTTGACATTTATGCTAACATTCCACTAGAAAGAACTACATAGACATAGTTCATGTGTGATACATTGCAGTGATGAAAGGGAACTAAGTACTCAGATTCCTAGAACGTGAGGTTGTTACCCGATGATCAATCAACCCTTACCCAAGCCTAACTATACCCATGATATCTCGATTGCCAACGACACCAAGAACGTATGGTTTCTATTTGGTTTATTGTAAGAATCAACAATTTACTAACAATCAATCACACACCATAACAAACAATTCAATCAAGAAAGAGATTGTTATTCTAGAAATGGAGAATTAAAGCACAAAGTCTTACAAAACCTTCCACCAAAGATGATCACAAAGTGTTTAGCCACTCATGGCTTGAATCAACATCATCATATTAGTTTCAATGTTCATGGAAATCAAAACACAATAAAACTAAGATCAACAAGTGTTCTTCAAGCTCCCACTCTCCAAAGATGCTCTAAAATTCGTTCACCCTCCAAGTGTAACCGAAAACCAAATGATAAGACCATAAATCCCCATGAAAATGGCATTAAATGGCAAGTTACACAATTGGTAAGGTCGGCGCCGTAAGCTACGGTAATCTCCGTAGCTTACGGCGGTCAATGGATCCAAAAGGCAACCTTTGGTGCCGAAAGCTACGGCACCTACCGTAGCTTACCGCGAGCAATGGTGCATTACGGTGCTTCTCTTCTGATCTACGGCGGTGCAAGTTTACAAATGATGGGTGCCGTAACCTACGGGAGTAGCCGTAGGCTACGGCGCTGAGTGATGTCATTTCTTTATTTCTTCATCAAATCTTCGCTTCTTCCACTCTTTGACTCTGCTAACTTCTAACATCCAATCATGCCTTCCTAAAACCCTCATTTCAAGCACTTTAGAACCTGTAACATCAAACATCTTGTGATTACCAAATTCAAGCAAATAACCGGACAAAGTATAGAATGCGCATTGTATTAAACCTTTTAAGGGTTGTCCTACGGACCACCCGTCACATCCCCACACTTACCCGTTGCTTGTCCCAAGCAACCCAATCAAACACTATTCTATAACCAAAGCGATCAATCATGCAAACCAAGCTAAACGTGCCGTCCTTCTACTAACTTTCAATCATACCACAAGACACACCCCTCACAAAAATCTCTCGGTGACAAAAATTATTAGCATATAATGCTAAACCACTCAATGCGTGTGTGTGTTTGTACGCCAATAAGCTTGTATAAGAATCAAGTCTCCTCCTAACAAATATCTAGCATGCTTATGAATCAAAGGGACTTACGGGTTGTAATGGGGCTAGGTGTAAAGGTAGGAAAATGGTAGGATGCATATGAAAGAGCTACATGATTTGACCCGGTTTTTATTTCTACTACTAAACAAAGCAAACACCCAATATATACAAAACATCATCAACTTCTCAACTTCTATTACAACTAAATACTTCTTTTTGTATTTTTCTATATATATATATATATATTTTTTTTCATAATACATCAAACTTCAATAATATAACAAGAATATCAACACTACACACTAAATCTCCTAAACCGGGTCATCTCAAAAGGTAAAATTTTGTAGGAAGTAGGCTCGGGTCACAACCGAATGGTATAAGGCTCAAACATGGCTTTCTAAGGACCAAACCCCCATCCCTCACAATACCAAGCTCATATATGTAAAGTATGAGGTCCAACCCACCAATCCCGCACTCTCACACATCTAGATGAGGCTTCCTAAAAGTCCCTATCATCTTCAAAAGCATGCTAATTCTAGGATTTAACAAGAATTCGTACACAAGTTCTATTAACACAATACACACACCGCCACTCAAATCAAAGAAATATCTATAATAATCATATGTGGCTCAAATTCTCACCAAGAAAAGACTAGGAATGGGTGTCGGTGTGTCAAGCGGAACAATATCAACTTTTCAAATTTTTGACAATTTTCGTTTGATTGCACAAAAATTTTAAAATTCTCAAAAATTCCCCCCATCCCCACACTTGGGATACATTGTCCCAATGTATGGTTTTGAGGGAAAGATCGCTTTTAATCAACAACATTAGCTTCCACTAATACTCTCAAATCCCAAATTTCTTTTTATATATTTTTTTTATTAAAATTCAAACACACCACCACTAACACATCCCAAGATCACATCAACATCTAAACACCACCCTACCTCCCAACCATAAACATAACATACGAGATAAAAAATATACACAAAATGTACAAAGGAGTAAGATACGACCTGGCTAGTAGTACTTCGGCTGTGGAGGCCCGAAGATTGATGTCATCATATCGTTCCACTCGCCAAACCCAAAAGCTCCGCTACCACTGCTACTACCTTGATCACCACTTGGATTCGCATGCTGATAACTCATAGCGTGTGGATCCACCCATTGAGAATGATGTAATGGCGGGGTGGGATACGACACACTACCGTCATAAGGTGGCAAAGTAGTATAATCCACAACTGGCGGATCCGCTTCGAGTGGTTGGCCCGCATGCCACTGATCGTGCAAGCGTCTCTGGCGGTCGTCTAGGTAGCGATTGTTCACTTCTTCCTCATGAGCATACATATGAGCATGGTTCCAATGCTCATTTCTGTCGTAGCTCTGTTTGAGAGCTCTTTCCATACTAGCACCCATAAAAGTTTGTTAATCAAAGAGCATTTGGTTTGGTTCAGTCCATTCGCCAAAAGTGGGGGGTTGCCTTTGTTCAATAATCTGGCCCATATTTCCCGAATGAGCCCAATATGGATCATAGGCCTGTTGTGCATAATCGAATGCACTCCCCACATAACCAGATTGTGCACCTGCTCCCTGAACTCCACCTGGGCCAGCGCCCCCTATCTGAGCATCAACCATGAACGTGTCTTCACGGTATTCATCGTCACCACTAACTTCTTCATCAGTCGTTTCGGGCTCATCAGCCTCGCCCGGTGGTAACGGTCTCGCATCCGCTTTCAACATTCTCCATCTTCTCCCATCTGTCTTCAGCTTATGATACCTCTCCGATTCCTTGTATTCCTAACCTGGCCCCAAATTCTTTAGGTCAAACGGCTTAAACCTCTTGTAAGAACCTTTTTCATCGCCTTTAATTGCCCCATATTTCTTCAACAACGCCGTGATCAATCGGCAATGGGGTACAATTTTTCTTTCCCCGCTATTCCGGCTCAACCAAATGTTGTTCAACACTAGAAATCAGAAGGGAACCTTGGGAGAACCATGCATCATCATATACAAGATCGGCACCTCTTGAAACCGGACCTCCATCTTGTCACCCCGCCGCGGAATGACATTGTATGTACACAGAACCAATAACAACTTTGCCTCCATTCTCAAGTTTCGTCTATACAATTTACCATGTGTCGTACCCGGAAGAAAAAGGTAATCTAACATGTTTTGCCATTGAGGGTGCTTATCAGGTTCATGGTAGAGATCTTTGAGGCTTGGGTAGATATATTCACCGGATGGTAGGTCGTCAAACTTTGCTATTCGGCGCAATGAATCATAAGACATCTCGACCCTTACCCCGTTACATTTTCCAACCAATTTCATCTTTTGTGGGGCTTTAAACGGGGGACATTCGAGTGTAGCCATCTACTCTTGAATCTGAGCATCATACATCTTCTTCACCTCGCCATCATAACACTTCAAAGCTGCCCCCAACCCAATTCCTTAAACTTTGCCGTTATCCCGAATGGCCCAAAATCAGCTTCCCGGATCTCCTTTTCACAAATAAATGCCTCAGCCCTTTGCTTCAACTTGTTCATTTGTTCGTGAAACAAGTCCTCTCTCCATTCCATGGGTTGGTCTAGTAATGAATCGGATGTCCAATCCGGTTTTGGACCCCTTGGAGGCGCATCCTCCTCTGAATCCGGGTCACCGACCCTTGCCAACCTTCTCCTCTTTGGTTGTTCCTCTTCCCCTTGAGGTTCGTTAGACGAACTTGCAACCGCTTTACCTTTTGTTTTAACCATACCTACACACATTCACAAACCAACCACACAACAATTCAAGTTAGTTAAACTCCAAAATCTTCCCCACACTTGCTTCATGTTATGGTTATAAATGTGCCAAAACCAAAAATTTATCCTTTCGAACAAAAATTCGGCATGATGTCTCTGCAATTCAGAATTTTTCCAAAGTATTTTCACTAGACATCAAATACATTCATACCCAAACATTCAATGGTTCACAAAATCCTATCATCTATCTAATACAAGCAAGTGTCTAAGCAAAACGATAATGAAAACTTACAAACCTCAATGTACATCAAAATATGAAGTGAAATTGCATACCTTGGTGTTGTAGAAGATGAGAATAACAAGATCTTCAAGTTCACACAAAAACCCTACAAAAACCCCAAAAATTTCGGCTCCCCTATGCTTAAATCCGACCCCAAAAATGATGGAATCTTTGAAATACGAGAGTAAATCTTGCTTCCTTGTAAAATTTCACCCAAAATGGACACAAGAATCATCAAAATCCGACCAGATATGAGGGAGATATGAAGGTTTGAAGTTTTGGGTTTTAGGGTTCTAGAGGAAGAAGATGGAGAAGAAGAATAAGAAAGATGAATGTGTGACTAGGGTGATAGATCGATTATGTGTGGATAGGGAAAAGAATTGTGTTTTATTAAAAGTATTATTATTTTATTATTTTTGGATTTCTTTTTTTTTTATATATGAAACGCCGACCGGAGGGACCACTTTGCTTCACTCAGTGTCGTAGCCTAAGGCACCTTGCCGTAGGTTACGGCGATCACTGGACAAAAATCATCGCCGTACAACAGTACCTCACCGCCGTAAGACTTGTTTTAGTTAACATACCGCTGTAATCTACGCCCCCCCCCCCACCGTAGCTTACGGCGGGTAATGGGCATAGGGGGCCGGCACAAGCTTGTTTTGCAAAATTTTTATTTTATGTTTTGTTTTTTTTTTTTATTGAAACCGCCGACATCAAGCAGCCCAAAGGCCCCCCACTTTCTCGCTCAGCGCCGTAGGTTACGGTGGTACCTGGAAAAAAACTCTTCACCGTAAAACAGTGTCCGAGTGCCGTAAGGTTTATTTGTGTTTGAGGCCCGCCGTAAGCTACGCCCCCCACCGTAGCTTACGGCGGTATCTGGGCATAGGGGGGCGACCAAAAAACTTAATTTGCCAAAAAAAAATTATATGTTTTACGTTTTTTTTTCTTTTTTTTTTATTAACTTTATAACTTTTATTGTTTTTCTTAAACTTTTTTGAAAACATGAAAATTATCACCCTACCCCCCGTTAAAAACCCGTGTTCTCCTCAACACTATGTTCGGGAAATTCATACGGATTTCCCCACACTTGTTTTGAACACAAGTTTCAAACGGGACTTATTCAGACCAAAACAAACTAAACTTAATATGTACAAACACCAAACCTGGGCCTCTTTCAAGTTTCTTCGCCATCTAATGGGCGTAGAATGTAACCCATTTTGTCAAGCTCGAGATTGTTGATGTCGTTACCTTCCAAATACGGTTTGAGCCGATGCCCGTTTACCGTTTGTTGTTTATTGGTTTGTTCGTCTTGTATATCAACATCTCCAAACCTCCCCATTCTTCGAATGACGTAAGGACCCATCCACTTGCTTTTGAGTTTTCCCTCGAACATTTTCAACCTCGAGTTGTACAACCACACCTTTTGACCCACTTCGAAGTTCTTTTTCCTTAATTTTGCATCGTGAACTTTCTTCAGTTTGTCTTTGTATGCGGAAGCACATTCGTAGGCTTCGTCTCTAATCTCCTCGATCTCATTCAATTGCAACTTTCTTACTCGACCTGCTTCGTCATAATCCGCATTAACAGTTTTGATGGCCCAATGCGCTCGATGTGCTAACTCCATTGGTAGATGGCACCCCTTTCCATACACCATCCGATAAGGGGTGGTACCAATTGGAGTTTTGTAGGCCGTCCGATATGCCCACAACGCATCGTCAAGTTTACTTGACCAATCTTTTCGATCTGTTCTTACCGTCTTCATGAGAATCTCTTTAATTTGACAGTTGGACACTTCAACTTGTCCACTTGTTTGCGGATGGTACGGTGTCGCCACTCGGTGGTTCACATTGTATCTTTTTAGCAATTTGCCGAAATTGAAGTTCTTGAAATGTGAACCGCCATCAGTTATTATCACCCTTGGCACAACGAATCGAGCGAAAATGTTGGATTGCATAAACTTACATACAACGGAATGATCATTGGTCATTGTAGCAATGGCTTCTATCCACTTCGTAACATAGTCAACCGCAACCAATATGTATAAGAACCCATTCGAGTTAGGAAATGGAGCCATAAAATCTATCCCCCAAACATCAAATACCTCAACCACCAAAATTGGTTGTAAAGGCATTTCATCCCGCTTCGATATGCTTCCAACTCTTTGACAATTTATGCAATTCCGGGCAAACTCACAAGAATCTTTGAAAATTGTAGGCCAATAAAACCCACATGATAACACTCGGTAACCCGTCATGTTCCCACTAAAATGCCCTCCACATGACGATGAATGAGCATGGGTCAAAATCTCTAATACTTCAGTTTCAGGAACACACCTTCTTATTACTTGATCGGGTCCAATTTTGAACAAATCCTGTTCATCCCAAATATACTGTTTTACTTGACTTAGAAATTGTTGTCGTCTCTTTTTCGTCCAATGATTCAGAATTGCACCTTTGGCCAAATAGTTCACGTAATGATGATACCAAGGCGCAACAAAAGTAGAAACGGCTAACAATTGCTCATCGGGAAACCGTTCGTTATTTTCACTCGGGTCGTCAACACCCTCCAATGGGATCCAGGACAAATGGTCCGCAACAACATTTTCACACCCCTTTTTGTCCCGAATCTCTAGATCGAACTCTTGCAATAAAAGCACCCAACGAATCAACCGGGGCTTTGCATCCTTCTTTTCCATTAAATATCAGACGGCGCTATGATCCGAGTACACGATCACCTTGCTCCCCCAAATATATGATCTAAACTTGTCCAAGGCATACACCACCGCTAATAATTCTTTCTCGGTTGTGGTGTAATTCAGTTGCGCCTCGGACAAAGTTTTACTTGCATAATAAATTACCACCGGCTTCTTGTCAACTCTTTGACCCAAAACCGCTCCAATGGTCATGTCGCTAGCATCACACATAATCTCAAACGGCTTCGACCAATCCGGTGGTTCCAAGATAGGAGCTTTCACCAACTGTTCCTACAAAACACAAAACGCTTGCAAACATTCGTCAGTAAAATCAAATGGAACATCTTTCAATAATAAGTTACATAAAGGTTTTGTAATTACACTAAAACCCTTAATAAACATTCTGTAGAACCCCGCATGTCCCAAAAATGATCTCACCCCCTTAACATTCTTTGGTGGGGGTAGAGATGACATTACCCGAATTTTTGCTTTGTCTACCTCCATTCCCCAGTCCGAAATCACGTGCCCCAACACAATACCCTCTTGAACCATAAAATGGCTCTTTTCCCAACTTAGCACCAAGTTTGTCTCAACACACCTTTTTAAAACTTTTTCTAATTCGTTAAGACACGAATCAAAACTTGGGCCAAAAATGGAAAAATCATCCATAAACACTTCAAGAGATTCCCCGACCATGTCTGAAAATATACTCATCATACATCTTTGAAATGTGGCCGGGGCGTTACATAGTCCAAATGGCATTCTCCGAAAAGCAAATGTACCATATAGACATGTAAACGTAGTTTTGTGCTGGTCGTCCGGGTGAATAGCAATTTGGTTATATCCCGAATACCCATCCAAAAAAAAGTAGTATTTTTGACCGGAAAGTTTTTCAATTATTTGGTCAATGAAGGGTAACGGGAAATGGTCCTTGGAGGTAGCAGCGTTTAATTTTCTATTATCAATGCAAACTCGCCACCCGGTGATCGGTCGGGTGGCAATTTGCTCGCCTTGTTCATCCTTAATTACCTGAATACCGGCCTTTTTAGGCACTACCTGAGTCGGACTTACCCACGCACTGTCCGAAATGGGATAGATGATCCCCGCATCCAACCACTTGATCACTTCCTTCTTGACCACTTCTCTCAAGTTCGGGTTCAACCTTCTTTGCGTTTCACGGGTTGGTTTCGCATCTTCACTTGTAATGATTTTATGCATTACAATTGATGGACTAATACCCTTTAAGTCGGCTATCGTCCATCCAATTGCCGCCTTATTAGCCTTCAAAACCTATATCAAATCCTCTTCTTGAGCTACCGCCAAATTAGAAGCAATGATCACCGGTAAGGTGTCATTCTCCCCCAAAAATGAATACTTAAGATGTTTCAGTAGCTCTTTTAATTCCACACTTGGTGGACATTCCAAGGAAGGCTTTGTACCCGAATCAATTCCCACCGGTAAAGTGTCCGTTTGGTGGGTCCATGGCGGTCTTCCCTCTTTCACCGCGAGAGCCTCTTGCTCATTCTCTTCCTTTTCCAACTCACATGCATGCACCTGCAAAGACACATCACAAACACAAGAACCCAAAATCTCTTCCTCGAACTCCTTTGGGTCATATCCATCTATGAAATCTGCTAGAAAACACTCATCACCATAAACATTAGTACCGTTAGTAAAAACATTTAATCTCATCTTTCTATTACCGAATGTCATGTCGAGCGTACCATATCGACAATCAATAACGACATGTGCTGTGTTCAAAAACGGCCGACCTAAGATAACATTTTGTTGTTGAATTGGGTCAGTGGATGAGTAATCTAGCACAAGAAAATCCACGGGATAGTAAAACTCATCAACTTTAACTATCACATCCTGTACAATACCCCGAGAAAGTTTATGAGACAAATCGGCTAATACCAACGTTGTCTCAACCCGTTTCAATGGACCAAAGTCATACTGGTCATATAACCCCCACGGTAAGATGCTTACTCCGGCTCCAAGATCTAGTAATGCCCTTGTAGTTTGAAAATTTCCTACTTGAATGTTTATAAGAGGCATTCCCGGATCTTGTAGCTTAGGAGGAAGATCTCCTTTCAGAACCGTACTTACCCGCTCCGTCAAGTCAACCAATTTAGGCACTTTTTTTTGCCTCTTTTTGTGACATCTGTGCTTGTAATCATTGTAAACAATTCAGTTATCAATGAAATAAAGTTATTTGATCCAAATTTTTGTTTGTTTATGTTTGATATTTTTCATGTTTTGACTTTTATTCAATTTCAAACTCTATATCGCTTTCTGGAGAATTATACGCAAACTGGTGCGTAAACGTAATCAGTTTAACGCGAAAAATACTCCGGAACATCAACATATGCTTAACATACCTTAAATAACCTTTACATAACTTAGAAATAAGTTTTGAAGGCTTTGGTATGACAAAATCAAGTTAATTCGCTTACAGGGACTAAATTTGACAAACTATGAAAGTATGCCAATTTGAACTGTAACAAACATTCCGGAACATGATCATAAGTTAAACACACCCTAAATACCCTTTTCATAGCTTAGAAATAGGCTTTGAGGTGTTCGGTGTGCTAAAATAAACTTTATGCTCATTCAAGGACTAAAAGCGTCAAAAAGTGCATAAGTTTGCATTTTCGCGCATAACTTACATTCTGAATACATCCGGACATCCAAAAATTTATGTAAGCATTAAAATATTTTATTTTAATGTTTGGCATAAGAAAAATCCATTCGCCGCGCAATTTGGATTGTTTTTCGCGCTTGTGCGTATTCCATCGTAATTAACCGAACGACGCAACTGTACGGCCAAACGAACCGACATCCAACATGTTTTTGAGCATATTCTAAGTTCCCTATACTTTAACTTCATATTTGAGCCTGTAAGTGAGGTTAACGGGGCTTAAACATGTCAAAACGCATCAAAAATCAAGTTCGGAGACTAAGGGGCCTTTTCTACCATTTTACAAAGTTAACTGACCTGCAGGGTCCTTACGGACCGTATGCCCTTCTCCTTGCGGTCCGTAAGTAGGTCCCAGACCAGCAGAAGTGTTTTCCAGCTTGATCTAGCTATTACACACCTTTGCACCTGGTTTCTTTGATTCTATGTGCTTGTTTTGGATGCCCATGGGTTCACAAATCAGTGGGTATGAAGTTTAGGGCCAAGATCATTCCCTCTTCTCCATGAAATGATCCTAACGGTGGTACCCCTCATGTTTTGACTATAAATACCCCTCATGTTTTCATTTTAAACCACAACTTGATCTGATTATTTCCCTAAGTTGGAGTTGCAACACTTCATACCTGGGAATTTTCAGATCAAACTTCCATTCTTGGACCTTTTGTAAGTCCTCTTTCATGCTTTTTATGTATTTCAAGCATGAAAGTCAAACAGTGTTTGACTTTCAGCTTTAACCAGTTTATGGTCAACACGAAGTTCGTTTGAACTTCACAACGTGAGCGTAATCACGATTGTCATAGTCCCTAGTGACTATACCTACTGATTACCACGTTATCTAGGCTCAATGACGAGTCGTAGTTTCGGCCCAAATGCGTATTCTTGCGTATTTTGTAACCAAACTACTTTTGGGTATCAAGACCCTTTGTCTTGATGCCAAACCTGTTTTCAAACTTCGTTAAACATGTTTTAACATGTTTAGCTCGTCACTTTTAGATTTGTGCTTGTCTAGGGTCGTAAGGGTAAGCGATCTAATCAATCGCTTATTCTTTCGAACCCGACCCATTTGGTCGATCATTAGGATCCGACCAAACACTTTAGGTGACCATTGTTGTATAGGGAATAACCTTCCGAGGTTATACCTTATGGTCACGTCGTTTAAGTAGTTGTATGATAGGTAGTATATATGCCATAGGTAAATTACCAAAATGCCCTTTTTATGCCAAAATTCATTTTAGGCATATGTAACCCAAATTTTGACATCTAAACTGATTTAGCAACAATATTAGTCTTGTTAAGGCGTATCTTACTTGTCATAAGACTAGTTAGGCCTTCCGAACGCGTTATACGCAAACGACACGTTAAATTAGCATAAGCTACCTAAACGGGTCGTAACGGGTCAAAAGCACTTAGGATAAGTTTCGTTTTAGTATGTAGGCTTTGTTAAACCATATTACTTGAGTTCCTACACTCATTTGGTTTACGAACCCTCTTGCTACCCGATCCTCCGAATAGGTCCGTTTATTAATGTAGTTACCTATATTAGGTGCCGTTTGAATCCGTGATCTTCTAGCTTTGCTTGGTGGTTATCTTAGGACTTCTGAGCAATCTCAAGTGAGTACATAGACCCCTCTTTTACTGTTTTGAAACATTTTGGGGGTGAAACACATGTGCCTACTTGTTACTTTCATGCTTTCCATGTTTTCATATCATATACTTGCTATGTTCATTAGTACACTATTAGTACATAATTTCATTTTCTTTTGCTATGTATGTTTACTTAGCATACTTAGCACATTGATTTACAATACATCTTTTTCTGCTTTGTATGTTAACTAAGCATATTTAGCACATTGATTTACATGACTTTTCTGCTTTGTATGTTAACTTAGCATACTTAGTACATTACTTTCATCACATGTTTACAATTTGATATGACATTTGGTTTGTTCAACGGGTCTAAATTACATTCATTAACATTAGCTACGCCGCTCGGTAGTAAGTAATGGTACCATAGGACTTGACAAATCCCGTTCCTGACATCCTAGGTTTGTTTGGGTGTAAGGAATGACAGAATCCGAAAACATTTTACTTTGATAATCTTTACTCTAAGGTTATCCTGCTGTCTCAAGGCTTGAATGTATGCGTTAACTTACCGCATAAATGTTTGTATCTGTAAAGCATGTATTTATTTAGTTATTTTACAAAACATAACTTTTGATTTATTCAAAATACTTTGTTTTGTACATTTTTACTTGTGGTTTAAGTAGTCTCATTTTACTTACCATACATAACTTTTGCTTACACATTACATGGTTTATATTCAACTTGGATTATACTATGACATTTTATTATTGGATTAAACATGGATATTTTACAATGTTGGTTGGTTTGAGTGACTTAAATAACGAGGCGTGTGTAATATAGTACAAGCATGGTGGATACGCCGCTGGTACTTCCTATATATAAGTGCTTGTATGATATTACATATCGTAGCGTTATTTAAACCATTTCAGTTATACATATTACATTTACAACATATTTTCACTTAAACATTGTTTTACAAATAACTCAATTTATACAAATTCATTTTACTTGGTTATTCATTTAACCATACATTATTCTTTCATATATACATATCATCTGATTTTGCTAACATTTTTCAAATGATTTATAAAACAAAACATTTAACAAGGTTCATGACTTATTTTTATTAAACAACTTTTTCTAAACTCAAGTCATGAATCCTATTTTCCTAAAACCTATGTATCTCACAGGCATTTTTATGCTGACGTACCTATTTTCACATGTGTTTTCAGGAGTTGTTGCTTAGGATGTTCGTGACACACTACGGCAGACATGTGCCTTAGAGACTTAAAATGAAGATAGAACTAGTTTAATTATGTGGTGTACTCTTTGTTTCAGTTATTTTAAGACAATGTTACTCTTTGTTTGATGAGTAAAACAAAACTTTTAAATGCCATGGTTGTGAAACAATAATTCTGTTGCAACACTCGCCGACGTTTCCGCCACGATTTGATGTTTTACGTGGTCGGGGTGTGACAGAAGAGTTGGTATCAGAGCCAATGGTTATAGGGAATTAGGTTATTAGTAATGCTTTGACCTAGACAATAACCTTTCTAGGACCCCAACACAAGTTGTCTTGTGTTTAGATTTTAAAACATGCACTTCACCTATCCTTAGGTGATCACCAAAACGAGAACCCAATTTTCTAAAAAGATTTTTGAAAATCAATCATCTGTTTTTTTTAAATGATTTATTATATGGTTTTGAACTCTTTGATTTTTCATAATGATTTTGAAAATTTACCATCCATTTTTGAATGATTCTTTTGGCCTTGTGCCTTCCAAGTTTTCAAAATCTTGTCAAAGTTTTGGGTTCTAAATAGTGTGAACACGTGCAAACTGGAAGAGGGAATGCCTGTACCCTGGGTTTTCTGTCTAAGGCTAGAGTGTTCGTACAAATCCACATAATCAGACCAGTCAGTCTTACCTGGGAACTCTTGGGGTGAGTGTTCACTTATAGGCGAGCATGTCTTCGAGAAGCATTATTTTTGACCCATTTACTTTGATTATTCACTGTGTGTCGTTTGTTTGCTTTGTAATACGGACGAATGACCACCATCTTTGCTTTTGTCGATTTTTGTTTCATCTCACTCTTTTCATCTAATCATCTCACTCGTTCCTTTCATGTTCCCTCTTTTAGAATGCCTCCTCGACGCGAAAATCCGCTACCAAATGCTGAACTGGCAGAAATCATCGCGCAGCAAATGGCTGCTGCGTTCCCAAATCTTATTGCTCAATTGAACCAAGCCAACAACAACAATAATGCTCCATGCAACTTCAAGAGTTTTAACTCGGCTAAGCCACTCAAGTTTAGTGGTTCTGAGGGAGCAACTGGGCTCCTACAGTGGTTCGAGAGCATTGAGAGTACGTTTCGTCACGTTCAGTGTCCTGATAATCGCAAAGTCGAGTTTGCATCAAGCGTGTTTCAGAAGAGGGCTCTCGCATGGTGGAATGGGGTTATGAGAGACCGTGGTGCTGAGGTTGCTTTAGCACAAACATGGGCTGAACTTAGGACTCTTATGATGAGGGAGTTTTGTCCTCGTCATGAGCTGCGAGCTCTAGAAAGGGAATTTGATGATCTGAAACAGGATAGTGGCGAGCACCGGGCGTATACTGATAGGTATGAGGAGCTGAGTTTGTTATGCCCAACAATGGTTACCCCACTCGAGAAGGCTATCGAGAGGTATATCGATGGCCTACCTGACTCCATACAAGACATCGTTACTGGTAGCAACCCTACCACAGTTCGACAGGCAATCGAGCTATCTGCGACATTGACTGAGTCGCAGGTTCGGAAGGGTAAGCTACATAGAAAGGGTGACAAGGGTAAGAAGCAGGCGTCTGATAAAGAGGATAGCAAGAAAGGTAAAAACAAGAAGGGTAAGGATTCTGGTTCCTCGAAGGGTTCTAGGAAGCGTAAGGCTTCCCAAAATTTCGCCGTTACTGCACAAGCTGCACCAAATCAGCCTGTGCAACCAATTGCCAAGAAACCTTATCTTGGCAATGCACCTTTGTGCAACAGATGTAATGGTCATCGTCAACCACACCTCCAGTGTTGTCATTGCACCAACTGCGGAAGATCTGGTCATCTTGCTGACACCTGCCACATTCCTGCCAATCAGAATTGGGCAGTTCAGAACCCGGCTCAACGAGTTGCTCAGCCTCTTGCTCAGCAACAAAGTCAAGCTGCACGACCTCACTATCCACCAGGTTCTTGTTATAACTGTGGGGATCTGACCCACTATCGTAATCAATGTCTAAGATTGGTGAATGCGAATCCAGCTCAGGCTCAGGCTCGAGGTCGAGTCTTCAACATGAATGCACAAGAGGCGCAAGCAGACAATGAAGTGGTTAACGGTACGTTCTTTGTTAATAATCAACCCGCATCTGTTCTTTTTGATTCTGGTGCCGATAAGAGTTTTGCGTCATTATCTTTTGAGCCATTGCTCTGCATGTCTAGAACGAAACTAGGTAAACCTTTGACAGCAGAAGTTGCTAGTGGTGATCCCGTTGTTCTTGATTCTGTTCTTCGCAATTGCCAATTGAACCTTAACAACCATCTTTTTCCTATCAACCTCACGCCAATGCAACTTGGGAGTTTCGACATTATAGTGCGTATGGATTGGTTAGCCAAGCATCACGCAGAGGTAGTTTGTTTTGAGAAGATCATACGTGTGCCGCTTTCGTCTGGTGAGATCCTACAGGTTCGTGGTGAGAAGCCTGCTAGTAGTCTCAAGCTCATGTCTTGTTTTCAAGCTCGGAAGTATCTGCGAAAGAACTATGTGGCCTTCTTGGCACATGTTGTAGCAGATAAAGGCAAAGGTAAGTCCATTCAAGATATCCATGTCGTTCGGGATTATCCGGAACTATTTCCTGAGGAGTTACTTGGATTACCCCCAGCGCGCCAAGTCGAGTTCCGTATTGATCTTGTACCTGGTACAAATCCTATTGCCAGATCTCCATATCGTCTTGCACCGTCTGAAATGCAAGAGTTGTCTAAGCAGTTTCAGGATCTTTCAGATAAAGGTTTTATCCGTCCTAGTTTTTCACCTTGGGGTGCTCCCATTCTTTTTGTCAAGAAGAAGGATGGATCTTTTAGAATGTGCATCGATTACCGTGAGCTTAACAAGCTTACCATCAAGAATCGATATCCCCTACCTTGCATTGATGATCTCTTTGATCAGTTACGGGGCGCTTCTTACTTTTCAAAGATTGATCTACGTTCTGGGTATCATCAACTTCGTGTGCATGAAGAAGTTATTCCCAAGACAGCGTTCCGCACTCGTTATGGGCATTATGAGTTCACAGTTATGCCTTTAGGTTTGACTAATGCTCCTGCTGTTTTTATGGACTTGATGAATAGGGTTTGCAAGCCTTATTTAGATAAGTTCATCATCGTTTTTATTGATGACATATTGATATACTCTAAGACGCAAGGTGATCACGAGCAACATCTTCGTCTTATTCTGGAACTGCTAAAGAAAGAGCAATTTTTCGTCAAATTCTCCAAGTGCGAATTTTGGCTCAAAGAAGTTCAATTTTTGGGTCATATCGTCAACGAATAAGGTATTCATGTAGATCCCTCCAAGATCAGTGCGATTAAGGATTGGGATATGCCTACTACTCCTACCGAAGTTCGTTCTTTTCTTGGTCTTGCGGGTTATTACCGCCACTTCATCGAAAATTTCTCGAAGATTGCAGTTCCCCTAACTGCGCTAACTCAGAAGAATAAGCCCTTTGAATGGGGTTCTAAACAAGAAGAAGCGTTTCAGACCTTGAAACAGAAGCTTTGTGATGCGCCTATCCTATCTTTGCCCGAAGGCAATGATGATTTCGTCGTATATTGTGATGCATCAAATTTGGGACTTGGCTGTTTTCTGATGCAAAGGAACAAAGTCATAGCATATGCATCGAGGCAGTTAAAGGTGCATGAGAAAAACTACACCACTCACGATCTTGAGTTAGGTGCAGTTGTCTTCGCTCTTAAAATCTGGAGACACTATTTGTATGGTACAAAATATGTGGTTTTCACTGACCACAGAAGTCTTCAGCACATCTTCAATCAGTAAGAACTCAACATGAGGCAAAGACGTTGGGTTGAACTTCTAAACGACTATCACTGCGAAATTCGCTACTATCCTGGTAAGGCGAATGTCGTAGCTGACGCTTTGAGTCGTAAGGAACGTACTAAGCTTCATTGTGTTCGTGTTCAATCTGATATTCAATCTCGATCTGATATTCAAGCCCGCATCTCTCAGGCTCAACATGCTTGTGTTTCACAAGACTTGATGGGTAAGGAATTACCTTATCACATTAAGCCTGATCTTGAACTGAAGGACGATGGATCGTATTATTTCATGGACCGTTTGTGGGTCCCAAGCCTAGATGATCTTCGCACCTTGCTTATGGATGAAGCTCATAAGTCTCGTTATTCTATTCATCTTGGCTCAGATAAGATGTATAAGGATCTTCGTACGCACTATTGGTGGCCTGGTATGAAGAAAGACATTGCCTTATACGTGTCCAAATGCCTTACTTTTCTTAAGGTTAAGGCTGAACACCAACATCCTTCTGGTCTTTTAGAACAACCAGAGATTCCAGTTTGGAAATGGGAAAACATTGCTATGGATCTCATTACTAAACTTCCGCGCACTAAGAAAGATCATGATGCCATCTGGGTAGTTGTTGATCGTCTTACTAAATCTGCACATTTCCTGCCGATTCGTGAGGATCTATCTGCTGAAAAGTTGGCTAAAATTTATGTGGATGAAATCGTGTCTCGACATGGTGTTCCCTTGAACAGTATTTCTGATAGAGATGCTCGTTTCTCTTCTCGTTTTTGGAGAACCATGCAATCTGCTATGGGGACCCAACTTAATCTGAGCACTGCTTATCATCCGCAATCTGATGGTCAATCTGAAAGAACAATCCAGACTTTGGAGGATATGCTTAGAGCTTGCGTGATCGATTTTGGTGGTAGTTGGGATTCACATCTTCCATTGATTGAATTCTCCTACAACAACAGTTATCACTCCAGCATCAACATGGCTCTTTTCGAGGCTCTCTATGGTCGAAAATGTCGTTCACCAGTCTGCTGGAATGAGATAGGTGAGGCTCAACTTACTGGACCTGACCTCATTCTAGAGACAACTGATAAGGTTAAGAAAGTTCGTGATAATCTCTAGACAGCTCGAAGCCGTCAAAAGAGTTACGCGGACCAATGATGCAAGCCCTTGGAATTTCAAGTCGGTGATCGTGTATTACTTAAGGTCTCACCTTGGAAAGGTGTGATCAGATTTGGAAAGAAAGGAAAACTTGCACCTAGATATGTTGGACCATTCAAGATCGTCGAAAGAATCGGTAAGGTAGCCTACAGACTTGAGTTACCTCCTGAACTTGGAAATGTTCATCCAACCTTCCACGTGTCCAATCTCAAAAAGTTTTTAGCTGATGAGAACCTCCACATACCACTTGACGAAATTCGTGTTGATAAAACACTACATTTTGTTGAGAAACCTGTGGAAATCATGGACCGAATAGTCAAATGGCTTAAACGCAACCGCATTCCTTTGGTTAAAGTTCGCTGGGAGTCTAAGCGTGGACCTGAGTTTACTTGGGAACGTGAAGATCAAATGAAGGCGAAGTATCCGCATCTTTTCTCACGAGTTTCCTTTAAACAAATTTCGGGATGAAATTTCTACAAGTAGGGGAGACTGTGATATCTGTGCTTGTAATCATTGCAAACAATTCAGTTATCAATGAAATAAAGTTATTTGATTTTGTTTGTTTATGTTTGATATTTTTCATGTTTTGACTTTTATTCAATTTCAAACTCTATATCGCTTTCTAGAGAATTATACGCAAACTGGTGCGTAAACGTAATCAGTTTAACGCGAAAAAATACTCCAGAAAATCAACATATGCTTAACATACCTTAAATAACCTTTACATAACTTAGAAATAAGTTTTGAAGGCTTTGGTATGACAAAATCAAGTTAATTCGCTTACAGGGACTAAATTTGACAAACTATGAAAGTATGCCAATTTGAACTGTAACAAACATTCCGGAACATGATCAAAAGTTAAACACACCCTAAATACCCTTTACACAGCTTAGAAATAAGCTTTGAGGTGTTCGGTGTGCTAAAATAAACTTTATACTCATTCAAGGACTAAAAGCGTCAAAAAGTGCATAAGTTTGCATTTTCGCGCATAACTTACATTCTGAATACATCCGGACATCCAAAAATTTATGTAAGCATTAAAATATTTTATTTTAGTGTTTGGAATAAGAAAAATCCATTCACCGCGCAATTTGGATCGTTTTTCGCGCTTGTGCGCATTCCGTCGTAATTAACCGAACGACGCAACCGTACGGCCAAACGAACCGACATCCGACATGTTTTTGAGCATATTCTAAGTTCCCTATACTTTAACTTAATATTTGAGCCTTTAAGTGAGGTTAACGGGGCTTAAACGTGTCAAAACGCATCAAAAATCAAGTTCGGAGACTCAGGGGCCTGTTCTGCCATTTTACAAAGTTAGCTGACCTGCAGGGTCCTTACGGACCGTATGCCCTTCTCCTTGCAGTCCGTAAGCAGGTCCCAGACCAGCAGAAGTGTTTTCCAGCTTTATCTAGCTGTTACACACCTTTGCACCTGGTTTCTTTGATTCTATGTGCTTGTTTTGGATGTCCATGGGTTCACAAATCAGTGGGTATGAAGTGTAGGGCCAAGATCATTCCCTCTTCTCCAAGAAACGATCCTAACGGTGGTACGAAAACTATAAATACCCCTCATGTTTTCACTTCAAACCACACCTTGATCTGATTATTTCCCTAAGTTGGAGTTGCAACACTTCATACCTTGGAATTTTCAGATCAAGCTTCCATTCTTGGACCTTTTGTAAGTCCTCTTTCCTGCTTTTTATGTATTTCAAGCATGAAAGTCAAACAGTGTTTGACTTTCAGCTTTGACCAGTTTATGGTCAACACGAAGTTCGTTTGAACTTCATAACGTGAGCGTAATCACGATGGTCATAGTCCCTAGTGACCATACCTGCTAATTACCATGTTATCTAGGCTCAGTGACGAGTCGTAGTTTTTGCCAAAATGAGTATTCTTATGTATTTTGTAACCAAACTAATTTTGGGTATCAAGACCCTTTGTCTTGATACCAAACCTATTTTCAAACTTCGTTAAACATGTTTTAACATGTTTAGCTCGTCACTTTTAGATTTGTGCTTGTCTAGTGTCGTAAGGGTAAGCGATCTAATCAACCGCTTATGCTTTCGAACCCGACCCATTTGGTCGATCATTAGGATCCGACCAAACACTTTAGGTAACCATAGTTGTATAGGGAATAACCTTCCGAGGTTATACCTTATGGTCACGTCGTTTAAGTAGTTGTATGATAGGTAGTATATATGCCTTAGGTAAATTACCAAAATGCCCTTTTTACGCCAAAATTCATTTTAAGCATATGTAACCCAAATTTTGACATCTAAACTTCTTTAGCAACAATATTAGTCTTGTTAAGGCATATCTTACTTGTCATAAGACTAGTTAGGCGTTCCAAACGCGTTTTACGCAAACGACGTGTTAAATTAGCATAAGCTACCTAAACGGGTCGTAACGGGTCAAAAGCACTTAGGATAAGTTTCGTTTTAGTATGTAGGCTTTGTTAAACCATATTACTTGAGTTCCTACACTCATTTGGTTTACGAACCCTCATGCTACCCGATCCTCCGAATAGGTCCGTTTATTAATGTAGTTACCTATATTAGGTGTCGTTTGAATCCGTGATCTTCTAGCTTTGCTTGGTGGTTATCTTAGGACTTCTGAGCAATCTCAAGTGAGTACATAGACCCCTCTTTTACTGTTTTTCAAACATTTTGGGGTGAAACACATGTGCCTACTTGTTACTTTCATGCTTTCCATGTTTTCATATCATATACTTGCTATGTTCATTAGTACACTATTAGTACATAATTTCATTTTCTTTTGCTATGTATGTTTACTTAGCATACTTAGCACATTGATTTACAATACATCTTTTTCTGCTTTGTATGTTAACTAAGCATATTTAGCACATTGATTTACATGACTTTTCTGCTTTGTATGATAACTTAGCATACTTAGTACATTACTTTCATCACATGTTTACAATTTGATATGACATTTGGTTTGTTCAACGGGTCTAAATTACATTCATTAACATTAGCTATGCCGCTCGGTAGTAAGTAATGGTACCATAGGACTTGACAAATCTCGTTCCTGACATCCTAGGTTTGTTTGGGTGTAAGGAATGACTGAATCCGAAAACATTTTACTTTGATAATCTTTACTCTAAGGTTATCCTACTGTCTCAAGGCTTGAATGTATGCGTTAACTTACCGCATAAATGTTTGTATCAGTAAAGCATGTATTTATTTAGTTATTTTACAAAACATAACTTTTGATTTATTCAAAATACTTTGTTTTGTACATTTTTACTTGTGGTTTAAGTAGTCTCATTTTACTTACCATAGCTTACACATTACATCGTTTATATTCAACTTGGATTATACTATGACATTTGACTATTGGATTAAACATGGATATTTTACAATGTTGGTTGGTTTGAGTGACTTAAATAACGAGGCGTGTGTAATATAGTACAAGCATGGTGGATACGCCGCTGGTACTTCCTATATATAAGTGCTTGTATGATATTATATATCATAGCGTTATTTAAACCATTTCAGTTATACATATTATATTTACAACATATTTTCACTTAAACATTGTTTTACAAATAACTCAATTTATACAAACTCATTTTACTTGGTTATTCATTTAACCATACATTATTCTTTTATATATACATATCATCTGATTTTGCTAACATTTTTCAAATGATTTATAAAACAAAACATTTAACAAGGTTCATGACTTATTTTTATTAAACAACTTTTTCTAAACTCAAGTCATGAATCCTATTTTCCTAAAACCTATGTATCTCACAGGCATTTTTATGCTGACGTACCTATTTTCACATGTGTTTTCAGGAGCTGTTGCTTAGGATGTTCGTGACACACTAGGGCGGACCTGTGCCTTAGAGACTTAAAATGAAGATAGAACTAGTTTAATTATGTGGTGTACTCTTTGTTTCAGTTATTTTAAGACAATGTTACTCTTTGTTTGATGAATAAAACATAACTTTTAAATGCCATGGTTGTGAAACAATAATTCTGTTGCAACACTCCCCGACGTTTCCGCCACGATTTGATGTTTTACGTGGTCGGGGTGTGACACTTTTGAGTACATAATTCTTTTAAAAACTTGGCGTAAGTTGGTACCTGTTTGATTGCTTCAAGTAAAGGAAGATTGATTTTAACCTGTGTGAAAACCTCCCACATTTCTTCCTTTTGAGGACCCCGTTTTGAATTAAAATTTTTCTTACCCGGATCTAATAAAGCCGAGGGAAATGGTACTTGACTAGATCCCTCATCTTCATTTTTCTTTTCATTTTCTTTATTAATTTCGGGTTTTTCAAAATTGGGTTTTTTAGAAGAAATAATAGTTGGTTCATTTTCTTCCTCACTATCTTGACCCGTTATGTCTTCAACCACCCCATCAACCAAATCCGGTGAAGGATTGGTTTTATACTCTTTCCCACTTCTCAAAACACTTACATGATGAATATTAACATTGTTACCTCTAGAAGTATTATGAGATGGGTTTACCTTAGTGTCGCTTGGTAATTGACCTTTGCTTTTCTTCAAGTCCGCCACTTCGGTTGCGAGTTGACCCATTTGGGTGGTCAAAGTTTGAATTGCTTTGTCTCGGGCCTCATCTTTTTGTATGCGAGCGTCATCCATTTGATTTCTCTTTTGCATCTCCGATTGCATGCTCTTTAACATTTCCATCATCTCGTTTCCACCCGAAGACCCCCCTTGCTCTTGACCCGTTTGGTATTGCCTTTGGTAGCCTTGATTATTCCCACCTCTATATCCACTTTGATTATTGTAAGGTTGGCGTGAACCAAAGTTACTTTCCCGTACCGAAAATTTGGGTGGTTTCTCAACCCGAGGTGGTAAGTATTAGAATTCATATTGAAGTTTCTACCACCCCCTCCTTACCCTTGCACCGCATGAACCTCTTCATATTGCCCTTCTACCACTCCTTGACAATTTTCAGCCGCATGTCCTAGTTCATTGCAAATTGCACAAACACCGTATATTTGATTAGAGGTTTGAGTATTACCATCGTCCACCGCATGGACTTGGGTTCGGGTAATGGCCGGTCGTGCTCTCCTTGATGCTTGAGCTTTTCTTTTTGATGTAATTGCCATTTGCTCCAAAGACACCCAATCGTCTTGCTCATAGTCCGTACCAAAAGTACCACCGGTAATAGACATTAAGTCGCGAGCGTCTTCGGCACTCAACCCCTCATGAAAAGCGTTCGTCAATTCCCAAAGTTCAATCCCATGGTGAGGGCAATTCTTGATCATCATGTTGAAACGCTCAAAGGCCTCATGAAACAACTCACCTTGTTGTTGTTGAAAACTCCTCAACCCCTTCCTAGCATCATTGGTCTTTTGAGCGGTGTAAAATTCATCTAGAAATATTTGTTGCATTTCCGCCCAAGTGTAAATAGATGCTGAAGGTAGAGTGTAAAACCACTTCTTTGCCTTGTCTTCTAGAGAAATTTGGAATAATATCAATTTGACATCGTCGGCCGAAAATCCTTGACTCCCAAATGTGTTGCAAATCGAGTCATAAGCTTCCAAGTGAAAATAAGGTTCCTCCGTTGCTAGACCCTTATACTTCGGCAAACTTTGCAATGAATTGGTTCTCACTTCAAAGGTCCTCCCTTGATCATTGTGAGGAATAACTACCGGTGAAGGATTGTGAGTGATTACCGGCCTAAAATGCGCTTCAATGCCTCTCGCATGTTCTCTAAGATGCCTTCTTGGTACACCCAACCGAACCCTTGGTCGAATAGGACCCATTGGCCTTTGCATAGGCCCTTGTGGTACATGTGGTTGAAATTGTTGTTGTGGCATCGGTTGGTGTTGAATTGGCCTTTGGAATTGTGGTTGTACATTTTGTGGACGAACTTGTTGCAATGGTATAGGACGTTGCACTTGTGGCCCTTGTGGCCTTGGCCGAATATGTTGTGGTATGATTTATTGTTGTTGAAACCCACCAACATTTGGCATTCTTTGAGTTTGCCCTGGCACATAAGTAAGTTCTCCTTGTTCCCCATCACCCACATAAGCATAACCCTCTTCCTCATAACCCTCAAAATCTTCATATCCTTCTTCATATCCATCTCCTCCTATACCCGATGATTGCCCAAATGGAAAAGATGAGTATTGAAAACCCGACTGGTTTGGTGGTCTAAATGATGAAGTAGCATGAACAACAGTTGAGCCTTGTGGTAATGTATAGGTAGAGGATGATTGACCTGAAGCTGGGAAAAAATGAGATAATGGTGGAATTGTAGTGGAAGGGTTATAGGTAAGTGGAGGTCCATCTTGGGTGGTAACAGGTTGTGTAGTGTTGGGTGGTGTAACATCATGAGGTGGAATGGGTTCCGTAGTGGTGTTAGGCATGGTGGTATTTGGTGAAGGTTGTGTGGATGATGGTATGAATGGGTGAATAAGCTCACCCGTAGTGGGTGGTGGTGGGTGATCCATGTATCGAAGTGGTGTGATTGGTGTAGTTGGTGTTGTTGGTGAACCACTGATTCCATTTTCTCTTAGCAAAATTCTGTTTCCTCTTAGAGTTCGCTCAATTTCCAGATCAAATGCCAATGGTGATAGCTTTTGAGAGCTTCTAGTACGCATGCACCTGTAAATACCTGCACACTAACACAACCAGCGTAAACCAGAAAAATAACAAACTTAAAAAGATAAAAAAATAACACACGTTGCACACTACTCCCCGACAACGGCGCCAAAATTTGACGTGAGGTCGAAGTCTCAATCAAATTTAATCCAAATACAACTAATTAGCTAGCGGTAAGTGGGTATCGAACACAAAGGGAGTTTGTGGAATATGTGTTATTTAAAAGACTATCTAACTTGACTAAAATAATCTAATTGCAAATAAAATAAAATTCAAGAGTTGATTTGAGTGAATTCATTTTAGAACTAAATTTAACTAATTAAATTGCAAGAGAAAAGTTTTGGTTGTAAGCAAATTAGAGACAAGTAATCATCTTTAGTTTTCGGTTTGCTTTGACATTCATGCTAACATTCCACTAGAAAGAACTACATAGACATAGTTCATGTGTGATAAATTGCAGTGATGAAAGGGAACTAAGTACTCAGATTCCTAGAACGTGAGGTTGTTACCCGATGATCAATCAACCCTTACCCAAGCCTAACTATACCCATGATATCTCGATTGCCAACGGCACCAAGAACGTATGGTTTCTAATTGGTTTAATGTAAGAATCAACAATTTACTAACAATCAATCACACACCATAACAAACAATTTAATCAAGAAAGAGATTGTTATTCTAGAAATAGAGAATTAAAGCATAAAGTCTTACAAAACCTTCCACCAAAGATGATCACAAAGTGTTTAGCCACTCATGGCTTGAATCAACATCATCATATTAGTTTCAATGTTCATGGAAATCAAAACACAATAAAACTAAGATCAACAAGTGTTCTTCAAGCTCCCACTCTCCAAAGATGCTCTAAAATTCGTTCACCCTCCAAGTGTAACCGAAAACCAAATGATAAGACCATAAATCCCCATGAAAATGGCATTAAATGTCAAGTTACACAATTGGTAAGGTCGGCGCCGTAAGCTATGGTAATCGCCGTAGCTTACGGCGGTCAATGGATCCAAAAGTCAACCTTTGGTGCCGTAAGCTACGGCACCTGCCGTAGCTTACCGCGAGCAATGGTGCATTACAGTGCTTCTCTTCTGATCTACGGCAGTGCAAGTTTACAAATGATGGGTGCCGTAACCTACGGCAGTAGCCGTAGGCTACGGCGCTAAGTGATGTCATTTCTTTATTTCTTCATCAAATCTTCGCTTCTTCCACTCTTTGACTCCGCGAACTTCTAACATCCAATCATGCCTTCCTAAAACCCTCATTTCAAGCACTTTAGAACCTGTAACATCAAACATCTTGCGATTACCAAATTCAAGCAAATAACCGGACAAAGTATAGAATGTGCATTGTATTAAACCTTTTAAGGGTTGTCCTACGGACCACCCGTCATATCATGACTTAGAATTGGTATCATCATGCATGGTGTTGAAGAACCATCGTTGACTGTTTATGGAATTTCGAAAGACAATCTCGTCATGTAACTACTAGCTAATCAATTATATTTTGTATTCAACTTATCTATCTATTAATTACATGTGTTGCAAATGACGTTTTTTGCTTAAATTTTGAGCCGATTTGTGGATCTTGCAACATCCGTTTACGGATCCCTAAAAAGGTTAGGACTTGTGTTTATGAAACGGATCTCGTCTACGTTTATGAAAGACCCTACACCTTATCCTATACGAGCAGTTTCTCCTAATTTCGGGACGAAATTCCTAAATGTTAGGGAGACTGTAACTTCTGTAAAAAGGGATCCTTGAAAACCGACCCGGATTGCAAAACCGGATCCTTTTTCGATTTAATAAAAATTAGAATTTTTATTAATTTTCTTAAGTTTTTAATATTTATTATTATATAAATCGTCACATGTTGCACCGGATTCGGGAATTAAATAGTGGTTTATATTCGAAACCCAGTTAGATCGTTTTAAAAATTATAAAGGAACTAATTAACTACGTTAAAAATGGTAGTTAAAACAAGATTTAAACTTGTCAAAATATCAATGTGAATTGGAAATAAATAATCTCACCTAACTCAATTTGGCCGATAATAATCTCAAGTCAGCCACGTTATTGGCCGATAATAATCCGAACTGGTCAAAAAAAAATTTATTTTTTTTGTAAAATAGTCCGCCGTTAAAAGAGTTTAACGGGGTTAAGTTTTTTTCCGAATTCGAACCGGTGTTTTAGGGCTTTTGATAAGAACGAGGATACGAGTTGATTGATTGAAAACTTACCTCGAAATACTGCCCCAACCCACGAAAACGATGCTTCAATTCGGGTGTTTAAATTTCCAAATAACAAAATTCAAGCCATTTCTAGCACAATTTCTAGGTAAGTTTTACATGAATCGACTCGTATCCTCGTTCTGATAAAGAACCCTAAAACATGGGTTTGTAATTCAGAAAACAACTTAACTCGGTTAAGCTGTTTTAACGACGGACTATTTTACAAAAAAAAAAAATACGAGTTCGGATTCTTAACGGCCAATAACTGACTTGGGATTTTTATCTGCCAAATTGAGTTAGGTGGGATTATTTATTCCAATTTCCAAATATCAAAGTTACAAGGTAAGGGGGTTGTTTTGTAATTAATGGAAGCTATAAAATAAGCAAATCAACTAACTAGGTTAGTAAACTCGCTTAACTCAGGTAGTTATTTTCTATAATAGGTTAACTAGGTTAGCATGTTAGTTAGTCTAACAAAGGAAATCAACTAACAAAGTTAGTTATTAATCTCAAATCAGGTTAGTCTTGGTAAGAAATATTAGGGGCTAAAATTGGAATTTATGAAACTTGAAATTATGTAAAAATAAATAAAAACGTTATGAGCGGGGTTCAAACCCAGCACACCTCGTTAGCAAAATACACTGCGAACCAGTTGGGCTGCAAAGCCACTGGTAGTAGACCTATATCCTCTTTTTCTTTTATAAACAACCTGATTTAATGTAATTAATAAAAAAAAAGCCGGAAATTCGCAAGGAGTGGATTCGAACCTGACACCCTCACACTTGTTACTTTTGAGACCCTTTCTTTTTTTTCTTAAACCCAAACTGACGCGAACCATTTCCTTTCTTCCCCACCTTCTGCGCAACCCGGAACCAATGGAACCTGATCCGACTTCCGGTGACCTTAAACGCCACGTTTTAACTTCTAACTAGTGTCATTTATTTCGCATTTTATGGAGAATTAAGATTAAACTGTGACAACTCGAAATTTAGAACCTTTCATTGTATCTCGATGTAACATGCTTGAACGTTATGTGACTAGTTAACATGTCGGTTTAATGAATGTTATAAGTGAATATTATGTGAATACGTGATGTGCTTATATGTATGCGTATATCTGTGTGTGACCCGAGACACAAGGACCCGACTCGAGACCACTCGGTCTCGAGTAAACAGTAACAGTTGGGCCGGTTGGGCCATGCACCTCCTTTAGTCCACCCGAAAACCCATTAGGGTGCACTAACTTGGAGCGAGTATATAACCTTGGTGGATAGCCAACCTTGCCATTTTTGGGGCAACCTACATACACTCTCCTACACACACACTCCTACATTCTCTCTCACTAAAACCCTAGAAGCACAAACCTTCTCTCCCTCTCTCGGATCAAACCGGTCAACCACAAGAGAGCTCTCGGATTGCTTGTAATCTCATTTGGAAACTCATTCATCGATCCTTCACACTCTCCACATCTTCACCATTTGGACATCTAACCGGTTAGTGTTTTGGTTGTTTATTAGGATCTTTGGTTATGTATAGATGAATAAAACAAGATAACTATTTGATTGAGAAATTGCTCTTTGTTAAAATAATGTGAGTAGCTTAATGAGTTTATAAAGTGTGGTTATGTTTAGATGAATGAACAAGATGATTGCATGCTAAACATAGAGCCAAGGATGATGTCTAGATTGTGTATTGACTTAGAGTGTATGAATATTGTGATGTGTTTGGATGATGATGATTGATAATTCATTAAACTAGGTGTAATATGCTAGTATGAATCGGTTTAATGAACATGTTTGTTATGATGAAAACCTTAAGATGATGAACAAAGTTTGAATGTGAGTATGAATATTTGAATATCTTATGAACATTTAAAAGATGCCATGTTTAATCCGATTTGTTTGGAAATTAGACAACAAAACATGTTTATGGAACCCCATTGGTTAGTACACAATTTCATGAAATTCCAATTCCATTGGATAGTACTACTGAGGTTCTAGAAGACCTCCACCTGTGCACGCATCCACAGTTGCGACTCGAAACCCTTGGTCTCGACTCGAGACCTTACATATGACAACTCGAGACCACAGCTTCCTCACACAAGCAGCATAACTCGAGACCATGGTTGCGGGTCCGGTTGCGACTCGAGACCGTCTAGTCTTGACTAGTACATGCATGACTCGAGGCCTCCTCAGTTGCGACTCGAGAACTTGTAGGCTACAACTCGAGACCGCACAGTCTCGACTCGGGACCTCTAGTCTCGACTCGAGACCGTATACACGTGCACACTGTTTTGGACTTTCATGCTATTACGAGCCCAACTATTTGGGCCGCATACTTGGACTTCGCTTATTTACGTAGGTGAGGCTATTGGATGTGTTTGTGCCCTGTTGATTTACTGAAGTATTTATTCGTGTGTGCCATGATCAATACGTGTATGCAAATGTGTGTAGAAAACATACGTGCACTACCTAAATACGAACCTGACTTGTGTGGTACAACTATGTTAGGACGTGGTTGACCACAATATAGCTTGATTGACCTTTCTGTGTATCTGCCGAGCAAACCAAGGTGAGTTCACACCCTCTACAAAGCATGGGATTCCCAGGGGTTGGGAGTGGGGTTAAGGAACATGGATTCCTCGTCCTTTTTGGGTAGGACAGTACTGGTTCAGGAATGTAATTCCTCATCCTCTTGGACAGATAACTTTCACTAGACCAAAACTCTATCACGAAGTCCCTCCTTTTTATATCGACTTAATCGCCGGGCCAATGGCGAGCGGGTCATTAGTTAGATAGCGCTATTTAGGTTTGACAAACCTCACACTGTGCCGCAGAGGACGGGCATGAACTAATGGATCTGGGCACGTCAATGATGATAGACATTGACAGTTCAGGGCACATAAACATGACTACAGTCAGCAGTCGATATGGTAACGAGTCTAGTAACATACAAGGGGTAGCCCCCACGGCCGTAGAGCCAGATAAACAAACATGGGGTAGCCCCCACGGCTGGATAGCCAGAGTAATTGGGTTAAACAATTCACGTTTTCAACTATGGGGTAACCCCCACGGCAGGATGCCAGATAAAGGAAACTGTTTTCGAAACAACCTAAAACAAACACCCAACTGTGAACTCGCTCAACATTATTGTTGACTCGTTACTACATGCTTTGCAGGTCAATAGGTACTTAGCTGGAGCTTGCATGGAAGAGAGTTGTTGTGGGACATGGACAGCTGTGTGCCATGTTAAACTTTGAAACAATTAAACTTATGTTTTGGTTTTTTTAAACGTTATGCTTCCGCTTGCAACTTAAATTATGTTTTGTTTGGACACCAATTGTATTGGTTGAACTTTTATAATTACTTGCTTACTTGTTCAATATGATTGGTGGCTGGATCCTGGTCAGTCACGCCTCCAAGCGGTGATACCCCGCAGGTGGATTTTGGGGGTGTGACAGATTGGTATCAGAGCCATTGGTTATAGTGAACTTGGTTTTAATAAGGGAAAAAGTTTTATTAAAATCAGACTATAACCTGTAGAGTGCTCTACGATCCACAACGACGCTTCACTCCACATGCTAGGCTCGACATTCTAGGTGATATGATCTGTGTATATATTGCCTACTTGATAGTTACATAGTGCATTGCTCCTGGTATGCTTGGCTAGTATAACTACTGTTGCTTGAACCCGTGTGTGCTTACTCTCTTCTGTCATCGCATTTTTCTCGAACCTCTCTCACTCATGTTCTTCTTCATATGAAGATCATGTCTGGACGCGTTAACATGACTCAAGCCCAGTTGACGGCTCTGATTAACGAACGAGTTGTTGCGGCGCTTGCAGCTGCACACGCAGGAGGTATATCCTGCAGTCCAAACTCATTCTAGGTTCTTTAGATCCTACTCTCGTGAACCAACCTTTGTGTTAAACTCTGTCCTTTCTTTCACCCACAACAGGTCAACATGCTCAGCCACCTGTGTGCACCTTCAAAACTTTTATGGACTGCCGACCAACTACTTTTAGCGGCACTGAAGGAGCTGTAGGTCTCCTCCACTGGTTTGAGAAGCTCGAGTCAGTTTTCGAAATGTGTGAATGCCCTGAGGTGCGCAGGGTGAAGTATGCTACCGGTACTCTCGAGGGTTTAGCTCTCACATGGTGGAATGCTCAGGTCCAAATGCTGGGGTTGGTGGCTGCTAACGCCACCCCATGGGACAATTTTAAAGAGATGATCAAGGAGGAATACTGCAGTCGTGACGACATTCATAAGCTGGAAGTCGAGTTCTACAACCTCAAGATGACGGGGTCAGAAATTGAGGCGTATACTAAGAGATCGAATGAGCTGGCATTATTGTGTCCTACTATGGTGGACCCTCCAATTAAGCGTATTGAACTCTTTCTTAAGGGCTTAGTGCCAGAAATCCAAAGTCATGTGACTTCAGCAAACCTCGCCACTATCTAGCAGGTTGTTCAGTTGGCTCACCGTCTCACTGATCAGGCGGTGGAGCAGAACAGGTTACCAAAGCGTATAAGTGCTACAGCTACTTCGGATGCTCCTAGTGACAACAAGAGAAAATGGGATGGAGCTTCAAGCAAAGGTTCGACTTCTGTGCAATCTCAGTCTCAGCAGAGAAAGACTGATGACTACAAGAGCCCCAGTCAGCAGTCATCCGGTGGTCAAGGTCATGGTGGGTACAAGGGGAATCACCCCAAATGCAATCGCTGCAACCTACACCACAGTGGGCCATGCACCAGGGGTAACTGTCATCGGTGCAACAAGCCAGGTCACGCCGCGAAGGATTGCAGAAGCTTATACCCCGCAAACCAGAATCGTCAACAACAAGCCCCACAGAACCAGCGACAGCAGCAGCAGCAGCAAGGTATCAACAAAGGGTGCTTTCAGTGTGGAGCTGAAGGCCATTTCAAGAAAGATTGCCCCCAACTGAACAGGAACCAGAACAACAACAACAACAATAATCAGGGGAATGGTAACAATGGGAACAACAACAACAACAATGGTGCCAGGGGGCGGGTGTTCGTGATTGGTCAAGGCGAAGCAAGGAATGACCCCAATGTTGTGACGGGTAAGTTCCTTCTCGACGACTTTTATGTTACAGTTTTATTTAATTCGGGTGCCGATACTAGCTACATGTCACTAGAAGTTAGTCAAATGCTTAAGCGTATTCCAACACCTTTGAACAACAAGCACACTGTAGAGCTAGCAAATGGTAAGAGTTTAGAGGCCACACACGTAGTCAAGGGTTGCAAACTTATTCTTGCTGACCAGACCTTCTCTATCGACCTTATTCCTATCGTCTTGGGTAGTTTCGACGTTGTCATTGGGATGGATTGGTTATCCCAACACCGAGCAGAGATTCTTTGCAATGAAAAGATTGTTCGCATTCCTGGTTCCGATGATGAACCTCTCATGATTCGTGGCGACAAGAGGGGTGCTGTTGAGAACAACATCTCTTTTCTTAAGGCCCAGAAGTGCTTGCGAAAGGGCCACACTGCCATTTTGGCTTTCGTTACTGACACCTCGGAGAAAGAGAAGAAGATAGAAGATTTTCCAATTATACGCGACTATCCTGAGGTATTTCCTGAGGAATTACCTGGCCTGCCGCCTCACCGCCAGGTCGAGTTTCAGATCGAACTAGCTCCTGGAGCTGTGCCTATAGCTCGTGCACCTTATCGTTTAGCTCCATCAGAGTTGGAAGAACTCTCTACGCAACTACAAGAACTCTTGGATAAGGGTTTCATTCGTCCTAGCTCATCTCCCTGGGGAGCTCCAGTGTTATTTGTGAAAAAGAAAGACGGTACCTTTAGAATGTGCATCGACTATCGTGAACTCAACAAGGTGACGGTGAAGAATCGTTATCCTCTACCACGCATTGACGACTTGTTCGACCAGCTGCAAGGGTCGAGCTACTATTCAAAGATTGATTTGAGATCGGGATATCACCAGCTGAGAGTCCGAGAAGAGGACGTCTCCAAAACGGCCTTCAGAACTCGTTATGTACACTATCAGTTTTTGGTCATGCCTTTTGGGCTGACAAACGCACCTGCGATTTTCATGGACTTGATGAATCGAGTGTGCAAGCCTTACTTGGACAAGTTCGTTATAGTCTTCATCGACGACATCCTGATCTATTCTAAGAGTCAGGAGGAACACGAGCAGCATCTACGACTTATTTTGGAACTCCTTCGAACGGAACAGCTTTACGCAAAGTTCTCAAAATGCGACTTCTGGCTTTGTGAAGTCCATTTCCTAGGCCACGTGGTGAACATGGATGGGATTCACGTTGATCCATCCAAGGTAGACTCGATTAAGAACTGGCCTGCACCTCGTACACCAACGGAAATTCGCCAATTCTTGGGTTTGGCAGGGTACTACAGGAGGTTCATCAAGGATTTTTCCAAGATTGCACAGCCTCTCACCTCACTAACGCAGAAAGGCGTTGTTTATCGATGGGAAATGCACAGGAATTAGCATTTCAGCATTTAAAGGATAGACTTTGCAGCGCACCTATCCTTTCCTTGCCAGAGGGCACAGACGACTTCGTGGTCTACTGCGACGCATCAATTCAGGGTCTTGGTTGTGTACTGATGCAACGGGATAAGGTTATCGCCTACGCCTCACGCCAACTTAAAGTTCATGAAAGGAACTACACTACGCACGATTTAGAGCTGGGAGCTTTTGTTTTTGCACTTAAGATATGGCGACATTACCTGTACGGCACCAAGTGCGCCATCTACACCAACCACAGGAGCCTTGAGCATATCTTCAAACAGAAGGAACTGAATATGCGACAACGACGATGGGTCAAACTACTGAATGACTACGAATGCTCGATTAGGTATCACCCGGGCAAGGCCAATGTTGTGGCTGACGCCCTCAGTCGAAAGGACACCGCGCCTAAGCGCGTGCGAGCTTTGCAACTTACGATACATTCTAGTCTTCCTTCCCAGATACGAGCTGCTCAGATAGAAGCATTGAAATCAGAAAACGTCAGGGCTGAAGCCCTACGCGGCTCAAGGCAACGCTTAGAACAGAAGGAAGACGGTGCTTACTACGTAACGGGACGCATTTGGGTCCCACTCTATGGCAACCTACGAGAGCTTGTGATGGATGAGGCACACAAGTCTCGCTACTCGGTACATCCTGGTTCGGATAAGATGTACCACGATATCAAAACTACGTATTGGTGGCCTAGCATGAAGGCCCACATAGCAACTTACGTCAGCAAGTGTTTGACTTATGCGAGAGTCAAGACTGAATACCAGAAACCCTCAGGCCTACTCCAGCAACCAGAGATACCACAATGGAAATGGGAGCAAATTTCCATGGATTTTGTCACTGGCCTGCCTAGATCTCAACGTGGTAACGACACAATTTGGGTGATCGTGGATCGACTCACAAAGTCTGCTCACTTCTTGGCTATCAAGGAGACGGATAAATTCTCCACTCTAGCAGAAGTATATCTCAAGGAAGTTGTCTCGAGGCACGGGGTGCCCACCTCTATTATCTCGGATCGAGATGCGCATTTCACTTCAGAGCTGTGGCAAGCAACGCACAAATCCTTTGGCTCACGACTAGACATGAGCACAGCGTATCACCCTCAGACGGACGGGCAGTCTGAGCGCAATATTCAAACCTTAGAAGACATGCTTCGGGCATGTGTAATCGACTTTGGCAACAGCTGGGAAAAGCATCTGCCACTTGTGGAATTCTCGTACAATAACAGCTACCACACCAGCATTAAAGTTGCTCCGTTTGAGGCATTGTACTGGCGTAAATGCCGGTCACATCTTTGTTGGGCAGAGGTGGGGGATAGTCAGATCACTGGTCCAGAACATGTGGTAGACACAACCGAACGAATTGCTCAAATACGACAACGCATGGCGGCAGCTCGCGACCGTCAGAAAGTCTACGCCGATAAGGGCAGGAAACCACTAGAGCTCCAGGTTGGGGAGCGGGTACTACTCAAAGTTTCACCCTGGAAGGGTGTGGTTCGTTTTGGTAAACGAGGCAAACTTAACCCACGATACGTTGGACCTTTTGAAATCATCGAGAAAATAGGCAAGGTGGCCTACAGACTGAACTTACCAGTAGAACTCAGTGCAGTTCACAACGTTTCTCACGTGTCGAATCTGAAGAAGTGTCTGTCAGATGAGACCCTCATAGTTCCTTTGAAGGAGCTCACCATCGACGAACAGTGACGATTCGTCGAGGAACCAGTTGAAATCATGGACCGGGATGTTAAGGTCCTCAAGAACACTAGAATACCTCTCGTTCGAGTTCGTTGGAACTCACATCGCGGCCCAGAGTTCACCTGGGAACGCGAAGATCAGATAAAACAAAAGTATCCCCAACTGTTCGCAAACAGTACAACCACCACTGAGGCTGAAGCTAGGGAATTTCGGGATGAAATTCCAGATCAACGGGGGGAGGATGTGACACCCCAGGAAAACCAGGAAAACCATACAACTTAACTAGCTTCCTCAGTGAGTGCTTACCAAATTTCGGGACGAAATTTCTTTCAACTTGGGGATGATGTGACAACTCGAAATTTAGAACCTTTCATTGTATCTCAATGTAACATGCTTGAACGTTATGTGACTAGTTAACATGTCGGTTTAATGAATGTTATAAGTGAATACTATGTGAATACGTGTTGTGCTTATATGTATGCGTATATCTGTGTGTGACCCGAGACACAAGGACCCGACTCGAGACCACTCGGTCTCGAGTAAACAGTAACAGTTGGGCCGGTTGGGCCACGCACCTCCTTTAGTCCACCCGAAAGCCCATTAGGGTGCACTAACTTGGAGCGAGTATATAACCTTGGTGGATAGCCAACCTTGCCATTTTTGGGGCAACCTACAGACACTCTCCTACACACACACTCCTACATTCTCTCTCACTAAAACCCTAGAAGCACAAACCTTCTCTCCCTCTCTCGGATCAAACCGGTCAACCACAAGAGAGCTCTCGGATTGCTTGTAATCTCATTTGGAAGCTCATTAATCGATCCATCACACTCTCCACATCTTCACCATTTGGACATCTAACCGGTTAGTGTTTTGGTTGTTTATTAGGATCTTTGGTTATGTATAGATGAATAAAACAAGATAACTATTTGATTGAGAAGTTGCTCTTTGTTAAAATAATGTGAGTAGCTTAATGAGTTTATAAAGTGTGGTTATGTTTAGATGAATGAACAAGATGATTGCATGCTAAACATAGAGCCAAGGATGATGTCTAGATTGTGTATTGACTTAGAGTGTATGAATATTGTGATGTGTTTGGATGATGATGATTGATAATTCATTAAACTAGGTGTAATATGCTAGTATGAATCGGTTTAATGAACATGTTTGTTATGATGAAAACCTTAAGATGATGAACAAAGTTTGAATGTGAGTATGAATATTTGAATATCTTAGGAACATTTAAAAGATGCCACGTTTAATCCGATTTGTTTGGAAATTAGACAACAAAACATGTTTATGGAACCCCATTGGTTAGTACACAATTTCATGAAATTCCAATTCCATTGGATAGTACTACTGAGGTTCTAGAAGACCTCCACCTGTGCACACATCCACAGTTGCGACTCGAAACCCTTGGTCTCGACTCGAGACCTTACATATGACAACTCGAGACCACAGCTCCCTCACATAAGCAGCATAACTCGAGACCATGGTTGCGGGTCCGGTTGCGACTCGAGACCGGCTAGTCTCGACTAGTCCATGCATGACTCGAGGCCTCCTCAGTTGCGACTCGAGAACTTGTAGGCTACAACTCGAGACCGCACAGTCTCGACTCGGGACCTCTAGTCTCGACTCGAGACCGTATACACGTGCACACTGTTTTGGACTTTCATGCTATTACGAGCCCAACTATTTGGGCCACATACTTAGACTTCGCTTATTTACGTAGGTGAGGCTATTGGATGTGTTTGTGCCCTGTTGATTTACTGAAGTATTTATACGTGTGTGCCATGATCAATACGTGTATGCAAATGTGTGTAGAAAACATACGTGCACTACCTAAATACGAACCTGACTTGTGTGGTACAACTATGTTAGGACGTGGTTGACCACAATATAGCTTGATTGACCTTTCTGTGTATCTGCCGAGCAAACCAAGGTGAGTTCACACCCTCTACAAAGCATGGGATTCCCAGGGGTTGGGAGTGGGGTTAAGGAACATGGATTCCTCGTCCTTTTTGGGTAGGACAGTACTGGTTCAGGAATGTAATTCCTCGTCCTCTTGGACAGATAACTTTCACTAGACCAAAACTCTATCACGAAGTCCCTCCTTTTTATATCGACTTAATCGCCGGGCCAATGGCGAGCGGGTCATTAGTTAGATAGCGCTATTTAGGTTTGACAAACCTCACACCGTGCCGCAGAGGACGGGCGTGAACTAATGGATCTGGGCACGTCAATGATGATAGACATTGACAGTTCAGGGCACATAAACATGACTACAGTCAGCAGTCGATATGGTAACGAGTCTAGTAACATACAAGGGGTAGCCCTCACGGCCGTAGAGCCAGATAAACAAACATGGGGTAGCCCCCACGGCTGGATAGCCAGAGTAATTGGGTTAAACAATTCACATTTTCAACTATGGGGTAACCCCCACGGCAGGATGCCAGATAAAGGAAACTGTTTTCGAAACAACCTAAAACAAACACCCAACTGTGAACTCGCTCAACATTATTGTTGACTCGTTACTACATGCTTTGCAGGTCAATAGGTACTTAGCTGGAGCTTGCATGGAAGAGAGTCGTTGTGGGACATGGACAGCTGTGTGCCATGTTAAACTTTGAAACAATTAAACTTATGTTTTGTTTTTTTTAAACGTTATGCTTCCGCTTGCAACTTAAATTATGTTTTGTTTGGACACCAATTGTATTGGTTGAACTTTTATAATTACTTGCTTGCTTGTTCAATATGATTGGTGGGTGGATCCTGGTCAGTCACGCCTCCAAGCGGTGATACCCCGCAGGTGGATTTTGGGGGTGTGACATAAACTCCTCAATCATCCACAACTTACCGATAATCAATCCAATTGAAGGCATATTCAAACACTCCATGAACACCATTAAAGAATTTCATGAACATCAAATGGGTTTTAACCAAATCGTAAAATTGGGTGATGAAACTTATACCACTTGAAAGCTATAATCAAACCATGCAAAACCTCACTGGAATCAAAACCTCACTGGTGGTTCTTTTGAAGCTTTTGGAATAACAAGTTATTGATGTCATCCTCTTGGAGGGTTTGGTACATATATCTCATCTTCAATGAGATATAGGATGCAAAGCCTTGTATTTTAACTTATGTTGAACTAGTCTTTTGTAAAACTTATAACTTATGTTGCCGTGTATCTTAAACAACATATGGTGTGTAATACTTAACATATGTCAATGGATGAACATCGTATGTTTTTAATCATGTAGTTGTTTACTATTATCGTATGTAATGAAGACTAATCAAGTTTACACCACGCGCTTCCGCTAATGAACGGGTGTGACAATATTCATGTCGCTTCAAATGAATGTCTGTTTTGTGGCAGGTATCCAGAATCAGTCGATCACAGATCTTTGTCCGTTGCAGGTTTGCTCAGTTGATGTGGAAAAAGGGTGGCTCGGTAGCATAACATTACAAACCGGCCCGATTACAAGCTAGCCAAACTATACCAAAGGAGCATACATCCGGGGAGAGACCAAGTGGTGATATCTCCCCCAAGTCTAAAACCTTCAAACTTTGCAAATGAACTAATTGTGGTATTTATAGCCACACCACATTCACTTGCAAACACACACGGTTAAACGAATAACCCTTTCGTTTGACCACTTCAAACGAGCGGGTCTATACACGTTTGTTTGACTGTTTCACTAACTATTACATAATCGGCATACAAATAATCTAATCTATTCGAACAGCATCGGGCACAAAAACTGCCCCAACAAATTCCCCTTGTCCGTTGCCGTCGAATGCTGAAAATGCAACTACAATCGATCTTCCGTCAAGTATTTGTTGATGTTATCTTCTCTGTGTTAACAAATTCCCCCTTGACCGATGATCCAGGTAAGTAGTATCTTGACTAGAGTCTTCATAGCAATACCAAACCCTTGAAGCTTCTCGTATAATATTTCCCCCTCAAAGTACGCGTATCCGTGTTGGGTGTTGTGCAATCTCCTCACAAGGCTAAATTGACCAATCATCCGCTGATCTTCTAACACTCCAACCGGCATTTGATGAGGGTTCCATTCTTTTAAAAATTGCATCAAGTCTTGATCTTGTCATAAGAACTCTATTTCATTCAAGCATACTACATTGGTAGAGTTTTCTAGTGAACTGTCTTCTGTAAACCATCTTTGTGAAATCGACCAAGTAATGCACTTTGATCATCGACATCAACACTCAGGAAGTCAGCTAGACCGAGTATATCACTTGCAAGCTCAACCAGCACGCTTAGTTGAACTACATCCAGATCTCATTGTCTCGCCTTTGTGAAGTTGACCACGTCATGCACTACGGATCTTCAGCATCAGTACTCAGGATGTCAGCTTGACCAAGTACGTCGTTTGTAAACTCAACGAATTGAGTTACACCTAGATCCCTGTAAAATCCCAAAGAAACATCAAACCCAAAACCGAATCCTACATATTCCCCCTCAACTACAACTTCTGATAGAGTTGGAATCCACACTTGTCAGCCTTGAACTATCAGCTCTCATAAAGATTCCCCAGGTCTTCAGTGAACAGCGTTTTAAAACTACTGTTGACTTTAGATACCTATATGTTTCCGAGTAAAACCCTTCACGCTGGCTGGAGAATTAATTAACATCCCCAAATATGTGTTTGTGCCAAACATTCCACACAGAACCTTTGATATCACCAGAAAATCACAAACTCTACCACCTGTGATTGCGCTTAGAAATTTACCGAAGAAATTCCAAAACATATGAAAATTCCCCCCCCCCCACCCCCATTACTTTGGTGAAATTTCTAAATCTTAACAAATTCCCTCCTCTGAGCAGAACTGTCGTCAACTTCACTAGAAAAATTCTCTCCACTGAGCAGAATCTTTCACGTGCGGAAATATACCGTATTTGGCCCATAATAGTCAAGTCACCAAATTTGACGTTTGCATCGGTAACCGTGACTACCCCACATTCTTAAAAATCATTTGTTTTCATCATCCTAAAGTGATCCCGCGCGCTCCCGAACCCGTATGAATTTTGACGTTAAAGCTTGATTCAAATAAACTTCATGAACACCCGACCCCACTTTGCAACTCACAAATTGAAATGAGTCCATGACTCCATGTCTCATCTAAACATTTGGTCCAATAGAGCCCATCTTTAATCATTTGCCCAAAATTAATTGGCCAACCAAATAGGCCCAACGAACAACAAAGAAGGATGGGCCAGCCCACGAAGAACCTTGCCTAGCAAAAAATAAGGCCAGTGATGAACTGGTATTTAGTGAGCTACCTTTTTCGTGAATACATGTTTTGTAAACAGTATTTATTTGTAGTAGTGCGCCAAAGTTACAAGCCCAATAAAAGCTACAAGCCCAATAACACTTGAAGGTCCAATACTCCATGTCCTATCCAAAACCAGTACTTGTAAAACATTTTTATTTTAACATCATTTTCTCTCTCTTTGCGATACCAAACATCCAAACCCCAAAGAGAAACTTGTGCAGCCGCCACTCACTTCCAAAACTTATCTGAAAAGAAAATTCAGTCGACATCCACCTTGTACAGCCTTCATCCAGCATCCTTTTTACTCTTCGCCGTTCACGAACACGGACCACCGCTGCGGCGCCGCCCACCGGCCCACCTCCGTTTACTTTTCACTACCCCCACTCCAATTTGTTGTGAGGTAAATTGTTAAAATTTTATATGTTTCAGCATCCAACGGGCACCTCCAAACATTCAGTACAGAAGTCCGCACACATCATCATCTCCGACCTGTTTCACAATCAGACGAAGAATCTTCGTCGGAGGTTTCGTGTGTCCTGGTTTTTCTTGAGTGGAGGTTCTTCGGCAGTTGGGAGTTCTTCGGAAGGTGGGGGTTCTTCGGCAGGTGGGGATTCTTTGGCAGGTGGGAGTTCTTCGTATAGACCAATAGCACCTAACAAACAAAGCAACAAAGAATGTTCTTCGTCAGATGTTATTCTTCGGCCAAATGGGGTTCTTCGGCAATCTTGGTTCAGACGAATAAGGTTCTTCAGCAGAAGCAACAAAACGAAGAATGTTCTTTGCAAGGGTTCTTCGCTAGAGAGAGGTTCTTCGGCAGTCCACTTTTGGTCCAGATCTGAAGAAACCCTAGTGTTTCTTAAACAGCCGCCACACTCCTCAACAAACATGACGAACTGTTCATCCTCAGATCTGACAAAAAACACCTCAAAAATGATAAAGAATGATGAAAACTTGATTTTCTTGGTGTGAAACATAAATCTTAACCCTTTTCTATGGTCTGTTTCAGCTCAGATCCATAATATTTCGGGTCTAGATCTGAATTTTGCTTGTTTACACCACATTTACATCTTTAACAAAAACACCACAAAAATCACTAGTCATGAGCTCATGTAACTAATCAAATGGTTAGATTCACTAAGTCGGTTACCATGGCTCTGATACCAATTGTAGGACCATGGTTCGGACCGAAACCCGTGATTAGTGTGTGATTATGTTCAAAGAGTGAAGATAACGGATAAAACAACTTTCTTGAATAAATTTGGTAGCATAACATTACAAACCAGCCCAATTACAAGCTAGCCAAACTATACCAAAGGCGCATACATCCGGGGAGAGACCAAGTGGTGATCTCTCCCCTACGTCTAAAACCTTCAAACTTTGCAAATGAACTAAGTGTGGTATTTATAGCCACGCCACATTCACTTGCAAACACACACGGTCAAATGAATAACCCTTTCGTGTGACCACTTCAAACGAGCGGGTCTATACAGGTTCGTTTGACCGTTTCACTAACTATTACATAATCAGCATACAAATAATCTTATCTATTCGAACAGCATCGGACACAAAACTGCACCAACATAACAAAATGCTCTGAAATATATTTTCTCATTCTGTATGTTTCTCTTTTCCTTGTTTAGTTGTACATATAGCCAATGGCTAGTGGTTGGTGGATTAAATGAATAAAAGTCCTTTTGTTGGTCCTTTTGTTTGGTTGTACATATTTAGTCAACGTTTTTATCAATTTATTGGTGGGTAAAAATGTCTACATGGATCTACTTTTACAACACGTTTATTTGTGTTTGTGTTTTTCTTTTTTTATGACAAATTTGAGCAATATAATTAGAGCACACTAAAAGTAACAAAACTTATACATTTTATATTTATGAACTAATGGAATATAATATTTTAATTAATTATGTTATTTACATACTAAACTAATTGGTTTATATGATTAATTTGGTATTTTAATAGAAACAATGTTCAAGAATAAACAATACTATAACAACCACAGGGGCAGGTTTATTTCGAAACTGATATTGGGCATTGATAGGTCACAGTTGATAATACTAGATCACACTAGAGGTGCACAAAAATAACCATACATGGACCCTGACCTGTGAAGAGGAAAAAAACGAACTTTTTTCTGTACCCGGGTATTTTATCCCCGTAACCGAACCCGGCCCTACCCATAGGCCATAGGGTATACATGTTGAGCTCAATACCTATACCCGAAAATACCCGAAACCGGTTATATCCTATACCCGAACTCGATTATACCTATACTCGATACAGGTTATTTTTTCATACCCGAACTTTTAAAGTATATTTTTATTTTTACTTGACAACTTTTATATTTAACATTTTTTAGAATCCCATATTATAAAGTAAATAATTTGTACTTACCTGAATTTTTGTTAACTTAATTTTTTTAATTTTACAAATTACTAATTTAGATTTTAAACGAATTTACTTAAGTGTATATAATAAAAAAACATTTTATTGCGAAATATCCACATTTAAGACGTATAATTGTAAAAATTGCAAGGAACATCTAACTTCCATTGTCAACGATTGCAAAGTCATTGATGTTAAGGTCGATGTACTTGCTCCAATTAGTGGGTTTTATATTTGGAAGATTTACAGTATGTTGTTGATCTAAGGTTTCTTCTATCAACTCCTGCTGTTGTTCCATGAAATGACGTGACATGTTGAAAATCTGCACGAATTTCCAAACGTGTTTAACCATGAATCCTTGGCAAAATACCTTCAGAACACAGAATGCTTCTCCATTTGTTTTTCCTTCCTCTGTCAGAAGAAGACCAAATCAACAACATTAGAAATCGAAAACGATTACATGTATGTGTGTATCGTGAGGGATTTTGATACCTGCATGGTGTGAGTTTCTTCACCATGATATTGGTGAGAAAAGGACCTCTTTGACTTTAATGGGAACATTAGGATACATAATTGCAATTTGAACTGGTTCCACTATCATGGCCCTCGACTTCCTTAACCACGTAATCATCGAAAAATCAGATTAGTAAATGGTTTGCTTTACTATTTGTAACATGTAAGAGTTCGTTTTTTGTTAACAGAATATCTATTAAAGAATCTCAAAATAAAAATAAAAAACTCCCCTCATTCGTGATTACCTATGTTTTTTTAGGAAGGGCAAAGCCCTACAAACATTTTTTTTGGTATATGCCCTAATGATAAGACTAGCCAAAAATAAAAGAAATCTAAACCGAAATGTAATTGTTGGGCAGGACACACAATTTAGACTAACTCCATGCTATCCCGAAATATATCTCTAATGAGCCAACATAACATAAACCCCAACAATATACATAATCAAATCGAGTGACTACCTCTGTTATAACTGACTGTGATGGTTACTATCATTTGATAGACGATCGTTGTTCTGTTAGGCGTCTTAATTGGGTGTAGGTCTCTCATCTATTTGTCATTATGAATTATTTTCATTTGTTGTGTTACCAAATTCAATATCTATCTTGGTGATCTTTCCATCTGCTCTCTATTCACCTTGTTTCTTTTTTGTTTTGTATGTAAAGGTCTGAGGTTGCACCCCAACTGTTCGAAGAAATGATTGATTGGACCTGCTTGGTGCTTGATGAGATGCTTTGTAATTAGTTTGATACTAATTTTTTATGGTACAATACATTATCTTTTGTTGTATAAAGTTGTTCTTAAGATAGCTTCTATTTTCTTTTTTTATTGTTACATATCAGCTTAGGTGTTTTGAGCTGCTTTGTGGTCTGCAGATTTTAAGGTAGTTACATATAGGTCCCAACAATACAATACAATTACAAGTATGCTTATGAGTTTATCTTGTAGAGAAATAATATCGGATGCAGAGGCGTCTATAAGAATTCATGTACCCTGTTCGAGCTTGGAAAAATGTGCCCTTCGGTATTATTTTTATTATTGTTTTCAAAAAATCAAATTAGTATTGGGATCAGTAAACCTAATGCCAAGTGGGTTAAATTCTAAACAGATTTGTAAATGGGCCTATATTGGAATTGGTATGTATTTTCTATTTAAAGAAATAACATATATATATATATATAGGGGAAGGTTCTATGCAGAACACAAAAATATTGCGAGAACACGCAGAACACAATAAATCACCTATTTTTTCAATCCTAAAAACCTAAAAACGAAATGAAAATTTTGCAAATGTAAAATTTATTGTTTCTTACACTAGAATTCAAAAAAAAAAAAAATGGAAAATTTTCACTTTTTGTATAACCTACACATATGTAGGTTATGTGTAGGTTAAATTTCCTATATATATATATATAGGCACAGTGGCGGACCCAGGAAATTTTTCCTGGGGGTGCGGAAATTTTTTAAATATTTTAGATCCCTAGCTATATAAAAAAATTCGGTTCATAGTGGGTCGAATCGGGTCGGGTCGGGTCATGTAAACATAAACAAACAAAGTTTCATAGCGGGTCGGATCAGATCGGGTCGGGTCAATTTTAATTGTCAAACAATCAAACCTTAGTTCCTAACTCCCTATCACATTAACAAACTGGTGGCCGGATTTTTTGCGTTTCCGGCTGATTTTTTGCCTGATCAGCCAGGGAAGTGGGGCTGGGATGCTGGCTGGGGTGTGATGTTCGCTGGGCAGAGAGAGGAGAGCGGGCGGGAGTTGTAGGGATGATTGGGTTGTTTTCTTTAATTGTTTTAGTTAGTTGGGTTGGGCTTAATGCATACTTCCTAAGTGGGCTTGTTGAGTAGTTGGGTTACAAGTGTACAAGGTTTTTAAAGAGATTAGTGGGCTAACTTGTTTACCGAATTGGGTTGGGTTTAAATCAGTGTTTACAATTTTTTTTTATAAATTCCTAACATTTTTTTCCAATGGGTGCGGCTGAAAATTTCCAAGGGGTGCGGTCGAGATTTTCCAAGGGGTGCGGTCGGGATTTTACGGGAAAAATAACACTAAAAATTTTTTGTTCAAGGGGTGCGGCCGCCCACCCACCATAAAGGGTAGGTCCGCCCCTGTATAGGCAAAATATCAAATACAAATAATCTTAACATACTAAACATACAAATTGAAGGAAAACTCAAAAAGAGAAGGTGGCATTTTTGTAATTAACACCAACTATCAAAGTTACTATACAAATGTGAACTCAACCAAAAATAACTAAAAAACACAATTTTTTTTTAATATTTTTTATAAAAAAATCGCTACATTTTGTTAGCAAAAAATAAATAAATAAATAAATAAATTTTTTTTTTGTTGCTACTAAAAGTAGCGATTTTTTAGTAAAAAATTTTAAAAAAAATAATAATAATTTATGTTTATTTAATCTTTTTAGATTTTTTTAGGTTTTTTGGGGGTTTAGTTTTTAGCATTTTAGCTTGGGTGGGGGGGGGGGGGGGGGGAGTGTTGGGTTTTTTTTAGGTTTTTGGGGGTGTGGAGGGGGGGGGGGGGTTAGGTTTTTTTTAGGTTTTTGGGGGTGTGGGGGTTTAGTTTTTTTTTTTTTTTTTTTGGGGGGGGGGGGGGGGGGTGGGGGAGGGGGGTTAGGCTTTTTTTTAGGTTTTTTAAGTATATTTGTAGAGTAACTTTGATAGTTATTGATAACTACAAAAATGCCACTTTGTCTTTTTGAATTTTCCTTCAATTTGTATGTTTAGTATGCTAAGATTATTTGTACAAGAACTTTCCCCTATATATATATATATATATATATCGATTTTTTGAATCGCGTGCCCCTCGAAATCTCAGGCATTGTGCGGAGGTCCTCCTCGCACACCATCATAACCGCCACTGATCGGATGTAATTTTCAATAACAATGCTATCAATCGGTGAAATAGTCATTCACTTAAGAATGGGTAATTTGTTTGTTAAATGTTTAAACCCTTAATATGCCAAAAGTACCCAAACTCATGTTCCATCTAAATTCATTTGGTACTTATTTACTCACAATACATATAGTTGTAGGATGTTTATTCATCTACATAAAGAATTAAACACACTTAGGCGAAAAACCGGACATAAAATTACTACTTTAAGATATGAACAATTAGAATTGTAGAAATAAAAGAATGCGAGTAAAGGGAGGGAATAGAATGAAAAAGAACTGGGTTAAAATTGTAAATTTTTGTAGGTTAACCATTTATAAACACCCTACTTATTCTTTTGTTAGATTATAATATTCCCAAGGAAGCCGCGCAAAGAAATTTAAAACCAAAGTCAGCAAAGAAATGTTGGCGAGCACATAGGTTTTATAAGAGTATCGGAATCATGGCTCGTTTGTATGTTGCAGTACCTCATTAGACTACAAGAGTCAAAAGTACAAACCTTGTTTTGAAAAGTGTATTGCAACATAATTAACCAACTCAAATCAAGATGGTTATAGTTTATAAAATCTCGTAGCCATGATTCTTAACCCCAAAACATTTGCTTTAGTAAACCAATTCGTAAAACATCTCGTTAAAAACTCGTTAATAAAACTCGTATGGTTTATATCATTTCGAAAACCTCGTTGTGTGACATCGTTTTAAATCGTTTCCCAAGTGAACTAAATAATGACACGCAATGTAATATGATAGAAGCATTTATATATAAGATGTACCAGCGGCGTATCTACCATGATTCTATCATGCTACACCCGTCCCATTTTCTAATCACTACCCAAAACCAATCGTTCGTTCAAATCGTTTATTTCGTTTAGGTCGTTCCAAATCGTTTAATTTGTCCCAAAATCGTTTTCATTTTAATTGTGAAACTACTTTTGGTCGCCTCGCTAATAACATTCAAACCTTCGTGACTCGACCACCTCGGTTCTCGTATAAACAAACCACCAAAGGGTAAGTTAACAATCATCAGATTCGGTCGTTACCTACATAACCCCCACACATAACCATGGGTGTAGTCTGATAACGGGATTTGTCAGATCCTATGGTACCATAACCTAATACTGGTCGGCTTGATCAATGCTAATGAATGTCATTCGTTATGTAATTACAACCAACAAGTTCGTTCACATTATCGAAATCGTTATTAGTTTAATATAAACCATCTTAATCGTTTTTGAAATCATCGTTAAAATATCGAAATCGTTTTAATACATATGAATCACCCCAAGACAATTGAAAACAGTAAAATAGGGGAACTATGTACTCACTTTGAATGAAAGGGTATCCTTGATCTAAAGAACTTAGCGAAGCTCAGACAAACCAAGGAAATTCAAGCAGTACCTAGTAATCGGATCACTAGTAAATAAATCGACACCTAAATCGGAAGATCGGATAGAATGAGGTCTTGTAAACCAAATGAGTGTTGGAACTCATGTGATATGGTTTAACAAAGCCTACATCCTAAATCGGAACTTAGCCTAAGTGCTTTCGACCCGTTACGACCCATTAAGGTAGCTTATGCTACTTTAACGCGTCATTCGCGCGAAACTATTTTTGGATGGTTAACTATGTGCTATGTCAAGTCTTACATGCCCAATAATACCTAAACATGTTACTAAATCAGATTATATGTCAAAAACATGTTCACATATGTAAAATACAGATTTAAGCTTCAAAAGGGCGTTTTGGTCATTTCCTATGGGCATACAAGCTACTTAACAAATAACTAACCAATCCTATGTGATCATAAGGTATAACCTCAGAGGTTATTCCTTATGCAACTATGATCACTAATCGAGCTTGATCGGATCCTAATGATCGACCAAACGGGTCGGGTTCGAAAGTCTAAGCGGTTGTTTAGACCGCTTAACTTACGACCCTAAACAAGCACTAAACTAATAGTGACGAGTTAAACATGTTAAAACATGTTTAACTAACTTAGAAGACTGATTTGGTATCAAAACAATGGGTTTTGATACCCGAAAATAGTTCCGTTGCAAAATGCGTGCTAAAACGCATTTTGACCGAAACTTTGACTCGTCACTACGCCTAGTTAACGTGGTAATCAGTAGGTATAATCGCTGAGGATTATAACCATCGTGATTACAATCACGTTGCAAAGTTCAATTGAACTTTGACTTGACCAATTGATGGTCAAAACTGAAAGTCAAACTGTTGGCCAAACTTTTTGACTTTCTGCTTAAACATAAAGAATAAGCATGAAAGTAGACTTACAAAGGGTCCTAGCTATCTTTTCTACCAAGAATAAGTTTCCAATCAGATTAGAAAGCTCACCAAATCAGAGATTGAGAAGAGAATGAGAGAATGAGCAAAGAATGAGGAAGTGAGGGTGGCTATTTATAGTTGTGGTGAGTTCATGAGATCATGCCAAGTTTTTGTGTAACTTCCAAGCAATAAATCTCCACCATACAAGTGTTGTAAGCAGGTTAAAAGCCTTGGAGAAGTGTTAACTTGGCTACCACAAAAAGAAATTTGCATAAACAGCCCCTGAATTATCAAACAGCAGCTAAAATCAACTTTCTGGTCACTGGGCCTGCTTTAGGGACTGCAATGTGACAACCCTCAAAATTTCAGGTACTGTACAAATTAATTAATTTCGATTATGTGCTTAATGACTGTGCTTGATTACAACTGACACCTTAAACTACTTACTGATTTATGTTACATACATACATGTGCATCACTTTACATACAGTCGCTCCATTTATTTCATACAGACTCTTAGTGACAGACCTGATGCACAAAGCACAGTTAGCACAGTGAGCGGATACCTCAGACACATGCTGACAATGCCAGCACATAGACAGACACTATATTGTGGCCAGTATGAGCCAGGGACAGGATACTACACTAGTATGGAGTGTAGGGAAGTGAGGACCATAAGACTATGTCACTAAGTGATAGTTATAGTGTCGGGAAGTGCCTAAAACTCATTTTTAGTGCAGAATTCTGCATCTTCAGCAACGATGCCGCTTTTAACGTACTCGTATTATACAGAGAATTGACTAAATGGTCCTGAACGCTTTCCTAAGTGTTGGAATTAATTTCGTTACAAAAAGATGCATAAAAGACACTATACGATACAATTTAACACTTTAACGGAACGATACTTAACCGAACAACCGGACATTACCCGGGACACCAAAATTTTGTCAGAAACATTATTTTATTATTTCTAAATAATCATGGTCACAAAAATCCCCACACACTATAGAAACATGACATACACCCACTATTCTAGAAAATACCCGGTATCCAGTTAAACACCCGCTTTAGCCTACATAGGGTATGTTTATATAAAAATTCACACCTTGACCCCACCCCCCTTGATATTTTCAGTTCATATCTAGTGTGGCCCCACCAATTTTTTTTTAAATCTTGCAAAATATCATGTAAGACTTTTATGGACAAGTGTCCATGCATGCTAGCCCCATATCTCCTTAAATCTCTACATAATCTTCCAATTCCAAGAATCATCATCACTCAAAAATCCTCTTCTCTCTCCCTCACCCAAACCGTCCCATCTCTCTCTCTCCTCCATCTTCATCTTCTTCATATCTCCAAGTATTGTTCTTCATGTTCATGTCCCTTCCTAGCAACCTTCAAGTTAGTGTGAAGATCTAAGGTGGTTCCAAGGTGTTCTCAAGTGATTCAAGCTTCCCATCATCTTCACAATAGAATTTCTACCCTAGCTTTAAGCTAGTAGTAAGTCTTACACTTTGCTTCATTTTTGTTCTTAGTCAAGATATGTAGTATGATGAAATTTACAAGAACACTAGAAAGTTTAAACAAGATATATGAACAAGAAACATGTTGATTGGAATTTCTAGCCAACTTCAACAGGCTGTAACTGGGTCATTTAAAATCGAAAAACTAAATTTCTGGAGTCTAAATTATGTATTTTTGAATAACCGAACAAATGGCACTAGAATCATAATTTTTTGAGGTCGTTTACTATTTTTAAAGAATTGTTTTAAGACAGCAGCTCAAGCTGAAATTTTCCTGCTGAAAAAGTGTGTCGTATTCAGAGTCAAAACTCGAAACCTGAGTAGAATCAGCTCATGGGATTTTTACTGTAGATGTTCACTATTGTTTCCGTGATCCTCCAACTGGAATTTCGTCAATCGGACTTACGATTAATTTTTAGTGAATTTTTCTGTAAACTGCAATCAGAAAGCAACAAATCTGATTGCAGTCGGGTAAAAGAATTTTTATATAATATTGATAATGAACTGGGCCCCGATATTTTTACACAATAAATTTTGGAACGTTTATGACATTCTGTAAATATTTGGGAATTTTTGGAGAAGGTTAACTATTTTATTAAAATATTCGAAAACAGTCCAGTTTTGACTAATAAAGCTGAAATGACATAAATAGTGTATTGCATGTATGATTGTCAGGTTGGCTATGTGGGAACACTCTACGGGATATTTGTAAAAGAAAATGATATGCTATTAAGCATGGACGCCTCTATTTATAAAGGAGACTATGGCGAAATTTTCCGAAAATCCTAACACTTAGTAAACATTTTTCTAAACAATTGGTTACTAGCATGTTTTAGACTATGTTTTTCAAACATAAAACTTGCCATAATTTTTATAACGAAATACGGAGTATCGGAGGTTGGTTTTATACAGAAATATGGTTAAGTATGTATTCTCTAAAATGAGACTTAAAAATATAATTCCAATACGAACAGGCATATGTAAAATATCCCATCCTTGGGAAGGAAATACGAATACACAAGTATGAGAAGTATTATTACTAAAATATCGAAGACACTTTAAAACGTAACTCAAAGGCACTAATCAACACTAAGACAAGGCACGACCCGTTCGTCTAATAGACGTTAGACCATTGTAGGTAGTCGTGTTTGCTGAGGAGAATTGGGTTACGAGTACCGAAGACGCAATACTGTGAGTTCATGTCCCCCTTTTTCTCTTAACTATTTTCAGTTTTATACTTCGGGGGTGAAATACATGTTACAATTATTACAGACATTTACAGACACTTTTATACATGGTATGATTAGCTAAGGAATTTACAGCTAGATCACGTGAATGGATAGGCTATTATCGTAAGACCATTAATCCTTGTATAAGGACCGAGGGACATGAGTGATAGATCTATTGGGTGTTGCGAGCCCCATACATGGGCCAGCGTGTGGCTGCATGTGGTGACTATGTCATTCCGCCGGAAGGACCGGTATGAAATACGCGTTACAGGTTTGAGTGCTTCCTAGACCATGTCACTTATTAATGTATTAGCTACACATTGATTGATCTTTCTTTTTCTTTCCTTATTGCTACATACCAAGGATATACAGACACATTTTAACGATTTATGCAGACATATATTAAAGATTTATACAAACTCACATACACATGAACTCGCTCAACTTTTGTTGATGTTTTTTTCAAACTACATGTATTTCAGGAAATTAATATGGATCTGGCGGGCGTTGGAGTTCCAAGTCATGTTAAGTATAAAGATGTCATCCATGGTTCTTGGGTTTGGCCAGCGTGTCTTAATCCTGGACGAGACACGTCTTCCAAACTTTGATTTCAACTATTATCTTTTGACGAGTCCTTAGCGAACTTTTACACAATTCATATGGTTTGTAAAACTTAAATTTGAAGTCTACGTTTTAGGCAATGTTATTATGTTTTAAACTCATTTTATGGATGACAAATCTTTGATTTTATCATATAGTTGTTTGATATGGTTGATTGCAATGATAACAAGTAAGTCACACCAGACTCACGCTTCCGCAAAAGTCAGGGTGTGACAACTTGGTATCAGAGCTTCGATCGTAGCGAACTATGATTCTTTCTCGAGTCTAGACTACGATCATTAGGGCTCTCACGAAAATGTTTTCACGACTTGTTTTTCATTGCATACACAAAACGTCCAGATTCAGGGAACAAACATTTTTTTTGCCAATAAAAGGCACAAATACACATTTCAAAATTTATGATTATAATTCAGTCTTAGAGATTGAGGGAGGATCAGTCTTAGAGACTGAGGGAGGATCAGTCTTAGAGACTGAGGGAGGATCAGTCTTCGAGACTGAGGGAGGATTGGTCTTAGAGACCAGGGAATTAGACTTAGAGACTGAGAGAAATTGAGTGACAGGGAGGCTTAGTCTGAGAGACTAGGAAGGATAGTAGGTTTCATGAAGAATAATGTGGATACATGACTACATGACAAATTATCTTGTTTGCATACACTGATTGTTAGTACTTACTATGGATATACATGTTATGACTATTATGTACCGGCACACGCGTCACACTATTTAGAAGGCGAGCTATCAGACATTGATAACCCTACGGCCACCGTCACCGATAATGAGACTACATCTGCGCCAGAGACATTTACGTCAGACACTGAGAGTGATCCTGACATGCCGACCAAGGATGAAGACGACTTCCAACCGTCCGCGCTGCCAAACTTTGGCGATGAATTACATTTGCTGATGGCTTCTTTGACGAGAATATTTCTGTCATTCTTGTTGCGGTCCACCACCATCTAATCATTTGGACACTTCAATGGCGAGCACATCATGGCCCCGATCCTCGACGCCGTACCTCTCATGGTTATTTTCCCGAGGATCCGTCTATTTGATGAATTGTTTAATGGCGACATTAATCTGCTTGTTGATGATCCTCCTGCTGACGCCCAGGACGATGGAAGATTAGATGAGAACATGATTACTAATTTCACTTCTTGGCCCCTGTTAACAGGACACCCTCTGATTCTAGTGTATATTCGATTTCAGACCCCCTTGAGTCTGTGACATTTACAGCCTTATAGACGGCCGGATTACATCTCTCTGCACTAACACCTGCTCGAGGCACCACACCGTTACACGACCCAGGGTCTGCTCCCGAGCCAGCTCCTTTCCTATTGAGACAGCTTGATAAGGCGCCTGTTGATCCTACTTAATCATGACCTTAATCCTTTTGGACTACCATACATTGCACTCCTTGCACCAGGTCAAGTGCCTGCACCTACTGACCCTCCTTGCATTAAGACATTTACTGCTGCTCCTACAACCGCTGAGGTTGCACCTATGAAGACCGACGTCCATTGCACCGACATGCCTACTGCTCTCTTTCAAGACATACCCGCACCCCGGGAAGGCGCACCAGGTCAGCACCCGCATAACGATTCTTCTGCTACGGCAACATTTTTCCTAACTTTACAAGACGCACCGTTTTCTACATTCAACTCTACAACGCTGGACAAGTCATTTCGATGGATTCCTGTGCTACACTATGTTGATTTTAGACCCTTGTCATCCCTCACATTATGGAGGCTACACACGGGATGAGTACACCTGTCACATCAGCTACAGTTTGAGGATATAAGTCGCAGAATGATGGAGCTGGAGTTGACACCACAACCTCCACCCTGTTTATTGCCAGTATACTTTGATCCTTCACAATTATCAAAGACTTCTTTTGCGCTCTCATCTGCTGCTATGACGCCTTTTCCAGGTTTTTGATGCTCATTTCTTTTACTATCGAGCGGCAGATCAGTTAACTACTTCGATGTATGTACAAGCTCGAGGAGGAGTTTACGCGTGCTAGCAGTTACTTTTCTTTCCTCCTCCACCTCAGTCACCAGTGTAGTTGATTTCTGGATTTATGCGGATTGCATTACACTTTGGTAAAGACACCAATAATAAGCCGGGATTGCGGAGACTTTTGAAGACCACTTCTGACTACGTAATTTTGATACACTAATATACGTGTTGGACAAGGGTAGGGTGACCCTGTGTCCTTTCTGATGTGATACATTATGTAAGACACAGTGATTATGGCCGGAGGATAACGAAAGCCCAATCACCTTTAAACATGCGACAATACTTATGACTAATAACTAATGAAAAACTCAGTCGCTATGTTCCCACTAAGCACGATGTTGATCAGCATATTTGTGCTATAACTATAATGCTACATGCTTACTTGTTACGTTCCTATTTACAAGTTGAGCAATAATTGCGATGATACGTGATTGAATGTTATACCGACTGCGTATATACATATATGTAATATACCTCTGAGGTCTTATTCGTTAAATAGAGACTTGTGTGCTCGTGTCCTTAACAAGACCTGACCTAACCGACTTTCTTCTAGGAAGATGTCGACTCAAGGGAACACCGATACCAACAACCCTCTGCCAACGACAGAGGCGGAATTTCAAGAGCGCCTATTACAGGTCATCGCACAGTACGAGGCCCTTCGCTCTGAGCGCAGTGGAGGTACCTCGGGAAATAACCCACCCAACGGCTGCACCTACAAGCAGTTCTTGGGCTGCCAGCCCCTACATTTCGACGGCACTGGGGGTGCCGTAGCCTTCGTGCGCTGGGTTGAGAAGACGGACACTGTTTTGCATGCGAGCAAATGCGCCCCAGAGCACCAGGTCACGTACATTTCCGGACTGTTCCAAGATGGGGCTCTGTCATGGTGGAAACTCCAGGTTCAGACGATGGGCGAGACTACTGCGTATGCTTTATCATGGGACGAGCTGAAAGAGCTAATGCATAAAAAGTACTGTTCGAGAACAGAAAGCCAGAAGGTGGAAACTGAGTTCTGGAACTTGAAGATGGAAGGTCCAAAAATAGCTGAGTATGTGGAGAAGTTCCAAGTTCTGTCGCGTATCGTTCCTTACATGGTAGACCCAGAGTTTAAGAAGATTGAGCGTTTCATTTGGGGATTGGCACCCCAAATCATGAGCATGGTGACGACATCAAAGCCTGCAACGATCGCTGAGGCCATCAATCTAAGTGTGGCCTTGACTGAAGAGGCAATCAGGATGAATAAATTTTCAACCTCCGAGGAGAAGAAGGAGACTCATGTAGAGTCATCTGGGGACAACAAGAGAAAGTTGGCAAATTTCAAACAGGGTACCCAGTTGAGTAGCAACAACAAGGCCAAAAAGAGAAAAGAGTACATGGGTAAGCTACCTAAATGCGACAGGTGCCGATGTCATCATACCGGGCAATGTAAAAATGGGAAATGTGACAACTGTGGCAAAGTGGGACACAACAGGGAAACGTGTTGGAGTGAGACGAAGCGTGGAAAGAAAGGAAAGGGGAAGGATAAGGGATGTTATACCTGCGGGGATATGAGGCACTTTAGGAAAGATTGCCCAAGGGAGATTAAGCAAAATCATGGGAAAGATGTCTAACACCGGAGCCAGAGAAGCACGCCAGGAATCCAAGCATGGATATCGGTACGTCCCATACTACTCAATGTTATGCATCTGTATTGCCAAATACTGTTGCAAATTCTACGATTCGCACCTCTAGAGTTCGAGAGTATAATTGGTAAGTAGATATTCCAGTACCCATTAGAACTAGCTTAGGGGAAGCCAGTGGAAGCCAACACAGTAACTGGATTCGGTAAGATAGAACCCGGGAAGCGCAAGATTACACTTGATCTACTGCCAGTGAATTGGGAGACTCCAACAAGGTAGTTGGAGGGATTGGTTGACAAATGATCAATAGGAGATTGATATCCGCACCATGATGGCGAACGAAGAAGTGATCTTGACTCATGAAGCGGGATACGCCTCTGCAAATTACAAATCGCTTGAAGGCACAGAGGATGTTGTGAAAAGGATGGGTTGTCTTATGTCTCATGTCGGGGACCAGGGAGCCGAAGAATTAGAACTCGAAGATACCCCCGTGATCGGAGAATATCCTGAAGTCTTCTTCGAAGACTTGCCGGAATCGCCTCCTCAACGATTAGTCGAGTCTCGCATCGATTTAATCCCAGGCACCACGCCTGTAGCCGATGCATCGTAGCGACTTACACTTCCGAAGATGCAAGGATTGACAGTGCAACCCCAGTGGTTGATAAAGAAGGAAGATAACAGACCAAAACTATTGTTTTGGATAACCTCAGTTCTGCTCGCCAAAAGAAAGGACGAATAACTTTCAAATGACCGGGAGTCGGACGAGCTAGCCAACCAGAGTCGGTGGCTCCTGCTGAGGACTAACGAACTCCTTACATAACTGACTGTGAGGACCCAACTACTATTACACGACTGGTCGACAATCGAGCGTCGTTAACAGTGAATTCAAGAAGAAAGTTTACCAGTGAAAATTGTGGGACAATGATTAGTTCTTAGACGTACACAAGGTGCCTCCTACACAATGTACAAACCGGGTCTACACGGGATACGAAATCTGGAGAATCTAGAAAACTTATAATTAGGACTTTTGGGAACCCAGGTCCAAACTCGTAAGGGTTTCATTTAGGAACCATATCTATCAACTCAATCAACCATCATTAACCTGGCGCATATGCCAGTTCCATTGACCAAACAGAGAGTACTTGGATTTCTTTTACTTCTGGCAAGTAGATGTTTGTATCTCTACTCCCCTTAATGGTAGTTGCATCACAATAATTTTCTCGCTGAGAGCGAACACACATTTGCTTCGATATCTGGTCATTTCTTCACTTTAGCAGATACTCGTTGATCCTTTTCTTGGAAACTTACCTGTCATACATGCATCATTTGCTACGCATGTGATTTCGTTTTGAACAAACACTTCATTGGAATTTACATATTATTTTGCCAAACCTAATTACTGATTCCTGATTCGAGTAACCTACATTATTGTTATTGTTGGCTCTTTTGTTACCAAGCCAACACATTTTTCTTGAAACCGCTTTCTTTCAAATAACATTCATGGTTTATTTTGCTACCATGACAAGAATTCCTTGTTGATACACATACATTGTCGGGTTACGTTGAAACCAAGTTCAATTGCTTGGACTTATCCAGTTCACAGGTCTAACTTGAAACACTATATGATGTATTGGGAGCATCATATTCAACTATTTTTGCAGACATTCTTTCATTTCGAGTCGTAGTAGATTTGGTTGGTCTACGACTCCACTAAAACATTTGATTTGTTTCGATACCTTGCGGTGATATTTTCACAAAATTGAAGCTTGCGCTAATTTGGTTACTCCCTTCGTACACGGATACAATTCACTATTTAGTTGTTAACAATCCATTTTGGATCTTCACGATCAAAGCGGTCTCAACACAGTTATGTGTTAAGGCAAAGGTACATAGACTCATTTCATATCACAATGTACCTCCTAACGATCCTTTCATAGTCAATCAAATGCCTTGCGATACATAGTTACTTTTCATCTTCGATCGGAAACAGTGATCTTTTGATATTCCGTGTTCAACTGGAAACCTTTCGACATTGTATAAATCAAATTTTTCGATTGTTCAGGACACTTTCATTTGATTTCAGGCATGGTGAACTTTTCAGTCACCACTACTATTGAATCTCGTCATTTTGACACCTTGTGGTATCATTAGCTTGTGCTAATCATGGTCATATGTTTCACACAAAACGACATATACTTTTGTTTGACTTGTCATTTAAACACTTCTGATGCAACTACTAATTAAGACAATGATACACCAAATTCGCTTGTATTTCATACGGTGTATTTTCACAATTCAAAAATGACAACGCACTGATTCTTACCATTAATTTGTTCGGGAGATTGACAGATCACTCTACTATTAGTTTTGAGTTGTTGATTTTGAGTTCATACTATGGCTGTGAGGACTCGTTGGCATATTGTGACCGACTATCTGAGGATTCTAATAGACAAAACTCCGCTCTTGTGGAACCCCTATTAACTGGACTACTCTAGACCATACGTCAACACGTCTTGTACCTTCGACACCAAGTGTTAAAAGCACATAACCTTTTAACCATTGGATTCGTGATGTTATATATATATTCTTGGACTCACTTGATGTGAATAAGGTTTGATTCGGTTTGGTGATTATCTACCTCGGTACTATTCATATACATACATGCATAACGAAACCCTAAGGAATTAAGGTAGTACAAATTTCGAGGACGAAATTTTCTTAACGGGGGGAGAATGTGACAACCCTCAAAATTTCAGGTACTGTACAAATTAATTAATTTCGATTATGTGCTTAATGACTGTGCTTGATTACAACTGACACCTTAAACTACTTACTGATTTATGTTACATACATACATGTGCATCACTTTACATACAGTCGCTCCATTTATTTCATACAGACTCTTAGTGACAGACCTGATGCACAAAGCACAGTTAGCACAGTGAGCGGATACCTCAGACACATGCTGACAATGCCAGCACATAGACAGACACTATATTGTGGCCAGTAAGAGCCAGGGACAGGATACTACACTAGTATGGAGTGTAGGGAAGTGAGGACCATAAGACTATGTCACTAAGTGATAGTTATAGTGTCGGGAAGTGCCTAAAACTCATTTTTAGTGCAGAATTCTGCATCTTCAGCAACGATGCCGCTTTTAACGTACTCGTATTATACAGAGAATTGACTAAATGGTCCTGAACGCTTTCCTAAGTGTTGGAATTAATTTCGTTACAAAAAGATGCATAAAAGACACTATACGATACAATTTAACACTTTAACGGAACGATACTTAACCGAACAACCGGACATTACCCGGGACACCAAAATTTTGTCAGAAACATTATTTTGTTATTTCTAAATAATCATGGTCACAAAAATCCCCACACACTATAGAAACATGACATACACCCACTATTCTAGAAAATACCCGGTATCCAATTAAACACCCGCTTTAGCCTACATAGGGTATGTTTATATAAAAATTCACACCTTGACCCCACCCCCTTGATATTTTCAGGTCATATCTAGTGTGGCCCCACCAAATTTTTTGTAAATCTTGCAAAATATCATGTAAGACTTTTATGGACAAGTGTCCATGCATGCTAGCCCCATATCTCCTTAAATCTCTACATAATCTTCCAATTCCAAGAATCATCATCACTCAAAAATCCTCTTCTCTCTCCCTCACCCAAACCATCCCATCTCTCTCTCTCCTCCATCTTCATCTTCTTCATATCTCCAAGTATTGTTCTTCATGTTCATGTCCCTTCCTAGCAACCTTCAAGTTAGTGTGAAGATCTAAGGTGGTTCCAAGGTGTTCTCAAGTGATTCAAGCTTCCCATCATCTTCACAATAGAATTTCTACCCTAGCTTTAAGCTAGTAGTAAGTCTTACACTTTGCTTCATTTTTGTTCTTAGTCAAGATATGTAGTATGATGAAATTTACAAGAACACTAGAAAGTTTAAACAAGATATATGAACAAGAAACATGCTGATTAGAATTTCTAGCCAACTTCAACAGGCTGTAACTGGGTCATTTAAAATCGAAAAACTAAATTTCTGGAGTCTAAATTATGTATTTTTGAATAACCGAACAAATGTCACTGGAATCATAATTTTTTCGAGGTCGTTTACTATTTTTAAAGAATTGTTTTAAGACAGCAGCTCAAGCTGAAATTTTCCTGCTGAAAAAGTGTGTCGTATTCAGAGTCAAAACTCGAAACCTGAGTAGAATCAGCTCATGGGATTTTTACTGTAGATGGTCACTATTGTTTCCGTGATCCTCCAACTGGAATTTCATCAATCGGACTTACGATTAATTTTTAGTGAATTTTTCTGTAAACTGCAATCAGAAAGCAAGAAATCTGATTGTAGTCGGGTAAAAGAATTTTTATATAATATTGATAATGAACTGAGCCCCGATATTTTTACACAATAAAATTTGGAACCTTTATGACATTCTGTAAAAATTTGGGAATTTTTGGAGAAGGTTAACTATTTTATTAAAATATTCGAAAATAGTCCAGTTTTGACTAATAAAGCTGAAATGACATAAATAGTGTATTGCATGTATGATTGTCAGGTTGGCTATGTGGGAACACTCTACGGGATATTTGTAAAAGAAAATGATATGCTATTAAGCATGGACGCCTCTATTTATAAAGGAGACTATGGCGAAATTTTCCGAAAATCCTAACACTTAGTAAACATTTTTCTAAACAAGTGGTTACTAGCATGTTTTAGACTATGTTTTTCAAACATAAAACTCGCCATAATTTTTATAACGAAATACGGAGTATCGGAGGTTGGTTTTATACAGAAATATGGTTAAGTATGTATTCTCTAAAATGGGACTTAAAAATATAATTCCAATACGAACAGGCATATGTAAAATATCCCATCCTTGGGAAGGAAATACGAATACACAAGTATGAGAAGTATTATTACTAAAATATCGAAGACACTTTAAAACGTAACTCAAAGGCACTAATCAACACTAAGACAAGGCACGACCCGTTCGTCTAATAGACGTTAGACCATTGTAGGTAGTCGTGTTTGCTGAGGAGAATTGGGTTACGAGTACCGAAGACGCAATACTGTGAGTTCATGTCCCCCTTTTTCTCTTAACTATTTTCAGTTTTATACTTCGGGGGTGAAATACATGTTACAATTATTACAGACATTTACAGACACTTTTATACATGGTATGATTAGCTAAGGAATTTACTGCTAGATCACGTGAATGGATAGGCTATTAACGTAAGACCATTAATCCTTGTATAAGGACCGAGGGACATGAGTGATAGATCTATTGGGTGTTGCGAGCCCCACACATGGGCCAGCGTGTGGCTGCATGTGGTGACTATGTCATTCCGCCGGAAGGACCGGTATGAAATACGCGTTACAGGTTTGAGTGCTTCCTAGACCATGTCACTTATTAATGTATTAGCTACACATTGATTGATCTTTCTTTTTCTTTCCTTATTGCTACATACCAAGTACATACGGACACATTTTAACGATTTATGCAGACATATATTAACGATTTATACAAACTCACATACACATGAACTCGCTCAACTTTTGTTGATGTTTTTTTCAAACTACATGTATTTCAGGAAATTAAGTATGGATCTGGCGGGCGTTGGAGTTCCAAGTCATGTTAAGTATAAAGATGTCATCCATGGTTCTTGGGTTTGGCCAGCGTGTCTTAATCCTGGACGAGACACGTCTTCCAAACTTTGATTTCAACTATTATCTTTTGACGAGTCCTTAGCGAACTTTTACACAATTCATATGGTTTGTAAAACTTAAATTTGAAGTCTACGTTTTAGGAAATGTTATTATGTTTTAAACTCATTTTATGGATGACAAATCTTTGATTTTATCATATAGTTGTTTGATATGGTTGAATGCAATGATAACAAGTAAGTCACACCAGAATCACGCTTCCGCAAAAGTCAGGGTGTCACATGCAAAGGGTCCCTTACGGTTCGTAAGGACCCTGCATCTGATCAGCAAGTTTCACTTATTGACAGTTTTGGCCCCTGAGCTTGTTTTATCGTGTTTTGGCACTTCTAACACCCGTCAAGCCAATTTTTAAGCTCCATAATGAAGTTAAAGTATGTTTAACTTGAATTTTGCTCAAAAATATTACGGATGTTGGTTCGTTTGGCTGTACGATTACGTTATTCGGTTAATTACGACGGAAGTCGTAACGGACGCGAAAACGATCCAAATTGCGAAACGAATGAAGTTTTTGCTTGCCGATCACTAAAATAAAAATATTTTAGTGTGTAAAAAAATTTTGGATGTCCAGATGTGGTCAGAACGTAAGATATATGCAAACTTACGTTGTTTTTGACACTTTTAGTCCCTGTAAGATCAAATAAGCATGTTTTCGCATACCGAACCCCTCAAAGCTTATTTCTAAGCTATGTTTAGGTTATTTATGGTATGTTTAGCTTATGATAAAGTTCCGGACTGTTTGAAACCATACGAATCGGTATAGTTTCACAGTTTGACACAAATAGTCCCTGCGATCGAATAGACTTGTTTTCAACACACCAAACCATCCAGAACTTATTTCTAAGTTATGTAAAGGTTATTTTAGGTATGTTAATCCTATGTCACTATTCCGGAGTGTTTGTCGCATTAAACTGACTGCGTTTACGCACCAGTTTGCGTATAACTTTCAAGAAAGAGATTTGAAGCTTGAAATCGGAATTGAATCAAATCATAAAATCATCAAACACAAATACACATATAGTAACACCAAAACACATTGTTTTATTAATAATTAACATTGTTTTACATTGTTCATCGATTACAGAGCACAGTTGTCACAACTACAACGTACACGGGTCTTATACTAGTTATTTAAGAAAATAATTAGATTTGTATAAATAAATCGGCTTAAAACTGTAAATCTTTGAAGGGTAACCCGATTATAAAACCCTATTATCTCTGTTGTTCTTTCTTCGGGATAATATATTCCACAGATCGACTGTCGTCGCAGCCTTCAGACTTGATGAAATCAGGCCGCCTGATATGCCAAACTCATCAGTGAGTGGTATTTGATTTCAAATTCTTTTCTTTTTAAATTCGTTTTGTATCATGACTTAGAATTGGTATCATCATGCATGGTGTTGATGAACGATCGTTGAATGTGTATGAATTTCGAAAGACAATCTCGTAATCTAACTGCTAGCTAATCAATTATATTTTGTATTCAACTTATCTATCTATTAATTAGATGTGTTGCAAATGACGTTTTTTGCTTAAATTTTTAGCCGATTTGTGGATCTTGTAACATCGGTTTACGGATCCCTAAAAAGGTTAGGACTTGTGTTTAACACATGTTACCTGACACCCCTAAGGAACAATCTGATCCTAATACTATTACTAAATCGAACCAATCTCGTCTGCGTTTATGAAAGACCCAACACCTCATCCTATACGGGCAGTTTTCTCCTAATTTCGGGACGAAAATCCTAAACGTTAGGGAGACGGTAATATCCATAAAAAGAGATCCCTGAAATCTTACCCGGATTGCAAAACCAGATCCTTTTTCGATTTAATAAAAATTAGAATTTTTATTAATTTTTTAAAATTTTTAATATTTACTATTATATAAATTGTCACATGTTGCTTTAGATTCGGGAATTAAATAGAGGTTTATAAGCGAAACCTAGTTAGATCGTTTTAAAAATTATAAAGGAATTAATTAACTATGTTAAAAATGGTAGTTAAAACAAGATTTAAACTTAACAGGGTGAAATATTGTCAAAATATCAAGGCGAATTGGAAATAAATAATCTCACCTTACTCAATTTGGCTGATAATAATCCCAAGTCAGTTATAATAATCCGAACAGGTCAATTTTTTTTTTTTTTTGTAAAATAGTCTGCCGTTAAAATAGCTTAACGGAGTTAAGTTTTTTTCCGAATTCGAACCGGTGTTTTAGGGCTTTTGATTAGAACGAGAATACGAGTCGATTGATGTAAACCTAACCTCGACGAAATACTACCCCAACCCACGAAAACGGTGCTTCAATTCGAGTGTTTAAACTTCCAATTAACAAAACTTAAGCCATTTCGAGCACAATTTCTAGGTAAGTTTTACATCAATTGACTCATATCCTCGTTCTAATTAAAAACCCTAAAACTCGGTTAAGATATTTTAACGGCGGACTATTTTATAAAAAAAAAAAAATTGACCAGTTCGAATTATTATCTGCCAATAACTGACTTGAGATTTTTATCAACCAAATTGAGTTAGGTGGGATTAATTATTTCCAATTTGCCAAATATCAAAGTTACAAGGTAAGGGGGTTGTTTTCTAATTAATGGAAGCTATAAAATGAGCAAATCAACTAACTAGGTTAGTAAACTCGCTTAACTTAGTTAGTTATTTTCTATAATAGGTTAACTAGGTTAGCATGTTAGTTAGTCTAACAAAGGAAATCAACCAACAAAGTTAGTTATTAATCTCAAATCAGGTTAGTCTTGGTAAGAAATATTAGGGGCTAAAATTGGAATTTATGAAACTTGAAATTTATGTAAAAATAAATAAAAACGCTGTGAGCGGGGTTCAAACCCCCTATATCCTTTTTTCGTTTATAAACAACCTGATTTAATGTAATTAATAAAAAAAGCCGAAAAATCGCAAGGAGTGGATTCGAAACTCGACACCCTCACACTTGTTACTGTTGAGACCCTTTCTTTTTCTTTCTTAAGCCCAAACTGACGCAAACCAGTTCCTTTCTTCCCCACCTTCTACGCAACCCGGAACCAATGGAACCCGACCCGACTTCCGGTAACCTTAAATGCGTTGTTTTGTCTTCTAACTAGTGTCATTTATTTCGCATTTTATGGAGAATTAAGATTAAACTCCTCAATCATCCACAACTTACCGATAATCAATCTAATTGAAGGCATATTCAAACACCCCATGAACACCATTAAAGAATTTCATGAACATTAAATGGGTTTTAACCAAATCGTAAAATTGGGTGATGAAACTTATTCCACTTGATAGCTCTAATCAAACCATGCAAAACCTCACTGGAATCATCCCATTTCATCCACTACATCTCGCGAATTTGTAAGAAGAACATTCTAGGGCTCCAAACTTCAAGTGACGATATCTTCTTCACTTCCCGTCCTTTTCAGGTGATTCCAAAGCCTAATATTATTTATTTTTCATGCTATTCAAAACCCTGCTATCCATTTCTGTAACAGAAGGGCAATTAGACACAAATTTAATTTTAGTTGAAATTAGGGTTCTTCGTACATAGAATCAATCTGGGGCTTTTAAATTTAGACTTGTGTATTCATGAAATTGAGGGTAGAATACTATTATATACCATGTTACTATATTTTGTGGAATGTTTTGTGATTTTTAGATATCGTATGGATTTTTGGTGAAGTATTCGTGTTTTAATTATGTATTAAATCAATTAAAAATACAAAATCATCTTGAATAAATTCCCCAAATATTTATACCGAATATTTTAGGTCATATGAACACTATAAATTTTTTATGGAATTTTTCCATAATTTTTGGGAATTCATTAATTTCATTTGGAATTATTTGTATTTATATATGTTTTATTTATTTAGAAATACTAGATTATCAAAAATAAAATTTATAAATATTTCTACTAATTTTTAAAGGTTATATAATTGATATGGTATTTTTAGAGAGTTTTCTATAACTTTTTAATAGTTATTAGGTAATTAAAGAATTTGTGGAATTGTTTAAACAAATAAATTCCATTAAAATTTTTTTAGGAAAATTATAAAGTCTGAAATATATAACTATTAGATGAGTTTGATGAACTTATCTAATTTTTGTCATTTTCAAAATATTAAAAGCTATTAATTGCTATTCCTAGGGTCATACCATGTTTAATATTCTAAAAATTATATAAATATTGATACGATTATTTTTGTTAAATAATTATTTTATATAATTTAAGTCCCCAAATAGGAGAACCCAATATCCTAACATCAATAGGTTATCCTTTTGTTTAGTATTTTCGATTATGTATATTTTGATGATTATTTTACATTCCACTTATTCATGTTCGTTCGGTAATTCTCGTGGAACGTTTATTCATAAACAGTGAGTAGATTCGACTATTATTCCCCTTTTTGCCATTAAATCTTTTTGTGGTGTATCTCGTGCTTGATTTCAAATTTATTATTTAAATTGATAACATGCTATTCGATGTGTTTCTATGTGTCACTTGTTGCTAATGTCTATTGTTTCTCTATATGTGCATCTATGTGTTACTCGCTTTGTGTCACATGTTTCACATGGATCCACCTGGCTGACTGGTTCCCCACGGCCATGGGTCGAACTTGGTATCGCCATCATTGTTTTTCAAATTCTCCTTTTGGGGCTTGAATCTCTATGTGTCTATGGTTACTAATATTGTTATGTTTATGTTACTTATGAGATATGTGTTGAATTCTTGTTATATTGAAAGACCTAGTTTCATATTTATAATGCATGTTATAAAATAAGGTTTTCTAAAACTAATAAAACAAAAACATTTTTAAATGAAAACCGAATTTATTCACCAACATGTTTGTTGACCCAAAACTCTTTTACACGTGATACAGGTACACAAGGGTGGGCGGATTTTGAGTTGAAGACATGTTGGATTGCCTTAGTAATAAAGCGGCTGTGATATGTTGCTTTTGTTTGTTTGATTTTGTAATTTTGTATTAATATTTGAATTCTTTGTTATGTGTGACAAATTTAATTGGGTGACTTTAAATATTTAAGCTTTTAAATAGTTGTTATAAGCTTTGAGCAATCAATCATGCCCTGTACCATTCCGTTGCCGGTCGGGGTGTGACAGATTGGTATCGGAGCCAATGTCTATAGGCAATTAAGATAGGTTACTAGACCCTTAGACTTAGTGTTTAGTTGATTAGGTACCTTATGTTCTTAATTGATTAAAATTGCCACAGCTTATGTATCAGATATCTTTGCCATGAGACAGAAGTTGGCCATATCTTCTCCTCATCATCTATCATCTATCATCTGATGAGTCATATGTTAACCAGGTGTCAGTTCCAGTAATGAAACTAATTTGTTGTTTCTTCTTAGCTTCTTTTCATAGTATGAAACATCTTTTAACTTCTTGTTTTTACACTCTCATGCATTGGATCCCTTTTGTTTGCATTTGTAGCACACTACTTCTGACTTTCCTTCTGATCTTTTCTCTTTGAATCTTCCTTCTATCCTTTGTCACTCTTTTAATGTCTGGAACTTCATCCTCTCAGCCTTCGCTCAAAAGTTTTTGTGAGTAGTGATATGGCTTCAGCAAATGTAGAGAAAGCTGATGAGGTATTAGAATTTTCTGATTCTAATGTTGGAATGTATGAGAACTGAGGATCAGATGTTTTGGCTATTTGTGTGTTGGAGATGAGAGCCATTGGTCCTAAGCTATGGAATGAATTATAGGATCACGTGCGAATAGGCGCTAACTTAGGCACCATTAATCCTTTTAAGGACCACGAAACAAGGGATAGATCTATCGGGTACGGGCGAGCCCCACTCACGGTCCTTGTGCGGCCACTTAGAGTGCTTTTGTGTCCCAGTCGAGGTTAATCGGCACTTAAATCGTCAACCGGGTTGAGTGCCTCCTATGTCAGCACACATACTAATGTCCTTGCGAAACATTTATGATCATTAAATTTATAGACTCTTTACATACCAACTTACAACACTTGAACTTTCAAATGTTTTTGGAGATTCATTTGATGCGTACAAACTTAAAACACTTGAACTTGCTCAACTTTTGTTGATGTTTTCAAACTTACATGTATTTCAGGAAACTAATGGGATCTTGGTGCTGGTGGTTCTTTTGAAGCTTTTGGAATAACAAGTTATCGATGTCATCCTTTTGGAGGGTTTGGTCCATATATCTCATCTTCAATGAGATATAGGATTCAATGCCTTGTATTTTAACTTATGTTGAACTAGTCTTTTGTAAAACTTATAACTTATGTTGTCGTGTATCTTAAACAACTTATGGTGTGTAATACTTAACTTATGTCAATGAATGAACATCGTATGTTTTTAATCATCTAGTTGTTTACTATTATCGTATGTAATGAAAACTAGTCAAGTTCACACCGCGCGCTTCCGCTAATGAACGGATGTGACAATATTCATGTCGCTTCAAATGAATGTCTATTTTGTGGGAGGTATCCAGAATTAGTCGATCACAGATCTTTGTCCGTTGCGGGTCTGCTCAGTTGATGTGGAAAAGGGGTGGCTCGGTAGTGCAAGGTGTAGCCCGTATTTGCTTTTCGGACTCGGCCCTACCCATAGGGTATACATGTTGAGCTCAATACCCATACCCGAAAATACTCGGAACCGGTTATATCCTATGCCCGAACCCAGTTATACCTATACTCGATACAGGTTATTTTTTTATACCCGAACTTTTAAAGTATATTTTTATTTTTACTTTACAACTTTTATATTTAACTTTTTTTTAGAATTGCATATTATAAAGTAAATAATTTACACTTACCAGAATTTATGTTAACGTAATTTTTTTAATTACTTTTACAAATTACAAATTTAGATTTTAAACGAATTTACTTAAGTATAAATAATAATAAACATTTTATTGCGAAATATCCACATTTAAGACGTATAATTGTAAAAATCGCAAGGAACATCTAACTTCCATTGTCAACGATTGCAAAGTCATTGATGTCAAGGTCGATGTACTTGCTCCAATCAGTGGGTCTTATATTTGGAAGATTTACAGTATGTTGTTGATCTAAGGTTTCTTCTAGCAACTCCTGATGTTGTTCCATGAAATGACGTGACATGTTGAAAATCTGCACGAATTTCCAAACGTGTTTAACCATGAATCCTTGGCAAAATACTTTTAGAATGCTTCTCCATTTGTTGCAAATTTCCTTCCTCTGTCAAAAGAAGACCAAATCAACAACATTAGAAATCGTAGAAATCGAAAACGATTACATGTATGTGTGTATTGTGAGGGATTTTGATTCCTGCATGGTGTGAGTTTCCTCACCTTGATATTGGTGAGAAAAGGACCCCGTTGACTTTAATGGGAACATTAGGATAAATAATTGCAATTTGAACTGATTCCACTATCATGGCCCCCGACTTCCTTAACCACGTAATCGTCGAAAAATCAGATTAGTAAATGGTTTGCTGTATTATTTGTAACATGTAAGAGTTCGTTTTTTGTTAATAGAGTATCTATTAAAGATTCTCAAAATAAAAATAAAAAAAATCCCCTCATTCGTGACTACCTAAGTTTTTTTAGGAAGGGCAAAGCCCTACAAACATTTTTTTTTTTGGTATATGCCCTAACGATAAGACTAGCAAAAAATAAAAGAAATCTAAACGCAAATGTAATAGTTGGGCCGGACACACAATTTAGACTAACCCCATGCTATCCAGAAATATATCTCTGATGAGCCAACATAACATAAAGTCCAACAATATACATAATCAAATCGAGTGACTACCTCTGTTGTCACTGACTGTGATGGTTACTATCATTTGATTGACGATCATTGTTCTGTTAGGCATCTTAATTGGTTGTAAGTCTCTCATCTATTTGTCATTATGAATTATTTTCTTTTGTTGTGTTACCACATTCAATATCTATCTTGGTGATCTTTCCATCTGCTCTTTATTCACCTTGTTTCTTTTTTGTTTTGTATCTAAAGGTCTGAGGTTGCACCACAACTGTTCGAAGAAATGATTGATTGGACCTGCTTGGTGCTTGATGAGATGCTTTGTAATTACTTTGATACTAATCTTTGATGGTACAATACATTATCTTTTGTTGTATAAAGTTGTTCATAAGATAGCTTCTATTTTCTTTATTTATTGTTACATATCAGCTTAGGTGTTTTGAGCTGCTTTGTGGTTTGCAGATTTTAAGGTAGTTACATATAGGTCCCAACAATACAATTACAAGTATGCTTCTGAGTTTATCTTGTAGAGAAATAATATCGGATGCAGAGACGTCTATGAGAATCTTGGTTACAGGCCCCTATCACACACACACACTCGTATGTATATAAATGTAGTATGAAAAAAATGAAAGAAGCTTGCTGTATGTATTCGATATTCACAAAAGGGTGTTGATTATTCAATAAATCAAATGCCTTTAAATAGGCTTACAATTACATGCACATGCGAATAAAAAAGAATAAAATAATATTCTATACTACTAATTCTAATATGCAACGTGCATATTTCAAATCCAACAAACTCGGTCAAACTGACCATTTCTTTAGCCAAACAAAATGCAACGAACTGATCCATAACCATAACCCATGACCCGTTCGAACTCCTAACCAATTGACCCGTACCCGTGATCCGATAACGCACCGACCCGTGTCCCGTAAACAAACCCGAATAATCCAACAATCACCCCCTTAATCGGTGTTTGTTTACACCTTCACCGCAGCACCGAATCACCTCGGTTTCGAACCACTATGACATCTAACGGACACCCGATCTTCACCTCGATCACGTCCAATGTCTCGGTTCAACCCGAATAAAAAAACACCACGCTTGTAACATGTCACATGGCATCCCGTTGGACACACGTTCATTAACATCTTGACTCATCACGGATCGACGACCTCCACCCGGTCACATCCGAGTCACCCGATTGAACTCCAACGCCATAATGTTTACAACGGTGTAGTTTCTCCACTCTCTTCTTGTCTCAACAACCCGCACCTTTTTCTGATCACCCTTGTTCAAGAGGCTCCCTGCCGACAAAGAAAACAAGCCACCCGCTTCTTCCGTTTTCTGATCTTGCCAAACGAGACGAATCCAAAGCCACTTGCTTTGACGGATCCATTCTGCCCGCTTTTCACGCACTACGCCGGTCTCCTCTTTTCACGAAACAAGCCGATCAAGGCACTCGTTCTCACTTCTCACCATCTACTGTTATCACCGGTTGTATACCAGATACGCAAACCCGCAACTAACAACCGAACAGCCCCGTTCTTCCTTTGGACATCGCTAACAGCCACGAACACCGATGTTCATCACGGTCACCCCCGTCATCTCAACCGGTTCTTACCCGCAACAACGGTTGACCCGAACACCATAACGTCTTCGTCTTCCGCTGTTAATCAGTACCGAACAGCACCTTCTTTTACAACTGTCCTCCACCGACCCGGAACACCTGCCGGCGGCGAAGGCTTCCTCCGATCTTCAAACCCGCTTCTCGACGAGCCCCAGGCTCTGATACCAAATGTTGGTTACAGGCCCCTATCACACACACACACTCGTATGTATATAAATGTAGTATGAAAAAATGAAAGAAGCTTGCTGTATGTATTCGATATTCACAGAAGGGTGTTGATTATTCAATAAATCAAATGCCTTTAAATAGGCTTACAATTACATGCACATGTGAATAAAAAAGAATAAAATAATATTCTATACTACTAATTCTAATATGCAACGTGCATATTTCAAATCCAACAAACTCGGTCAAACTGACCATTTCTTTAGCCAAACAAAATGCAACGAACTGATCCATAACCATAACCCATGACTCGTTCGAACTCCTAACCAATTGACCCGTACCCGTGATCCGATAACGCACCGACCCGTGTCCCGTAAACAAACCCGAATAATCCAACAGAGAATTCACGTACCCTGTTCGAGCTCGAAAAAATGTGCCCTTCCGTATTGTTTTATTATTATTTTCAAAAAATCAAATTAGTATTCGGATCAGTAAACCTAATATCAAATGGGGTAAATTCTAAACCATAACAATGATTTTTGTAAATGGGCCTATATTGGAATTGGTATGTATTTACTATTTAAAAAAATAGCATATATATATATAAATATACACACACATATATATTGATTTTTTGAAATCGCGTGCCCCTTGAAATCAGGCCTTGTGCGGAGGTCTTCCCCGCACACCATCATAACCGCCACTGATCGGATGTAATTTTCAATAATATTGCTATCAATTGGTGAAATAGTCATTCACTTAACAATGGGTAATTTGTTTGTTAAATGGTTAAACCCTTAATATGCAAAAAGTACCCAAACTCATGTTCCATCTAAATTCATTTGGTACTTATTTACTCACAATACATATAGTTGTAGGATGTTTATTCATCCACATAAAGAATTAAACACACTTAGGAGAAAAACAGGACATAAAATTACTACTTTAAGATATGAACAATTAGATTTGTAGAAATAAAAGTATGCTAGTAAAGGGAGGGGGTAGAATGAAAAAGAATTGGGTTAAAATTGTAAATTTTTGTAGGGTAACCCATTTATAAAAACCCTACTTATTCTTTGGTTAGATTATAATATTCCAAAGGCAGTCGCGCAGACGTCAGACGATTACCTATTACCCAGATGTTAAAATCATCTTCGTTTAGTGAAATCAGGCCTCCCTCCAGATATTGTAAAATCGGTGAGTGGTATTTAATTTTTTTGTTTACTCTTTTCATCAGTTTTCTTTTTATAGCATATTTCGATTTTTTTCCATGATCGTGAAATGCTAATATAGAATTGGTATCATCATGCAAGGTATTGAAAAATGATCGTTGACTGTTTATGGAATTTCGGAAGCCACCCTCGTTAGGTAACTGCTAGTTAATCAATTGAATTATGGTTCTTTTTTTATGTTCTTGATCAGTACACTCCGGCCATGTATTAAAGTTAGATCAAATATTTTATCAACTCATTCTTGTTGAGGATTATAATTTATCAAATTTTGATGTTAATTTTTCTGCAGGTGGTTTTGGGCACTGCAACGCACACGAGTCTTATACTAGTTATTTAAGAAAATAATTAGATTTGTATAAATAAATCGGCTTAAAACTGTAAATCTTTGAAGGGTAACCCGATTATAAAACCCTATTATCTCTGTTGTTCTTTCGTCAGGATATAATATTCCACAAATCGACTGTCGTCGCAGCCTTCAGACTTGATGAAATCAGGCCGCCCGATATGCCAAACTCATCAGTGAGTGGTATTTGATTTTAAATTCTTTTCTTTTTAAATTCGTTTTGTATCATGACTTAGAATTGGTGTCATCATGCATGGTGTTGAAGAACGATCGTTGACTGTTTATGGATTTTCGAAAGGCAATCTTGTTAGGAAACTTTATTTGTAAGTATTGAAGAAAATCACAATCAACTCGATCTATGAAGAGATAACAGTCCTGAAGATCACAACAAGAAGAAGAAGATCAGATAGGACAACTGAAATGCACAGCATCTACTTCAAAGAATCACAAGTTGATCAAGAGCTGAATTGGATTATCAGAGAAGGTCATTTCTGATGGATCTGATGATATTTCTGATGAAATATCATCAGTTTCTGACGATTCTGATCATCAGGATTTTCTGATGATTTGTTCACCAGAATTTCTAATGAAGTGGTTTATCAGAAATTCTGATGAATACCCCACTTGTCTGAAATCAGCTCTATCTTGCCACACTAACCGAAGCAAGTTGACATTATTGGATATCATGGTGAAAAAGTCAACTTGAACGTTGGATTCAATGAATATGTCAAATGGCTACTTTTTGCAGGACTTATTGCATGAATAAACTATTGTTTATTCATGCACCCAGCCTTCTATAAATAGAAGGCTCAACCAGCAGAAGACAATTGAGTTTGAAGCTTAGCATTCACACATACTACAAAACTCCATTGCCCTCTCACCCACAGAATTCAAGATTCATTTGTATTAGATAATAATCTTACAATCATCTTGTAAACCATTTTGTTTCAAAGTGATATAAACTTGATAATTCTATAGGTCTTGTTTCTGAAAGTCTGATTTCCATTTCTGCACATCTTTTTCACATCTACTGAAATCACTTGCCATATTACGTGAAAAGAAGTTGTTCAGGCCATACTGGGTCCAACAATTGGTATCAGAGCAGATTGAATAAATGATTTTCAAACGATCAATCTCATCTTCTTTTCTCTAAATATGGCCAGCTTTCAATCCTGGAATAATGCTTTTAACATTGGTTCTATGTCCAAACCTCCGACTCTGGTCAGGGAGGAATACCCCCAATGGAAAATCAGGATGGTTAATTTCCTTAATGGTCATAACCGAGCTCTATTTCAATCCATTAAAAGGGGTCCACATATACCAATGACTGAAATACCAGCTATTCCAGCAACTGACCAATCACCTGCTATCCCTGCCTCCCGAGCTCCCAAAAGTGAAATACTTTGAAGTGAGGAAGACAAGGAAAATGTGGCTGGGGATGAAAGGGCAAAGTCACTTTTAATAATGGCTATCCCCAATGACATATTTTCACAAGTTGATGCATGTGCATCAGCCAAGGAAATATGGGATCAGTTGGAAAATCTTTGTGAAGGAGGAGAAAGGATGAGAAGAAACAAAAGAACAAACAATGTCTCATCATATGAGAGGTTTAAAAGTTTGTCAAATGAAAGATTAAATGATACATATCAAAGATTTACAAAACTTTTAAACGAGCTAAAGAAATTTGGTATAACAAAGTCAAATGATGAAAGAAACATAAAATTTCTTAATGCCTTACCTAGAGAATGGAGAAGTCTAACCATGACTTTGTCCTCAACCTTAGAACTAGGAAATATGAGTCTCCATGACTTATACAGCATCTTGGTCCCCAGAGAGGAAGAAATATTTGAAGAAACCATTCAAAGAGGGGGATCTTTAGCTCTTATCTCAAACTCACAAAGAACAACACCTGCCAGTGATCCACAACCATCAAACAGCCAAAATCTTGAAATTTCTGATACATCATCAGATTTTTCAGCTTTTGCTGAAGCAATAGCACTGCTCACCAAAACATTTGAGCAGAGGTTGAGGGGAGGAAGCCAGAGATACCAGAGAAGTGACAGAGGGAGGATGGATGGAAGATCTAAAGAAGAAGTTAGATCTAAGGATAAAGGAAAGGCTGAAGTTGTGTGTTACAAGTGCAAGCAGAGAGGTAACTATGCATCAGAATGCAAGACCAAGAAGCTCAAGGATGTTGCTTATTATGAAAAAAAGCTTGAAGAAGCAAAGAAGCAGCAACAAGTTAGCTTAATTGCAGGAACAGATACATGGTTATCTGATGATTCTTCTAATGATGAAGAAGAAGAATTGGCAAATTTCTGCCTCATGGCACTTTCTAAAGGTCTACCAGAAACTTCAGAATAAAAGGTAAATTTAGACAATCTTGATCTTGAACACAAGCTAAACAAGCTCATGTCAGATTTTCTAAATCAGTAAGAAAAACATCAATCAGATATTAGAAAATCTGATGAGTTGCAAAGGACTATGAATAAAATCATTCTTGAAAACCAATTACTCATAGAAGAAAGTTTAGATCACAGAGCTAAAATTGAGTTCTATGAAAATGAAAGAAAAGACCTTTACAAGAAAATCAATGATAAATAAATTAATGTAAGAGGTTTTCAACAAGCCAAGGAATTTATAAATTTCATTGAGTCCACACCAAAGAACAAAGGAGAGGGTTTAGGATATATAAGATCAAAAGGAAATAAACCCACTGTCTTTGTAAAAGCAACTCATCAGATTTCTGATAAATTTTCATCATAATCTGATTCTGAATCTTGCAAGTCAACCTGTTCTGAATACTCTTTTAAAAAACCAAACTTCAAAGCAAACATAAATGAATGCAGTCAAGAATCTGTAAAAACTCCAGAAGCAGTTCACTTATCATTTCAAAATTATCCACTCATTCCATCACAAGAGAAAATATCAGAAAATTCTAATAAATCTTGTATGTGTGTTAACATACTGAAGCTTGTTCAACACAATCTCCAAAAGAAAAATGAAAAATCTGTTTATGGCTCAGCATATAACAGAATTTCTGATGAAAAACCAACAAGAAAAAATAAATTGATTAGAATCCCATCAGAAAAAGTACCCAAGCATGCCTGGGTACCAAAAACCCTCTAATCATTCCATTTCAGGACCATCATGTGCAGCAGATCTGGTACTGCGATTCAGGAAGCTCCAATCACATGACTGGGGATAGGAGCTTACTCAGCAACTTTGTTTCAAAGCTGGGTAGAATGGTAAATTTTGGAAATGGAGTAAAAGGGAGGATCATGGGATATGGATGCATAAGGTATGGATGTTTGACAATAGAGAAAGTAGCCTATGTTGAAGGCTTAAAGTATAATTTGCTGAGTTGTGGTCAATTCTGTGACAAACGTTTTCAGGTAACCTTTTTACCAGAAAAATGCTTGTTAATAGGTATAGATGATAATAAAATCTATTTAAGTGGAAAAAGAATAAGAAAATCAATTTACTATTTTGATTTCAAAGAAGAAAGTGAACATCCAAAATTATGTTTATTTTCAAAAATCAACGAGGGTAGTAGTTGGTTATGGCACAAAAGGCTAGCCCACTTAAATTTCAAAAACCTAAGCAAACTAGCAAGCAAAGGTCTGGTAAAAGGATTACCTTTAATATCCTCAAAGAAGGATAAAATTTGTGAAGCATGTGAGATGGGTAAATCCAAGAGAAGCTCACATAAATCAATTTCTGAGTCTTCTATTTCACAAAATTTGGAACTTTTACACATGGATTTGTGTGGACCCATAAGTACAGAAAGTTTCTCTGGAAAGAAATACATACTAGTAATAGTACATGACTATTCCAGGTACACTTGGGTAGGATTTTTTAGAAAGAAAAGTGAAACTCCTGATCTGAACATTAATTTTATCAAGAAAATTGAAAATATGTTAAAACTAACAGTCAGAAGGATCAGATCAGACAATGGAATAGAGTTTAAGAATTCAAATATTGAGAATTTTCTTGTAAGTAAAGGAATCTCTCATGATTTTTCTGCTCCCAGAACACCTCAACAGAATGGGGTGGTTGAAAAAAGAAGTAGGACCTTGGTAGAAGCTGCCAGAACTATGCTTGCTTATGCTAAGCTGCCCACTCATTTTTGGGCAGAAGCTATAGCAAATGCATGTTTTACCCAAAACAGAACCATAATCAACAAAAGGCACAACAAAACACCATACAACATTATCAATGGAAGAATTCCAAGTGTAAAATTTTTGCATACATTTGGTTGTAGATGTTTTGTTTTCAATGATTTTGAAAGCCTTGAAAAATTTGATAGAAAAGCAGAAAAAGGTATTTTTCTTGGTTACTCTTTGTCCTCAAAAGCATATAGAATTTTTATTCTCAATACAAGGACAATCAGAGAAAGTCTGTATGTTTCATTTGATGACTCATCAGAAACAGAGGTTTCTGATGCATACATGAAAGAAATAAATTTTTCTGACAAACAAGAAAATTATGAACATCTCTTTGAAATGATAACTGAAGATTTCTTAGAACATGATAATTCTTTCAAAAACAAATCAAAAGATTCTTCATGTACTAACTTTGTAGAACAAATGTGTACATCAGAAACAAAGAATTCTGATATCTTACACACAAATGAGGCACCTGTTCAGGGGGGAAACATCAAATCCATCAGAACCAACAACTTTTCACAACAAGTTAAGATAGATCAAAGGACATGTTCATTCTGACATCATTGGCAACCCTGCAGATGGTGTGAGAACAAGATCTGCAACTCCACATGAGTGTGCATTTTCTGGGTTCTTAAGCAAGGTAGAACCCAAATCTGTCAAAGAAGCTCTAAGTGACCCAGACTGGATTCAAGCTATGCAAGAAGAGCTTGATCAGTTTTAAAGGAGCAAGGTATGGGATCTGGTACCCAAGCCAAAAGACAAATATGTCATAGGCTCAAAATGGGTATTCAGGAATAAATCTGATGAGAATTGCATAATCACCAGGAACAAAGCAAGGTTAGTGGTCAAAGGTTATTGTCAACAAGAAGGTATTGATTATGATGAAACTTTTGCACCAGTAGCTAGATTAGAAGCTGTAAGAATTTTTCTTGCTTATGCTGCATCCAAGAATTTCAAAGTTTATCAAATGGATGTAAAATCAGCTTTTCTGAATGGTAAAATTGAGGAAGAAGTTTATGTGCAGCAACCAGAAGGCTTTGTTGATCCAAAATTTCAAAATCATGTTTACAGATTAAACAAAGCCTTGTATGGGTTGAAGCAAGCTCCTAGAGCCTGGTATGAAACTTTATCAAACTTCTTACTCAATTCTGGGTTTACCAAAGGTACTATTAACACCACACTTTTCCTCAAAACACACAAAGGTCATACTTTGCTGGTCCAGATATATGTTGATGACATTATATTTGGATCAACAAATGAAAAATTTTGTAACAAATTTCAAAAGTTTATGACCAGCCACTTTGAAATGAGTATAATGGGTGAGTTAACCTTTTTCTTAGGGTTACAAGTTAAACAAAGAATTGATGGAATATTTTTGAGTCAATCAAAATATGTGAAAACAATTCTACAAAAATACTCACTTGAAAACTGCTCTTTTTCAAAAACTCCCATGGCAACAGGGAACAAGTTAGATTCTATAAGGATGGAATAAGTGTAGATATTAAAACCTATAGAGGGATGATAGGATCATTGCTATATTTAACTGCAAGCAGACCAGATATTATGTTTGCAACATGCTTTCTGGCCAGATATCAATGTGATCCCAAAGAATCTCATCTAAAAGCTGTAAAAAGGGTTTTCAAATATCTAAAAGGCACATCAGAACTTAGTCTCTGGTATCCTAAGGATACAAACCTTGAATTAATTGCATTCACAGATGCAGATTATGTAGGGTGCAAAATTGACAGGAAAAGCACATCTGGTGCTTGTCAACTCTTGGGAGAAAAATTGGTATGTTGGGCAAGCAAGAAACAAAACTGTGTTGCCACATCAACTGCAGAATCAGAATATGTAGCAGCAGCAAGTTGCTGTTCACAAGTGCTGTGGATGCAAACTCAACTGAAAGACTATGGAGTAACTCTGACAAAAATACCAATTCTATGTGATTCAAAGAGTGCTATTGCAATAACAGAAAATCCAGTTCATCACTCAAGAACCAAACACATAGATGTCAGATATCACTTCATAAAAGATCATGTGGAGAAAGGTAACATAGAAATGTATTTTGTTCCACTGAAAACCAAATTGCTGATATCTTTACAAAACCTCTTGATGAAAAGAGACACAATTTTTTGATCAGCAAACTTGGCATGGTTAATTTAAATGATGAAGATTTTTCAGAAAACACATGGACACAAATTGATGAACCTCGGAGTTCTGATAAACAAAGAACAAATCAACTGGTTTCTGACAAAGCAATCCATCAATCTGATGGAACATCAGAAAATCTGATGAATCAACAATAAATGATGATTTATCAGATAATCTGAAGAAATATCAGAATATCTGGTGAAAACACCAGAAGTTCTGATATAAAATCAGAAACCAAGTTGAAACATCAGAATAATTTGTAATCATCATAAACTTCCATCTTGATGCATATCCCACACACTGTATATATTCATATATGTGTATAATTTGTTTTTGTATTTTTTTATTTCTTTTTAATTAAAAAAAAGGGATAACAGTACACCTCTAACTTCTGTCAAAGAGAAAACTTCAAAATCTGTTGAAGAGGATCACAAGTTTAGGGGGAAAACACAACCAAGAAATTCTGTTGAAAATTGTTGACTTCTGTTGACCACATCTAAAAGGTCAACAGAAGACAGAACAAAAGGCAATACATATTCTCAACAGAATTTATGTTGAATTTCTGATGACATCATCAGAATGGGAGTTTGACTTACAAGAAAAAATGGATGCATACGAAGGAAGGTGATTAGACCTCTTATCTAATGGGGTCCACAATGATGAAAAGGTGTCATAGAACCGATAGCTTTCTCCAATAAAAAATCAGTGCAACACTTTCGTGAAGAAATGATTGAAAAAACTACAAATTGAAGGGATAAGTTGAAAGGGCTTAACCACGATTACATGATAAACCATCATTAATGTCTTGATACCCACGATCCAACGGTTACATTCTGAACAAAAAACACACGTTACACGATCTAACGGTTATAAAGACAATTAATGATCTCTTAACCACCATTACATGCCACGTTCTATACCCCTTCAACTCCATACATCCACAATCCTCTACTGAAACACTCCTATATAACACACACTTAGCAGAAATTCAAAAATCACTCACCTTCCTCACAAAAACTTCAACCCTGAACATCCCCTGTTCCTCACTCAAAATCCAAAAAATCCCTAAATTTCAAACCCTAATTCACAAAGATCAACAATGGCAGAAGTAAACCTCAACATCCCAATTGTTCAACATGAAGTACCTTTTGTTGAAGAAGCAGAATTTCTACCAATGAAGGAAAACAATCTGCTGATGAATACAGAGCATTCGGAGTATGATGTAAGATGTCAACTTCTGGTAGAATATCTCACAAAATGTCCAATCTCAGGAGCACTAACAAAAGGAAGAGAAGTACCAGAAAGGCTACTACAGCAATTTGTTCACACTTTTAATGAAGTTGAAGAAAATCAGGTCTCTACTCATGTATGGGGAAACGTTTTTGTAACATTAACCCTTGCAAGAGTAAGAGAATGGCTTGAACTGCCTATTCTTGATAGTTACATTGAAGCACCAAGCAGAGAAGAATTGATAAGCTTAATCATTAAGCTTGGTTACAAGAAAAAAGATATCTACAAAATTGGAGCAATTAGAAGAAGTGAATTGCCAGCCATCTGGCAAGTGATGATGGAAGTGCTAAACAAATGTCTCACCTCAAAGATAGGAGGAACGGATCAAATCAGTCAAGCTATTATGACAATCATGTATGGACTCATAAGTGGGTTCAAAATTGATTATGGGTCAGAAATTTTTAACCTTCTTAAAAGATCAATCGTCACCAGAAATGGAAGAATAACCTCACATCTGCCATATCCAAGGTTAATCTCTATTTTTATTTCTGAAACATTTGCTGCAAGGAACATAGAAATTCCAATTTTGGAAGATGTTTGGAGTTCAAATACCATGAAGGCCTGGAGTTCCAATCATGGATGAGAATCAGACAAAGATATCCCTGTGTTGCCAGAAAGCATGTTATGCCTCATTGCACCAGACTCACAATACAGAATACAACATGAAGAACTTCTGACCAAATCAGATTCTCCAACAGAAGAGCCCAGCAGAGAAGTTGTGAACTGTTCTTCATCAACAGAAGAAGGAGATGATGAGAAATCCTCGCCATCAGAAACAGAGGGTGCAGGAGGAGAAAGAATTCTGGAGATAGCTAACTCACCAGAAAACAAGACAGAACATGCTGAAAGTCAACAGATTCATGAAGTAGGAATTCATCATGAATTTGAAATTCATCAAGAAGAAGTACATGAACACTATGCAGAATCACATATTGCTAGAGGAATTCATAAAGATGCTGAAAAACAAAATTATGAAGAAACTCACTTTAATGCTGCTGCAATTGAAGCCACTGAAGTCATACATCATGATGAATCTCAGATTGTTGGTACATCTCTTTTAAACACTGTTTTAGTTGACTCTCACTCAAAAGAAACAAAATCAGAAAGTTCAGTTAATGTTTCTTACAAGTTAGAATACAGAACAACTAATGTTGATGAGGAGGTTACTAGTTCCATTAATCTCAACTCTGAATCAGAAAATGAGGAAGAGGATGAAATCCCAACAGATAGAGATCCGGAAACTGATCAAGGAAATCTGGCTAAAGGTAATCTGTTTACCTCAAAAACTTATGGAGAATCATATGTTGATATGGTTCAAGGACATAAGGAAATCCAGGATGAAAATGAGTTTTTCATCACTGGTGGAGATGATTCTGGTAAACTTAAAGCTGCACCAAAATTTGGTAAAGCCAAAAGTGACCCTATCATTTCCAAAACAGCAGCAAATGTGTTTGCAGCTGGAATGTTACAAGGAACATCTGTTGTTCCGAATGTCCCAGAAATATCCATGAACCAAGAGAATTTAGAAACAGTGCTGGAAAATGTTTACAAAGTCTGCAAAAGAAATCCAGTAGAAGAAAAACTTGACATGTTGCTGTCAAAAATACAAGGTCAAAGGGCTGATATGAAGACTTTGTCAGAATCAGTGGAGGTAATAAAGAAACAAACTGAAGAAAACACTGAAGCTCTAAAGTCTCTTCAAAAGATGAAAGAAAAGGCACCAGAATCCAACATCTCTGCATCAGAAATCCAGATGATTCTCACAGAAATAGAAAAGATCAAGGCACAAGTTGCAAATGCGGTGGAATCAAGGCAGTCAAGCAGTACAAACAGAGTTTTGGAGGAAGTTACCATACTAAGGGCAAGCAATAATAGCATCACAGATGTCCTTGAGAAGCTGTCAAAAGAATGGGCTGCAATTCAGATGAAAGCTCAAACTGAATTCAAAAAAGTTCAGAAAAACATGGCCAACAACTCAAAATAGGTAAGAGAAGTGCAACAACTGATGGAGAAGATGCAATTCAACATTGAAAAATTAGCCAAAGTGGATCCCAAAGAACTCATGAAAGAAATTCCTACTGAAAGCTCACACCAAGAAAATCCAAAGTCAACCCAACAGCAATCATCAGCTACACCAAGCATCAAAGCTGGAACCATACTGATAGGTCCACCTCCAAGTGTCCCAAGAGATGAAATGCTGAAAAGGTTAGCAACTTCAAAACCTCAAGTTGTTAAAAATTTGAAACTTTTAACTTCTGAAACTGTCCCAAAACCAACAATGTCTGATGACTCTGCAATAAGTAAGCTCATGAATCTGCAATCAATGAATGAATGGGAACAAGAAGGAGATTCAAGAAAACCAAACATTGTTAAAAGAAAAATCTTTGAAACTAAGTCTGTCTTGGTTAGAGAGATTGCCAGGGATGTAATGATATTCCCTGAGTATAATCTGCTGAAGTATTATTTGACAAAAGAAGATGTACCACCAAGACCACCGACTCCTGTCAGAGTGGCTTTAAGAGATGAAAGGATAAAAAGAGGTTCAAGTAGCATTCACTCCAAGAATGAGAATCCAGTAAAGAGAGTTTTAAAGGTGGATGAAGTGAAAGTTGCAACCGATGATGTTGGAGGAACTCATGTGCAAAATAGATACACACTTCTGAGAGAAAATGGGGAAGAACAAAAGGTGACTGATGAAGAAATAGCTGACCAATTGCATCCTATAGACATTCTGTTTATGAAGAATCATTATGAAAAGGAAAAGAAAAATAATCAAGAAGTCAGAAGGGCGTTAAATGGCATATCAAAGGCTGGAATACTGCTGTTTGAAAGAATGGCTTTTTCAGACTTTGATCTATGCATCAACTATGAGCATGTACACAACAAAAAGGTGTATGTCATACCACCCAAAACAAAAGTCCCCACAGACTTATTGGAAAATGCAAGATCTGGAGACATCATTGAATTAACAAGCAAAACTAACAGTCACAACTATGGTGTCATCTTCAGAGATATTGATAATAACAAAGCTCTGTTCAGAAGTGTTGATATCTGCAAGTACTCAAATCAAACTCTGAAGTTTATCATGAAAGGTATGAACAAAAGACAAGAACACCTTCAGAAGACAGGAGAGAACTTGGAAGGTCACAGAAAAGAAATAGAGCAAATGGTTGAAGAGTGGATCCAAGAAAGAGAATGGTACAAAGACATGTATGTCAGCTGCAACAAGTATATTTCCTACTAAAAGCAGTTAAAGAAAGGAGATGTGCACAAGAGAGTGAAGCTGAATTGAAGAACTTATTTATTTGAATTTTCATCTTTTATGTAATTTGTTTTTCAAAAACATCAGTAACTGGTTTAAATTTGCAAGTGTTATGTTTCCACTGTTTGGAAATTTTCTGTTCTTAAGGTAGTTCATTTTCTTATAATACTTAGGGGGAAACTGTTAGGAAACTTTATTTGTAAGTATTGAAGAAAATCACAATCAACTGGATCTATGAAGAGATAACAGTTCTGAAGATCACAACAAGAAGAAGAAGATCAGATAGGACAACTGAAATGCACAGCATCTACTTCAAAGAATCACAAGTTGATCAAGAGCTGAATTGGATTATCAGAGAAGGTCATTTCTGATGGATCTGATGATATTTCTGATATCATCATTTTCTGACGATTTTGATCATCAGGATTTTCTGATGATTTGTTCACCAGAATTTCTGATGAAGTGGTTTATCAGAAATTCTGATGAATACCCCACTTGTCTGAAATCAGCTCTATCCTGCCACACTTACCGAAGCAAGTTGACATTATTGGATATCATGATGAAAAAGGCAACTTGAACGTTGGATTCAATGAATATGTCAAATGGCTACTTTTTGCAGGACTTATTACATGAATAAACTATTGTTTATTCATGCACCCAGCCTTCTATAAATAGAAGGCTCAACCAGCAGAAGACAATTGAGTTTGAAGCTTAGCATTCACACATACTACAAAACTCCATTGCCCTCTCACCCATAGAATTCAAGATTCATTTGTATTAGATAATAATCTTACAATCACCTTGTAAACCATTTTGTTTCAAAGTGATATAAACTTGATAATTCTGTAGGTCTTGTTTCTGAAAGTTTGATTTCCATTTCCGCACATCTTTTTCACATCTACTGAAATCACTTGCCATATTACGTGAAAAGAAGTTGTTCAGGCTATACTGGGTCCAACAAATTTCGGGGCAAAATTCCCTTTCAAGTTGGGGATGATGTGGTACCCGCGAAAAATCCACAGTCATCCTGTGTTAACGTCTTGCTGTTTCGGATAACTTGTCAAATTTCGGGACGAAATTTCTTTCAAGTTGGGGATGATGTGACAATCCGAGATTTCAAGGTCTTTCCCATACACTCACTGACTCACAATTCAGTTTTTACAATTCGATGCACGTGGTGTATGTGTAGTTTGTCGGGATGATTAAATGTTTTATGCTTGGTTATTAAACGTTTTATGTGGTGTTGAGTATAGTTAGTTAAGGATTAATAGAATAAGGTTTTCGTTAAAGGTTCACCTCGACGAAAAACCCTGGTTTTTTGCCACATGGTGCTTCGACGAAAAAGGGGTCCTTCGTCGAAGAAGGACTTTCGTCATTAAGGGGCCTCGACCCAGGTTATTCGGCCGAAAGTTATAAATATAACCCTTGTAAATAAATCACACGTAACTGTTTATCACAAAAGAAAACCCTAGAAGCTCTCTCGCAACCCTTCAAGCGTCGGCAGTCTTGTTCGAGCATACCTTCGATCTTTTAAATCTCTCGTGTTAATCTACATACCGGTAAGTAAACGTATTGTTTAATCAGTTGATAATTGGTACACGATGCATGAACTTGTCTTTAGTACTTGTAGGGTTTTATTGAGGAATGATTGATGCATGATATGAAGGATTGTTTATGAATTAGAGTCTGATTAGGAATCAGGAACTGTTATTGTTTGAGCTACGTTGATTTTGTGAATATCGTGATTATGTTAACAATTCTGTCCATCTTGATGTTCACTGTTTTTGGGATAAAACTGATTGATCTATTGATGATCCATTTGATGATTAGGGTTGTGAGTTCAATGATTAGAATTATGTGTGTGTGAATTGGAAACTGTTATGATGATGGTTCGTATTAGGGTTTGCTAGATTATACGTAGTAACCATCGTTTGATCCATGGTTTATGTTAAAAATGTGTAAACTGATGTTTGTGTAACTGATTTGGGCGAAACATAGAAGCTCTTCGTTAAGATCCTGTATCGACGAAAGACGGATATTTCATCGGAGTTGTGTATCGACGAAAGATGGGTCTTTCGTCGGGATTTATTATGACGAAACATGGGGTTTTTCATCAGAATTGGGTATGACGAAACATGTTGTTATTCGTCGGGAAGGAACTTTCGTCGGAGGGGTCCTTCGCGAAGGGAAAACAGGTTGGGCTTGGCTTTGGGTAGATAGCCCAGTTAACTGTTGTGTGCTATTATATGTATACATGAGATGTGAACACATGCGTGAACTGAGTATATGATATGTAATGTACAGTGATACTTGTGATAAATGTAATCTGTGAAATACGTGAGTCAATTGATAAATCCTAAAACTGATTGTTATTGGTAACCACAATAGGGTTGTTTGACTAACTGGACGGGTAATTAAACATACCGAGCAAACCAAAGGTGAGCTCATTTCTCTTGAGCATGCGTCCCGGTGGTTGGGACAGTCATTGGGTATCCCTGAGAGTGATAGGTTTTTTTGGGTAAATCATTTGGGTATTCCTAAGAGGAATACGTCTTGTGGGTAAAATCAGGAATGTTGGATAATATACTCATCCTATCACCATTAAAGTCCCTCCTTGTTGTTTGTTACCTGAGAGGTAACAGGGTATTAGTTGGTAGCGCTATCTAGGTTTGGCACCCTCACCCCGTACCTGAGAGGACGGGTGTGAACTAATGACCATGTCATGACCAATGCTTTGATAGGAGCATTGGAGAAAGGGCAAAATAATCTGGAGCCTTCTTGTAATTGGGGTATTATCAACATTGTAATCAACGAACTAAACTAAACACTTGGTAACTAACGTTTTCGTTAAACTATGAACTCACCAGCGTTGTCTGATACACTTGTTGCATGCTCGCAGGTCGTTAGGTATTTTGGATGAGGAACTTGCTATCTGGATGGCTGGAGTGGTCATGGGTCGTGTCGCTTGGATATACGAGACTTGTTTACTGATTTCGCATACTTTGGCTTTTGAAATATTTGAACAGTGTTTTTCTATTTGCTTCCGCTGACACTATTTAACTTGGAATATGTTTCACGAATGTTTTACTTAATGAATGAGAATTTTGTTAAACATCTAAAGGTTAGTTCAATGTGATTGGTGGCTAGATCCTGGTACGTCACACGCCTAGCGGGGTTACCGCATGTGGTATTTTGGGGGTGTGATACATACGATATCTAAAAATCATAAAACATTCCACAAAATATAGTAACATGGTATATAATAGTATTCTACCCTCAATTTGATGAATACACGAGTCTAAACCAAAAAGCCCCAGATTCTATGTCCGAAGAACCCTAATTTCAACTAAAATTAAATTCGTGTCTACTTGCCCTTCTATCACAGAAATGGATAGTAGGGTTTTGAAGAGCATGAAAAATGAATAATATTAGGCTTTGGAATCACCTGAAAAGGACGGGAAGTGAAGAAGATATCGTCACTTGGAGTTTGGAGCCCTAGAATATTCTTCTTACAAATTCGTGAGATGTTGTGGATGAAATGGGATGATTCCAGTGAGGTTTTGCATGGTTTGATTAGAGCTTTCAAGTGGTATAAGTTTCATCACCCAATTTTATGATTTGGTTAAAACCCATTTGATGTTCATGAAATTCTTTAATGGTGTTCATGGGATGTTTGAATATGCCTTCAATTGGATTGATTATCGGTAAGTTGTGGATGATTGAGGAGTTTAATCTTAATTCTCCATAAAATGTGAAATAAATGACACTAGTTAGAAGTTAAAACGTCGCGTTTAAGGTTACCGGAAGTCGGGTCGGGTTCCATTGGTTTCGGGTTGCGCAGAAGGTGGGGAAGAAAGGAACTGGTTCGCGTCAGTTTGGGTTTAAGAAAGAAAAAGAAACGGTCTCAAAAGTAACAAGTGTGAGGGTGTCGAGGTTTGAATCCACTCCTTGCGAATTTCCGGCTTTCTTTTTTTTATTAATTACATTAAATCAGTTTGTTTATAAAAGAAAAAAGGATATAGGTCTACTACCAGTGTATTTGCAGCCCAACTGGTTGGTAGTGTATTTTGCTAACGAGGTGTGCCGGGTTTGAACCCCGCTCACAACGTTTTTATTTATTTTTACATAAAGTTCAAGTTTCATAAATTCCAACTTTAGCCCCTAATATTTCTTACTAAGACTAACCTGATTTGAGATAAATAACTAACATTGTTAGTTGATTTCCTTTGTTAGACTAACTAACATGCTAACCTAGTTAACCTATTATAGAAAATAACTAACTGAGTTAAGCTAGTTTACTAACCTAGTTAGTTGATTTGCTTATTTTATAGCTTCCATTAATTACAAAACAACCCCCTTACCTTGTAACTTTGATATTTGGCAAATTGGAAAAAAATAATCCCACCTAACTCAATTTGGCCGATAAAAATCTCAAGTCAGTTAGTTATTGGCCGACAATAATCCGAACTGGTCCATTTTTTTGTAATGTAGTCCGCCATTAAAATAGCTTAACGAAGACCGAAGTTTTAGGTTTTTTTACCAGAACGAGAATACGAGTCGATTGATGTAAAACTTACCTAGAAATTGTGCTCGAAATGTCTTGAATTTTGTTAATTGTAAGTTTAAACACCCGAATTGAAGCACCGTTTTTGTGAGTTGGGGCAGTATTTCGAGGTAAGTTTTACATCAATCGACTCGTATCCTCGTTCTTATCAAAAGCCCTAAAACACCGGTTGGAATTCGGAAAAAAACTTAACTCCGTTAAGCTATTTTAACGTCGGACTATTTTACAAAAAAAATTGACTGGTTCGGATTATTATCAGCCAATAACTGACTTGGGATTATTATCGGCCAAATTGAGTAAGGTGAGATTATTTATTTCCAATTCGCCTTGATATTTTGACAATTTTTCACCCTGTTAAGTTTAAATCTTGTTTTAACTACCAATTTTAACATAGTTAATTAATTCCTTTATAATTTTTAAAACGATCTAACTGGGCTTCGCTTATAAACCTCTATTTAATTCCCGAATCCGATGCAACATGTGATGATTTATATAATATTAAAAATTTTAAAAAAATAATAAAAATTCTAATTTTTATTAAATCGAAAAAGGATCCGGTTTTGCAATCCCGGTTGGATTTCGGGGATCCCTTTTTGCGGAAGTTACAGTATCCCTAAAGTTTAGGAATTTCGTCCCGAAATTAGGAGAAAACGGCTTGTATAGGATGAGGTGTAAGGTCTTTCATAAACGTAGACGAGATTGGTTCGATTTAGTAATAGTATTAGGATCAGATTGTTCCTTAGGGGTGTCAGGTAACATGTGTTAAACACAAGTCCTAACCTTTTTAGGGATCCGTGGATGTTACAAGATCCACAAATCGGCTCAAAATTTAAGCAAAAAACGTCATTTGCAACACTTCTAATTAATAGATAGATAAGTTGAATACAAAATATAATTGATTAGCTAGCAGTTACATAACGAGATTGTCTTTCGAAATTCCATAAACAGTCAACGATCGTTCTTCAACACCATGCTTGATGTTTCCAATTCTAAGTCATGATACAAAACGAATTTAAAAAGAAAAGAATTTAAAATTAAATACCACTCAATGATGAGTTTGGCATATCGAGCGGCCTGATTTCATCAAGTCTGAAGGTTGCGACGGCAGTCGATCTGTGGAATATTATATCTTGACCAAAGAACAACAGAGATAATAGGGTTTTATAATCGGGTTACCCTTCAAAGATTTACAGTTTTAAGCCGATTTATTTATACAAAACTAATTATTTTCTTAAATAACTAGTATAAGACCCGTGTGCGTTGCAGTGCCCAAAACCACCTGCAGAAAAATTAACATCAAAACTTGATAAATTATAATCCTTAACAAGAATGAGTTGATAAAATATTTGATCTAACTTTAATACATGGCCGGAGTGTACTGATCAAGAACATAAAAAGAAAAAAAGAACCAGAATTTAATTGACTAACTAGCAGTTACCTAACGAGAGTGGCTTCCGAAATTCCATAAACAGTCAACGAGCATTCTTCAATACCTTGCAGGATGATACCAATTCTATATTAGCATTTCACGATCATGAAAAAAAAATCGAAATATGCTATAAAAAGAAAACTGATGAAAAGAGTAAACAAGAAATTAAATACCACTCACCGATTTTACAATATCTGGAGGGAGGTCTGATTTCACTAAACGAAGATGATTTTAACATCTGGGTAATAGGTAATTGTCTGACGGCTGCGCGGCTGCCTTTGGAATATTATAATCTAACGAAAGAATAAGTAGGGTTTTTATAAATGGGTTACCCTACAAAAATTTATAATTTTAATCCAAATCTTTTTCATTCTACCCCCTCCCTTTACTCGCATTCTTTTATTTCTACAAATCTTATTGTTCATATCTTGAAGTAGTAACTTTATGTCCTATTTTTCGCCTAAGTGTGTTTCATTCTTTATGTTGATGAATAAACATCCTACAACTATATGTATTGTGAGTAAACAAGTACCAAATGAATTTAGATGGAACATGAGTTTGGGTACTTTTGGCATATTAAGGGTTTAACCATTTAACAAAATTACCCATTCTTAAGTGAATGACTATTTCACCAATTGATAGCAATGTTATTGAAAATTACATCCGATCAGTGGCGGTTATGATTGTGTGCGGGGAGGAACTCCGCACAAAGCCTGAGATTTCGAGGGGCACGCGATTTAAAAAAATGGATATATATATGTTATTTTTTTAAATAGTAAATACATACTAAGAAAAAGTATATCGTACATTACGGCTTAACGTACTTCACGTACGACAACGTGCGTGATTTGTTCTACAACATGCGTGATTAATGGTTTTAATATGCGTGATTATTGTGTTTCATCATTGGTGATTTTGGATTTTTGAGTTATAACGTGCGTGATTTTAAAATGAACGTGCGTAATTACCTGTCGTACGTGATGTACGTTAAGTCGTAATGTACGTTAACCTTCCTCTACATACCAATACCAATATAGGCCCATTTACAAATCATTTTTATGGTTTAGAATTTACCCCACTTGGCATTAGGTTTACTGAGCCCAATACTAATTTGATTTTTTGAAAATAATAATAAAACAATACAGAAGGACACATTTTTTCGAGCTCGAACAGGGTACGTGAATTCTAATAGACGCCTCTGCATCCGATATTATTTCTCTACAAGTAAACAACTACATGATTAAAAACATACGATGTTCATTCATTGACATAAGTTAAGTATTACACACCATAAGTTGTTTAAGATACACGACAACATAAGTTATAAGTTTTACAAAAGACTAGTTCAACATAAGTTAAAATACAAGGCTTTGCATCCTATATCTCATTGAAGATGAGATATATGGACCAAACCCTCCAAAAGGATGACATTGATAACTTGTTATTCCAAAAGCTTCAAAAGAACCACCAGCACCCAGATCCCATTAGTTTCCTGAAATACATGTAAGTTTGAAAACAACAACAAAAGTTGAGCAAGTTCAAGTGTTTTAAGTTTGTGCGCATCAAATGAATCTCAAAAAACATTTGAAAGTTCAAGTGTTGTAAGTTGGTATGTAAAGCGTCTATGAATTTAATGATCATTAATGTTTCGCGAGGACATTAATATGTGTGCTGACATAGGGGTAGGGCTGGCAATTTTACATGAATACACGAATACACGACACGTACCTACACGAAGTTAACAAGTATCGTGTATGGCCTTAACAGGTATCGTATACCAAACAGGTAGACATGAGATTACCTGTTAATTTTCGTGTATAAACATGTTAAATACATGTTTACCTGTTAATACCCGTCAGTACACGATAAGAAATTAAATTAAATATAACTCATCAGCCATGTGCGTGTGGGTTCCTTAATTCCTTTTTATTTTCATTCCTCATTCAATTAAAAAAATAAAACCCTAAACTCTCTCTCTAACTCTCAGATAGCCTGTCGTGTTCATGTTTTTGTTCGAGTTAACAGGTATTAACAGGTAATATTCGTGTATAACAGTCGAACAGTTGTGTTAACAGGTAATTTTCGTGTATATGGTGTGGTGTTCGTGTTCGTGTATGGAATTTCGTGTATCGTGTCTTATCGTGTCTTACCGTTTCGTGTCTTATCGTGTACGGGTATGCACGATATGCCAGCCCTACATAGGGGGCACTCAACCCGGTAGACGATTTAAGTGCCGATTAACCTCGACTGGGGCAGAAAACCACTCTAAGTGGTCGCACAAGGACCGTGAGTGGGGCCTGCCCGTACCCGATAGATCTATCCCTTGTTCCGGTCCTTAAAAGGATTAATGGTGCGTAAGTTAGCGCCTATTCGCATGTGATCCTATAATTCATTCCATAGCTTAGGACCAATAGCTCTCATATCCAACACACAAATAGCCAAAACATCTGATCCTCAGTTCTCGTACATTCAAACATTAGAATCAGAAAATTTCGATACCTCATTAGCTTTCTCTACATATGCTGAAGCCATAGCACTACTCACAAAAACTTTTGAGCAAATGCTCAGAGGATGAAGTTCCTGACATTAAAAGAGTGACAAAGGATAGAAGGAAGATTCCAAGAGAAAAGATCAGAAGGAAAGTCAGAAGTAGTGTGCTACAAATGCAAACAAAAGGGATACTATGCATCAGAGTGTAAAAACAAGAAGTTAAAAGATGTTTCATACTTTGAAAAGAAGCTAAGAAGAAACAACAGATTAGTTTCATTACTAGAACAAACTCCTGGTTAACAGATGATGAGGAGATGATATGGCCAACTTCTGTCTCATGGCAAAGATATTTGATACATAAAATGGGGCAATTTAATCAATTAAGAACATAAGGTACCTAAACAACTATAGACTAAGTCTAAGGGTCTAGAAACCTATCTTAATTGCCAATAGGCATTGGCTCTGATACCAATCTGTCACACCTCGACCCGCAGCGGAATGGTATGAGGCATGATTGATTGCTCAAAGCTTATAACAACTATTTAAAAATTTAGATATTTAAAGTCACCCAATTAAATTTGTCACACTTAACAAAGAATTCAAATATTAATACCAAATTACAAAATCAAATAAACAAAAGCAACATATCATAGCCGGTTTATTACTAAGGCAATCCAACATGTCTTCAACTCAAAATCCGCCCACCCTTGTGTACCTGTATCACGCGTAAAAGAGTTTTGGGTTAACAAACATGTTGGTGATTAAATTCGGTTTTCATTTAAAAACATTTTTGTTTTATTATTTTTAGAAAACCTTATTTTATAACATGCATTATAAATATGTAACTAGGTCTTTCAATATAACAAGAATTCAACACATATCTCATAAGTAACATAAACATAACAATATTAGTAACCATAGACACATAGAGATTCGAGCCCTGAAAGGCGAATCTGCTAAACAATGATGGCGATACCGAATTCGACCCATGGTCGTGGGGAACCGGTTAGCCAGGTGGATCCATGTGAAACCTGTGAGACAAAACGAGTAACACATAGATGCACGTATAGAGAAACAATAGACATTAGCAACAAGTGACACATAGAAAAACATTCAACAGCATGTTATCAATTTAAATAATAAATTTGAAATCAAGCACGAGATACACCCCAAAAAGAGTTAATGGCAAAAAGGGGAAAAAGAGTTGAATCTACTCACTGGTTATGAATAAACGTTCCACGAGAATTACCGAACCAACAGGAATAAGTGGAATGTAAAATAATAATCGAAATATACATAATCGAAAATACTAAACAAAAGGATAACCTATTGATTTTAGGAAATTGGGTTCTCCTATTTGGGGACTTAAATTATATAAAATAATTATTTGACAAAAATAATGGTATCAATATTTATATAATTTTTAGAATATTAAACATGGTAAGACCCTAGGAATAGCAATTAATAGCTTTTAATATTTTGAAAATGTAAAAAATTAGATAAGTTCATAGTTATATATTTCAGACTTTATAATTTTCCCAAAAATTTTTTAATGAAATTTATTTGTTTAAACAATTCCATAAATTCTTTAATTACCTAATAACTATTAAAAAGTTATAGAAAACTCTCTAAAAATACCATATCAATTATATAACCTTTAAAAATTAGTAGAAATATTTATAAATTTTATTTTTGATAATCTGGTATTTCTAAATAAATAAAACATGTATAAATACAAACAATTCCAAATGAAATTAATAAGTTCCCAAAAATTATGGAAAAATTCCATAAAAATTTTATTGTGTTTATATGACCTAAAATATTCAGTAAAAATATTTGGGGTATTTATTCAAGATGATTTTGTATTTTTAATTGATTTAATAATTAATTAAAACACGAATAATTCACCAAAAATCCATACGATATCTAAAAATCACAAAACATTCCACAAAATATAGTAACATGGTATAATAGTATTCTACCCTGAATTTCATGAATACACAAGTCTAAACCTAAAAGCCCCAAATTCTATGTACGAAGAACCCTAATTTCAACTAAAATTAAATTCTTGTCTAATTGCCCTTCTATCACAGAAATGGATAGTAGGGTTTTGAAGAGCATGAAAAATGAATAATATTAGGCTTTGGAATCACCTGAAATGGATGGGAATTGAAGAAGATATCGTTACTTGAAATTTGGAGCCCTAGAATGTTCTTCTTAGAAATTTGCGAGATGTAGTGGATGAAATGGGATGGTTTCATTGAGGTTTTGCATGGTTTGATTAGAGCTTTCAAGTGGTATAAGTTTCATCACCCAATTTTACTATTTGGTTAAAACCCATCTGATGTTCATGAAATTCTTTAATGGTGTTCATGGGGTGTTTGAATATGCCTTCAATTGGATTGATTATTCGTAAGTTGTGGATGATTGATGAGTTTAATCTTAATTCTCCATAAAATGCGAAATAAATGACACTAGTTAAGAGTTAAAACGTCGCGTTTAAGGTTACCGGAAGTCGGGTCGGGTTCCATTGTTTCCGGGTTGCGCAGAAGGTGGGGAAGAAAGGAACTGGTTTGCATCAGTTTGGGTTTAAGAAAGAAAAAGAAAGGTCTCAACAGTAACAAGTGTGAGGGTGTCGAGGTTCGAATCCACTCCTTGCGAATTTCCGGCTTTCTCTTTTTATTAATTACAATAAAGCAGGTTGTTTATAAAAGAAAAAACGATATAGGTCTATTACCAGTGACTTTGCAGCCCAACTAGTTGGCAGTGTATTTTGCTAATAAGGTGTGCCGGGTTTGAACCCCGCACATAGCGTTTTTATTTATTTTACATATATTTCAAGTTTCATAAATTCCATTTTTAGCCCCTAATATTTCTTACCAAGACTAACCTGATTTGAGATTAATAACTAACTTTGTTAGTTGATTTCCTTTGTTTGACTAACTAACATGCTAACCTAGTTAACCTATTATGGAAAACAACTAACTGAGTTAAGCGAGTTTACTAGCCTTGTTAGTATATTTGCTTATTTTATAGCTTTCATTAATTACAAAACAACCCCCTTTCCTTGTATCTTTGATATTTGGCAAATTGGAAAAAAAATAAACCCCGCTAACTCAATTTGGCCGATAATAATCCCAAGTCAGTTATTGGCTGATAATAATCCCAATTGGTCAATATTTTTTTATTTGTTAAATAGTCTGCCGTTAAGCTATGTTAACATAGCTTAACGGAGTTAAGTTTTTTTCGGAAGTACAAACCAATGTTTTAGGGTTTTTTATCAGAACGAGGATACGAGTCGATTGATGTAAATTACCTAGAAATTGTGCTCGAAATGGCTTGAATTTTGTTAATTGGAAGTTTAAACACCTGAATTGAAGCACCGTTTTCGTGGGTTAGGGCCGTATTTCGAGTTAAGTTTTACATCAATCGACTCGTATCCTCGTTCTTATCAAAAGCCCTAAAACACCGGTTCGAATTCGGAACAAAACATAAATGTCACACCCTGGCTTTTGCGGAAGCGTGGGTTTAATTGGTGTGACTTCTTAATACCATAGCAACAATCACAACAATGCTATATGATAAAATACGGGATGTTCATCCATTAAAATAGTTTAGAAAATGTGTAACATATTGTTTTAAAACATCAATCCCAAAACATATTACAAACCATGACTTGTTTAAAATGAGTTCATAAGACTCAACGGAAAACTACCAACAAAACGAGGATTTAAGACATGCAACCCATCCAGGAATGAGTTGCACTTCCCAAACCCTACGACCCTGGATGACATCCTTATTTAGTACGCAGCTAACATGCACCACTTGCCAGATCCTACTCATTCCCTGAAATACATGTAATTTGAAAAGTCAACAAAAAGTTGAGCGAGTTCATGCGTAAGTGAGTATGTAAAAGCCTTTAAAATGTCTGTATAAGTAAAAGTCCCTGGTATGTAGCAATAAGGAAAAACTGATCACCATTGGGTTGCAAAGCCAATAGTATGTGTGAAATAATGCAGGAAGACTCAAACCTAGCAAATTTGTCTCCGGTATGAAGACATAGTCACCACTATGGGCCGCCCCGGCCTCATGGGTGTGGGCTCGCTACACCCAAATAGATCTATCACTCATGTCCCTTGGTCCTACAATGAGGATTAATGGCCTTAAGTGTTGTGCCCACCACTCACATGATCGCGTAATAAAAACCCTCCTTAAGCTAACCATACCATATAATAAATGTCTGTAAATGTCTGTAACATGTATTTCACCCCCGAAATGTAAAACTGAAAATAGTTAAGAGAAAAGGGGGACATGAACTCACAGTAGTGCGTCTTGTACCGAATCTCAAACTCTGTCTGCTACACGACAACCTACACGTACTAATGTCTATTAGACGAACGGGCCGTGCCTTGGCTTAGAGTTTAGTGTTTTGAGTTGCGTTACTTATATTGTTCCGTGTGATAATTATTTGTTCGTTCAATGTTCTAGTAAACTCTAGTCTTAGAAAGCAAATATTTACTAAGTGTTTGCATTTTCGGAAAATTTCGCCATAGTCTCCTTTGTAAATAGAGGTGTCAATGCTTAATAGCATATCATTTTCTTTTACATATATCCCATAGAGTGTTCCCACATAGCCAACCCGACAATCATACATGCAAAACACTACTTACGTCATTTCAGCTTTATTAAACAAAACTGGACTGTTTTAGAGCATTTTAATAAAATAGTTACCCTTCTCCAAAAATTCCCAAATTTTTCCAGAATGTCAAAAACGTTCCAAATTTTATTGTGTAAAAATATCGGGGCTCAGTTCATTACCAATATTATATAAAAATTCTTTTACCCGACTGCAATCAGATTTGTTGCTTTCTGATTGCAGTTTACGGAAAATTCACTAAAAATTAATCGTAAGTCCGATCGACGAAATTCCAGTTGGAGGATCACGGCAACAACAGTGACCATCTACAGTAAAAATTCCATGAGCTGATTCAACTCAGGTTTCAAGTTGTAACCCCGAACACAACACACTTTTTCAGCAGGAAATTTTCAGCTTGAGCTGCTGTCTTAAAACAATTCTTTAAAAATAGTAAACGACCTCGAAAAATTACGATTCCAGTGCCATTTGTTCGGTTGTTCAAAAATACATAATTTAAGCTCCAGAAATTCAGTTTTTCGGTTTAAAATGACCCGGTTACAGCCTGTTGAAATTGGCTGGAAATTCGAATCAGCATGTTTATTTCTAGTTTAATGTTTCTAAAACACATTACCAAGTGTCCTAACAATGATTTATTACTAACTTAATGATCAACCATTATGCATGTATCAACCAAACTCAAACCAACCCGATGAGATCTTCATGCAACCCTTTTTATGTATGATATTATGTACGGTTCCATGTTCATATTTTTAGTGTTTTAGCTTTTGTGTGCCATGAACATTATACATATCATAACAAAGAACAAGATGGAACAAGATGGAACAAGGGTGTGAAGGGACTTACTACTAGCCCAAGGCTAGGGTAGAAATCTAGAATAAAGATGAAGAGGAAGGATGGTGATAAAGACTTGAACAAGGCTTTCTTGAGAGCTCTTCAACTTGCACTTCTATGGATCAACTTTGGAGCTTGGAATGGGACTTGTTAGTGATGAAGATGGGAGTGTGCAGGTGATGGTGGTGGTTTCGGTTATGAGGAGCCGAAATAGGGGAGAGAGAGTGAGTTAGAGTGTGGATTTGTAATGATGAGTGATCTCAATTGACCAATGCATGTAGAGATGCGCTTACACATCTTGGAATCCATGAGCCACCCTAATCCCTAATGTCATGATCATCTAGCTCTTGGCCAACCACAATCAAGATTACAAAAAATAAAATCTCAACAAAATATATGGTAATGATTTGGCTGAAAATTTGGTTGGGGGGGGGGGTAATTTGTAAAAGTTGTGACTAAATGGTAACTAAGTAATTAAATTGTAAGTATGGACTTGTATGTGTAGAAAAATGATTTTTAATGGGTGTTATGGCAAACGGGTACCATGACTAGCCAAAAATAGTAAAGCAATGCCATTGACAAAAATTTAGTGTCCCGGGTAATGTCCGGTTGTTTGGTTAAGTATCGTTCCGTTAAAGTGTTAAATTGTACCGTATAGTGTCTTTTATGCATCTTTTTGTAACGAAATCATTCCTGGTACTTAGGAAAGTATACAGGACCACTCTGCCATATTTGTGTATTCTACTGGTATAATAAAATGCTGAATTTTATAAAAGAATGCAGAATTATGTATTTAAAGTGTGTCTTAGGAACTTCCCGGCACTATATCTATAACCTAATGACGCAGTCTTATGGTCCTCACTTCCCTACATTCCAAACCAGTGTAGTACCCTATCCCTGGCTCATACTGACCATAATAACATTGTCTGTCTATGTGCTGGCATTGTCAGCATTATTTCTGAATCAACCGTTCAGTGCGTTAACTGTGCTGAGTGCATCAAGTATGTCACTAATGTTGGTGTGTAATGAATGGAGTGACTGTATAAAATGTGATGCATGTATATATGATATGGAATCATAGGGCAGTTTAAATTGTCAGTTGTAATCAAGCACAGTCATTAAGCACGTAATTAAGATTAATTAATTTGTACAGTACCTGAAATTTTGAGGGTTGTCACATTCTCCCCCCGTTAAGAAAATTTCGTCCCGAAATTTTAGGTTCTACGCCTAGTTGCAGGGGTCTTAGGGAATAAATGTGGGTACTTGGCCTTCATACGATCCTCACGTTCCCACGTGAATTCTGGCCCATGTCTAGCATTCCATCGAACTTTGACGAGCTAGACACTACCCCTGCGTGTTTTGTTAATCTTCCAATCAGTGACCTCAACAGGTTCTTCAACAAAGTGGAGGGTGTCGTCGATATGAACTTCATCAGCAGGAATGACAACGGTGTGTTGGGTTGGACTCTTTTTCAGGTTTGATACATGGAATGTATCATGCACACCATTAAGTTCCGCAGGTAAGTCCAACTTGTATGCTACAAGCCCAATCCTTTGTAGGATTTTGAAAGGGCCAATGTAACGCGGATTCAACTTCCCACGCTTCCCAAAGCGTGCCACACCCTTCCAGGGTGAAACCTTTAACAAAACCATATCCCCAACTTGAAATTCCAGGGGTTTTCTCTTTGGATCTGCATAGGCTTTTTGTCTGTCGCGAGCCGCCTCGATGCGTTTTCGAAGCTGCGCAATCTTGTCTGTCGTCTCTTGGACGATTTCGGGACCAACAAGCTGCCTATCACCTGCATCAGCCCAGCATAGTGGTGATCGACACTTGCGTCCGTAAAGAGCTTCAAATGGCGCGGCTCCAATACTTGTGTGGTAGCTGATGTTGTACGAAAATTCTACCAATGGTAAATGATTATCCCAGCTACCACCTAGATCCATTACACATGCTCTCAGCATATCCTCCAATGTCTGAACAGTCCTTTCACTTTGGCCATCGGTTTGCGGATGAAATGCAGTGCTTAGATTCAACTGCGAGCCAAAAGCTTCTTGGAAGGATTGCCAAATTCTTGATACAAATCTCCCATCTCTATCTGAGATAATCGAGAGAGGCACTCCATGACGTGCGACAATCTCTCTCATGTAAATCTCCGCAAGTTTACTTGTGTTGTCTTTCTCTTTGATCGGAAAACAGTGTGCGGACTTTGTTAGGCGGTCTACTATCACCCAAATCGTGTCGTGGCCCCTGGGCGTCTTTGGCAGTTTCGTTATGAAGTCAATGGAAATCTGTTCCCACTTCCATTTGGGTATTTCAGGTTGCTGCAAAAGACCTGAAGGTTTTTGGTATTCGACCTTTACCTTTGCGCACGTTAAGCATTTGCTAACATATACCGCAACGTCGCCTTTCATCCTTGGCCACCAATAGAAATCCTTAAGATCTTGGTACATTTTATCCGCTCCTGGATGAATCGAGTACCGTGACTTGTGAGCCTCATCAAAAATAACCTTTCTCAATCCACCAAACAGGGGAACCCAAATCCGTTTCATGAAGCACAAAGTTCCTTCCTCGTTTGGTATCAACTGCTTCTCCATCCCACGGAGGTATTCATTCTCAACATTCCTTTCTTTGAGAGCTTCTCTCTGCACGGCACGAATGCGCAAGGAGAGATCCGTCTGAACGATCATTTCCAAAGCCCTAACTCTTATGGGCTTGATCCTTTCCTTCCGACTTAGGGCATCGGCGACCACATTCGCCTTCCCTGGATGATACTTGATTTCACAATCGTAGTCGTTAAACAGTTCAACCCAGCGTCTTTGCCTCATGTTAAGCTCCTTCTGATTGAATATGTGCTACAGGCTCTTATGATCAGTGAAGATCGTACATCGTGTGCCGTATAAATAATGTCGCCAAATCTTCAATGCAAATACCACTGCCCCTAACTCTAAGTCATGCGTGGTATAGTTTTTCTCGTGTATCTTTAGTTGGCGTGAAGCGTAGGCTATAACTTTCTGGCGTTGCATCAACACGCAACCCAAACCTTGACGCGAGGCGTCACAATATACCACGAAGTCTTCCGTGCCCTCGGGTAGAGATAGAATCGGTGCGTCACAAAGTTTGTTCTTCAATAACTGAAACGCTTCTTCTTGCTTGTCACCCCAATCAAACTTCTTGTCTTTCTGTGTGAGTGCGGTCAGGGGTTGAGCTATTTTTGAGAAATCCTCAATAAACCTTCGATAATAACCAGCCAATCCTAAGAACTGTCGAATCTCAGTTGGCGTCCTTGGAGTCTCCCAATCCTTGATTGCCTCGATCTTTGTGGGATCAACATGAATTCCATTTCCATTTACCACGTGACCAAGAAACTGAACTTCGCGTAGCCAAAACTCACACTTTGAGAACTTAGCGTATAACTTCTCCTTCTTAAGTAGCTCTAAAATTGCTCTTAAGTGCTGTTCGTGCTCGTCCTTCGTCTTCGAATAGATTAGAATGTCATCGATAAATACGATCACAAACTTATCCAAGTACGGCTTGCAGACTCGGTTCATTAGGTCCATGAAAACTGCCGGTGCGTTTGTCAATCCAAACGGCATAACCAAGAACTCGTAATGCCCATAACGAGTCCTAAAGGCCGTCTTCGGGATACTCTCCTCTTGTATCCTTAGTTGATGGTATCCCAAGCGAAGATCGATCTTTGAATAGAAGCTTGAACCTTGCAGCTGATCAAATAGGTCATCAATTCTCGGCAAAGGATATCAGTTCTTGATAGTCAACTTGTTAAGTCCGCGGTAGTCTATACACATACGAAAGCTACCATCCTTCTTTTTAACGAACAGAACCGGAGCTCCCCAAGGCGAGAAGCTTGGTCTGATGAATCCTTTATCCAATAGCTCCTGGAGTTGTGTCGACAACTCCTGCATCTCCGACGGTGCAAGTCTATAGGGTGCCTTGGCTACAGGCGCGGCGCCTGGAACCAAGTCAATGTGGAATTCGACTTGTCGCTGAGGCGGCAATCCTGGCAAGTCTTCTGGAAAGACTTCAGGATATTCTCTTACGATCGGAATGTCTTCAATCCTTAGCTCAGCAGCTTCTTTATCCATGATGTGTGCCAAAAAGGCAACACACCCCTTCCGTAAACACTTTCTAGCCTTCAGACAGCTAATAATTCTCAGTGGCGTATCACGCTTCTCTCCGTGTACTACGATTGTCTCTTCGTCTGCCATGGGGATGCGAATGGTCTTTTCGTGGCAAACTATCTCGGCCTTGTTGCCTGATAACCAATCCATTCTCACTACCACGTCGAAGCTACCCAACTCGACTGGTAGTAGATCTAGCGTAAATTCGTGTCCTCCCAGTTCTATCATGCATCCTCGGATGACTTCTCCCGTTTCAATTAGTTTCCCATTCGCTAATTCGATCGAGTATGGCACGTCTAACTTACTAGTGGCCAACCCAAGTATATTCTTAACTCTAACAATATGAAACTATAATCGGCACCAGTATAAAAAAGAACGGATGCAAAGTGTTGGTTTATAGGGAACGTACCGGTGACGACGTTTGGATCCTGGCGCGCCTCCCTCGCACCAATGTTAAAGATTCAGCCTTGCGCCTGATTTAGCTTTGGGCATTCTCTTTTGAAGTGCCCAGCGTCACCACAGTTGAAGCATCCTGGCCCTCGGCCATTTCCATTACCATTCCCACCTCGATTTCCGTTGGTTCCTCGATTTCCAGTTTGATTCGCGACATTCCCATGATTACCATTTCCCCCATTATTCCCTTGGGGCCGGTTTCCATTACCACGGTTGTTGTTATTGAAACTCCTTTGGCCACCCTAGCCTGATCCAACCCAACATGTCTCCCTTGAATGGCCCGTCCTCCCGCAGGATTCACATTTTCTGAGTCTGCATGGGCCGGGATGATGGAACTGGCAAATACCACACTTGGGCAGAGTGCCCATGTAACCCTTTCCTCTTTTTTCATCACCGGTTTTGGCTCTGGCCGGTGTGCTCGACTCACCCTTCTTGCTCGTATTGCTAGTACCTTGTTTGAAGTTGGAAAACTTCCATTTGTTATCACCAGCCGACTCCGCATGAGTCTCCTTCTTCTTTGTTTCGGAAATTGAGAACTTGCCCAACCTTACGGCCTCCTCAGTAAGTGCCACACTAACGTCGATCGCTTCCGTAATTGTTGCCGGCTTGGAGGTGGTAACCATACTCAGGATTTGGGGTGCCAACCCCCAGATAAAGCGCTCAATTCGTTTGAATTCTGGTGTAACCATATAAGGTACCACATGTGACAAGTCGTGGAATCTCTGAACATATTCCGCGATTTTGGGTCCATCCATCTTCAGATGCCAAAACTCAGTCTCTAACCTCTGTATCTCAGCACGAGAACAATACTTCTTTCGCATCAACTCTTTTAACTCAGCCCATGTCAACGCGTAAGCAGCTGCCTCACCAAGGGTTTGTACTTGCAAGTTCCACCAGGACAGGGCTCCGTCCAAAAATAGCCCAGAAATGTAGGTCACCTGCTGGTCTGGAGCGCACTTGCTCATTCAGAGTACAGACTCAGTCTTCTCGGCCCATCTTACAAAAGCAACAGCACCTCTGGTGCTCTCAAAGCTCACAGGCTTGCAGTCTAGGAACTGCTTGTAAGTGCACCCTGCACATACGTTAGAATATACAACTGGTATTAGCGGACGTGCTATAAATATCCAATGTATGGTAATACGTTCCAAACGACTTAGCATTACCATGTGGTGGATTGTTACCCTGGTTATTGTTGATACTTTCGCTCGATCCTGGTTGAGATGCTGCATACTGCGCAATGGCGGCAGCGATGATTGCTTGGAGCTCTGCCTCGTTGGCAGGCATGTTCGTCTGGCGTCGTGGAGGCATCTTCTAAAAGATGGTTCACGTTGGTCAGGTCATAATAGGTAAAAGGTACGTATGTATTCAACAATATCCACACATAACGTCTCATGTTATAAATAAATCAACCACATAACATCTCATGTTATAAAACATCAACAAATAACTTTAACAAAGCATGAAATGAGAATACTGCAATTGGGCTTTTATAAAATCAAGACCACCATATACTGTTTACAAGTTTTCCAAATGTACATACATCCAAAAGAGACTAAGGGTCACAATGCCCTTGTCTGAACTGTCTTAGACAAATACAACAAGCAAAAGTCACATATCCCAAGTCATCCTGTCAAAATGTGGTCTTCAAAAGGTCGCACAGTCTGGCCCAATCGATGTCTTCTCTTCACAATACTCCTTACCTGCAATAGACCAATGGTAGCTAGGCTGATGGCGGCGGAGGAGGTGGAGGAAAATGGGAAAAGAGTAAACGTCGCATGTGAAGCCAATCCTCCTCCATGGCGCGATAATAGGTAAGCTATCTGCTGCTCCGGAGTCCAAAAACGAGCAGCAGAATCAGGTGAGAGCGGTCTAGGAGGGTGAGGTACTACAGGTGGAGTCTGGCACTGGCACGGGAGTCGCTGAGCGCTCTCTAGCTTCTGCACGCGCCGGGTCAGCGCCTCCTGCTGTATCATGAATGAAACAAGAACATCCTCGGTAGAAGGCCCGACATAATATGGGTGATACGGATCTGTCGGTGGCATCATGGGGGGCGTGGTCCAGAGAAAAGGCTCACCAGACGGAGCAAAAGATGGCACCGTAAATGGTGCGACAGTGGGTACAACAGAAGGAAACTGGGGTATGACTGGGACGGATGTCGGTACATGACCAACGGGATGAGCCGAGGAACCCTCCCCCGGACGTGAGGGCGGAACAAACTGTAGGAACGAAACAGGAGGGCCTGTGTGATGAGCGTCTGTGTCGTGTGGGGGAAATAGTGGGGTACCAGATGTATGTGGGTGGGAAGATGGGATATCGAGTGGTGCAGTAACGGGTGCAGTAGGGGGAGTAACTGGGGTCACATATGGAGGGTAGTCATCCTCCACGATCCACCCATTATGGGTGTCAGCGTATCTCGGGTCAACATGGGTAGCAAATGGTGCCAGATCATCAAAAATGGGGTCAGGTATGGGTGCTACATCTGGGATCTCAGCAGCTGGTGGTGCAATGACTGGTGCATCCTCAGGAATAGGGTCAAGAGCAAGAACGGGCTCTGGAATGACAGGAACAGGCTGACGATCAGCAGGCATAGCAGGATCCTGATCATCCGGGAGAACAAGAGCCTCAGCAGGCTGCTCCTCGGGAACCAACTCATCCTCCATATCCATCTCCTCATCATAGTTAATACGAGGGAAGTTACCAAATCCCAACGGTGGGTAAGAGGAAGCTACTGACTCAGAGGAATCTGAGGCTGATGAATCGGAATGAACCTCCATGTCAGGAAGCTCAACCATGGGCACAACGGGGTCAACAACTGGGATATCAGCAAGCGGAACATCGTCCTCCATCGGGGCCCCACCATCCTGGTCTCCCTCCGGGGGACCCTCGATGCGTAGGTCGATGTCACCATCGGGTAACGCGTCGAGAGGTTGTTCCTCAAAGGGAATGGCAGCAAGTGGGAGAGGGACATAGATCGGAACAAGGGGTAGATCCTCTCCTGGCGGGCCATCAGCTAGGGGTATGTCGTCTCCGAAGTTCGGTAGGGCAAAAGGCTGAAAATCATCTTCATCGGTGCTTGTGGTGTCTGAGGTGTAAACTTCCGGGTCTGTGGCGATCTCGTCGTCTGAGGTAATGGCCATCGGGTCGCTCGTGTTGGACACTTCACTACCAGAAGATGCCATGGTGTCTGTAACACAGCCACAACATATACACATAAATCAGATAAGCATGTAAACAAATAGCAATGTAATCGTGTATGCAGGTAATCATCCTAGTCTTCCCAGACTATCCCTTCCCATTTCTAAGACTGAACTCCCTAGTCTCTCAGACTACCCTGGTCTCTAAGACCGACCTCCCAGTCTCTAAGACTAATTCTTTCCCAATCTCTAAGATTGAACTCCCTCAGTCTCTAAGACCGAAATATAAATTTTGAAAAGTGTATTTGTGCCTTTTTGTTTGTAAAAATGTTTGTGCCCTGGATCTGGACGTTTAGTGCATGCAATGTAAAATGTTTGAAAACATTTTCGTGAGAGCCCTAGTGATCATAGTCTAGACTCAAGAATGAATCCAAGTTCGCTATGATCGAGACTCTGATACCAAGCTGTCACACCCTGGCTTTTGCGGAAGCGTGGGTTTAATTGGTGTGACTTCTTAATACCATAGCAACAATCACAACAATGCTATATGATAAAATACGGGATGTTCATCCATTAAAATAGTTTAGAAAATGTGTAACATATTGTTTTAAAACATCAATCCCAAAACATATTACAAACCATGACTTGTTTAAAATGAGTTCATAAGACTCAACGGAAAACTACCAACAAAACGAGGATTTAAGACATGCAACCCGTCCAGGAATGAGTTGCACTTCCCAAACCCTACGACCCTGGATGACATCCTTATTTAGTACGCAGCTAACATGCACCACTTGCCAGATCCTACTCATTCCCTGAAATACATGTAATTTGAAAAGTCAACAAAAAGTTGAGCGAGTTCATGCGTAAGTGAGTATGTAAAAGCCTTTAAAATGTCTGTATAAGTAAAAGTCCCTGGTATGTAGCAATAAGGAAAAACTGATCACCATTGGGTTGCAAAGCCAATAGTATGTGTGAAATGATGCTGGAAGACTCAAACCTAGCAAATTTGTCTCCGGTATGAAGACATAGTCACCTCTATGGGCCGCCCCGGCCTCATGGGTGTGGGCTCGCTACACCCAAATAGATCTATCACTCATGTCCCTTGGTCCTACAATGAGGATTAATGGCCTTAAGTATTGTGCCCACCACTCACATGATCGCGTAATAAAAACCCTCCTTAAGCTAACCATACCATATAATAAATGTCTGTAAATGTCTGTAACATGTATTTCACCCCCGAAATGTAAAACTGAAAATAGTTAAGAGAAAAGGGGGACATGAACTCACAGTAGTGCGTCTTGTACCGAATCTCAAACTCTGTCTGCTACACGACAACCTACACGTACTAATGTCTATTAGACGAACGGGCCGTGCCTTGGCTTAGAGTTTAGTGTTTTGAGTTGCGTTACTTATATTGTTCCGTGTGATAATTATTTGTTCGTTCAATGTTCTAGTAAACTCTAGTCTTAGAAAGCAAATATTTACTAAGTGTTTGCATTTTCGGAAAATTTCGCCATAGTATCCTTTGTAAATAGAGGTGTCCATGCTTAATAGCATATCATTTTCTTTTACATATATCCCGTAGAGTGTTCCCACATAGCCAACCCGACAATCATACATGCAAAACACTACTTACGTCATTTCAGCTTTATTAAACAAAACTGGACTGTTTTAGAGCATTTTAATAAAATAGTTACCCATCTCCAAAAATTCCCAAAATTTTACAGAATGTCATAAACGTTCCAAATTTTTTTGTGTAAAAATATCGGGGCTCAGTTCATTACCAATATTATATAAAAATTCTTTTACCCGACTGCAATCAGATTTGTTGCTTTCTGATTACAGTTTACGGAAAAATTCACTAAAAATTAATCGTAAGTCCGATCGACGAAATTCCAGTTGGAGGATCACGGAAACAACAGTGACCATCCACAGTAAAAATCCCATGAACTGATTCTACTCAGGTTTCAAGTTGTAACCATGAACACAACACACTTTTTCAGCAGGAAATTTTCAGCTTGAGCTGCTGTCTTAAAACAATTCTTTAAAAATAGTAAACGACCTCGAAAAATTACGATTCCAGTGCCATTTGTTCGGTTGTTCAAAAATACATAATTTAGACTCCAGAAATTCAGTTTTTCGATTTAAAATGACCCGGTTACAGCCTGTTGAAGTTGGCTGGAAATTCCAATCAGCATGTTTATTTCTAGTTTAATGTTTCTAAAACACATTACCAAGTGTCCTAACAATGATTTATTACTAACTTAATGATCAACCATTATGCATGTATCAACCAAACTCAAACCTACCCGATGACATCTTCATGCAACCCTTTTTATGTATGATATTATGTACGGTTCCATGTTCATATTTTTAGTGTTTTAGCTTTTATGTGCCATGAACATTATACATATCATAACAAAGAACAAGATGGAACAAGGGTGTGAAGGGACTTACTACTAGCACAAGACTAGGGTAGAAATCTAGAATAAAGATGAAGAGGAAGGATGGTGATAAAGACTTGAACAAGGCTTTCTAGAGAGCTCTTCAACTTGCACTTCTATGGATCAACTTTGGAGCTTGGAATGGGACTTGTTAGTGATGAAGATGAGAGTGAGCAAGTGATGGTGGTGGTTTCGGTTATGAGGAGCCGAAATAGGGGAGAGAGAGTGAGTTAGAGTGTGGATTTGTAATGATGAGTGATCTCAATTGACCAATGCATGTAGAGGTGCTCTTACACATCTTGGAATCCATGAGCCACCCGAATCCCTAATGTCATGATCATCTAGCACTTGGCCAACCACAATCAAGATTACAAAAAATAAAATCTCAACAAAATATATGGTAATGATTTGGCTGAAAATTCAGTTGGGGGGGGGGGGGTAATTTGTAAAAGTTGTGACTAAATGGTAACTAAGTAATTAAATTGTAAGTATGGACTTGTATGTGTAGAAAAATGATTTTTAATGGGTGTTATGGCAAACGGGTACCATGACTAGCCAAAAATAGTAAAGCAATGCCATTGACAAAATTTTAGTGTCCCGGGTAATGTCCGGTTGTTTGGTTAAGTATCGTTCCGTTAAAGTGTTAAATTGTACCGTATAGTGTCTTTTATGCATCTTTTTGTAATGAAATCATTCCTGGTACTTAGGAAAGTATACAGGACCACTCTGCCATATTTGTGTATTCTACTGGTATAATAAAATGCTGAATTTTATAAAAGAATGCAGAATTCTGTATTTAAAGTGTGTCTTAGGCACTTCACGGCACTATATCTATCACCTAATGACGCAGTCTTATGGTCCTCACTTCCCTACATTCCAAACCAGTGTAGTACCCTATCCCTGGCTCATACTGGCCATAATAACATTGTCTGTCTATGTGCTAGCATTGTCAGCATTATTTCTGAATCAATCGTTCAGTGCGTTAACTGTGCTGAGTGCATCAAGTATGTCACTAATGTTGGTGTCTAATGAATGGAGTGACTGTATAAAATGTGATGCATGTATATATGATATGGAATCATAGAGCAGTTTAAATTGTCAGTTGTAATCAAGCACAGTCATTAAGCAAGTAATTAAGATTAATTAATTTGTACAGTACCTGAAATTTTGAGGGTTGTCACAATAAATCCGTTAAGCTATTTTAACGACAGACTATTTTACAAAAAAAAAAATTGACCAGTTCGGATTCTTATCCGCCAATAACTGACTTGGGATTTTTATGGGCCAAATTGAATAAGGTGAGATTATTTACTTCCAATTCGCCTTGATATTTTGATAATTTTTCACCCTGTTAATTTTAAATCTTGTTTTAACTACCAATTTTAACGTAGTTAATTAATTCCTTTATAATTTTTAAAACCATCTAACTGGGTTTCGCTTATAAACCTCTATTTAATTCCTAAATCCGATGCAACATGTGACGATTTATGTAATATAAAATTTTAAAAATTTTAAAAAATTAATAAAAATTCTAATTTTTATTAAATCGGAAAAGGATCTGGTTTTGCAATCTGGGTCGGATTTCAGGGATCCCTTTTTACGGATGTTACACTCTCCCTAATGTTTAGAAATTTCGTCCCAAAATTAGGAGAAAACTGCTCGTATAGGATGAGGTGTAGGGTCTTTCATAAACGTAAACGAGATTGGTTCGATTTAGTAATAGTATTAGGATCAGATTGTTCCTTAGGGGTGTCAGGTAACATGTGTTAAACACAAGTCGTAACCTTTTTAGGGATCCGAAACGGATGTTACAAGATCCACAAATCGGCTCAAAATTTAAGCAAAAACGTCATTTGCAACACATCTAATTAATAGATAGATAAGTTGAATACAAAATATAATTGATTAGCTAGCAGTTACATGACGAGATTTGTTGGACCCAGTATGGCCTGAACAACTTCTTTTCACGTAATATGGCAAGTGATTTCAGTAGATGTGAAAAAGATGTGCGGAAATGGAAATCAGAATTTCAGAAACAAGACCTACAGAATTATCAAGTTTATATCACTTTGAAACATAATGGTTTACAAGGTGATTGTAAGATTATTATATAATACAAATGAATCTTGAATTCTTTGGGTGAGAGGGCAATGGAGTTTTGTAGTATGTGTGAATGCTAAGCTTCAAACTCAATTGTCTTCTGCTGGTTGAGCCTTCTATTTATAGAAGGCTGGGTGCATGAATAAACAATAGTTTATTCATGCAATAAGTCCTGCAAAAAGTAGTCATTTGACATATTCATTGAATCCAACGTTCAAGTTGCCTTTTTCATCATGATATCTAATAATGTCAACTTGTTTCGGTAAGTGTGGCAGGATAGAGCTGATTTCAAACAAGTGGGGTATTCATCAGAATTTCTGATAAACCACTTCATCAGAAATTCTGGTGAACAAATCATCAGAAAATCCTGATGATCAGAATCGTTAGAAACTGATGATATTTCTTCAGAAATATCATCAGATCCATCAGAAATGACCTTCTCTGATAATCTAATTCAGCTCTTGATCAACTTGTGATTCTTTGAAGTAGATGCTGTGCATTTCAGTTGTCCTATCTGATCTTCTTCTTCTTGTTGTGATCTTCAGGACTGTTATCTCTTCATAGATCCAGTTGATTGTGATTTTCTTCAATACTTACAAATAAAGTTTCCTAACAAAATTCACCGGTTACAGCAGATTTAGATTTGTCAGTTAGGAATAAGTGAGGGTACTTGAGCTTCATTTGATCCTCACACTCCCACGTGAACTCCAGTCCACATCTTGAGTTCCAACGAACTCTCACGATTGGTATTCGACTATGCTTACGGACCTTGACCTCCCGATCCATAATTTCTATTGGTTCTTCGACAAACTGCAATTTATCATCGATTTTCAGCTCTTGAAACGGTACCACCAGTGTTTCATCAGACAAACACTTCTATAATTGCGACACATGGAACACATCATGAACGTTACCCAGTTCAACAGGTAATTCGAGCTTGTATGCCACTTTACCAATACGTTCCAAAACCTTGAACGGCCCAACATAACGTGTGTTAAGCTTTCCGCGCTTCCCAAAGCGCACCACACCCTTCCATGGTGAGACTTTCAACATAACACGATCACCTACAGCGAACTCCAAGGGTTTTCTACGCTTGTCAGCGTAGCTTTTCTGACGGTCGCGCGCTGCCGCCATACGGTTTCTGATCTGGACAATCTTTTCCGAAGTTTCAAGAACAAGTTCCGGGCCTGTGACTTGGCTGTCACCCACCTCAGCCCAATAAAGACGAGAACGGCATTTTCGGCCGTACAACGCTTCAAACGGAGCTGCATGGATGCTAGTGTGGTAACTGTTGTTGTAGGAGAACTCGATCAACGACAAGTGTTTCTCCCACCATTTCCCAAAATCGATCACACATGCTCGCAGCATGTCTTCAAGTGTCTAGATGGTTCGCTCGCTTTGACCATCCGACTGTGGGTGATCCACAGTACTCATGTCGAGACGTGAGCCGAATGATTTATGCATCGACTGCTATAAATCAGATATGAAACGCAGATCACGATCAGAGATGATAAGGTTAGCACCCCGTGCCTAGAAACCACTTCTTTCAGATAAACAACAGCGAGTTGAGAGAACTTATCTGTTTCCTTGATCGCAAGGAAGTGCACAGATTTCGTGAGGCGGTCAACGATCACCCAGATGGTATCGTTTCCGTTTTGAGTTCTCGGTAAACCAGTGATGAAATCCATAGCAATATGCTCCCATTTCCACATGGGTATTTCTGGTTGTTGAAGCAGACCTGAGGGTTTTTGATACTCGACCTTGACTTTCGCACACGTCAAACACTTACGTACATCGCGATGTCAGCTTTCATCTTCGGCCACCAATACAAGACTTTGAGGTCCTGATACATCTTATCTGAACCTGGGTGAACAGAGTATCGAGACTTGTGCGCTTCGTCCATCACAAGTTCCCTAAGATTTCCAAACAAAGGGACCCACATCCATTCCATAAAATAATATATGCCGTCAGATCTCTTCTCAAGTCGTTTCTCCATGCCCCGGAAATACTCAGCTTCTAGGTTTTCTTCCTTCAATGCTTCAGTCTGAGCTGAACGGATCTGATCAGGAAGATTCGAGTGAATAGTGAATTGTAAGGCTCGCACACGCTTTGGCTTCGTTTCCTTTCTACTAAGGGCATCAGCTACAACGTTAGCTTTACCGGGATGATACTGGATGGCGCAATCGTAGTCGTTCAATAGTTCCACCCAGCGGCGCTGTCGCATATTCAATTCCTTCTGGTCGAAAATATGCTGAAGGCTCCTGTGATCGGTGTAGATAGTGCATTTGGTACCGTACAGATAATGCCTCCAGATTTTCAACGCAAAAACCACAGCTCCCAGCTCCAAGTCGTGAGTCGTGTAATTCTTCTCGTGAACCTTCAATTGTCGAGAGGCATAGGCTATCACTTTCTCGCGTTGCATCAACACGCAACCGAGACCCTGAATAGAAGCATCACAATATACTACAAAATCCTCAATACCTTCTGGTAAAGACAAGATCGGTGCACTGCAGAGGTTCTGTTTTAAAAGTTGGAAAGCATCCTCCTGCTTGCTTCCCTAAGAATACATAACGCCTTTCTGTGTCAACGAGGTAAGAGGTTGAGCGATCTTCGAGAAATCCTTGATAAATCTTCGATAATACCCAGCGAGACCAAGAAATTGTCGCACCTCAAGGATTCTTTGGTGCTGCCCAATTTCTGATAGTATCAATCTTAGCAGGATCCACGTGTATTCCCGATTCATTCACAATGTGACCAAGGAAGTGTACCTCTCGAATCCAAAAGTCACACTTAGAGAATTTCGCGTAGAGTTGCTCCTTCCTCAGGAGCTCCAAGATAAGACGCAGGTGCCGCTCGTGATCCTCCTTGCTCTTAGAGTAGATCAGAATGTCGTCAATGAACACGTTAACAAAATCGTCAAGGCACGGCTTGCATACATGATTCATGAGGTCCACGAAGACCGCTGGTGCGTTCGTCAACCCGAACGGCATAACCAAAAACTCATAATGGCCATATCGTGTTTGAAAAGCTGTCTTAGGGACATCCTCCTCTCGGACTCTTATCTGATGATAGCCCGACCTTAAATCGATCTTCAAGTAGAAACTTGACCCCTGTAACTGGTCAAACAGGTCGTCGATACGCGGTAGCGGATAACGGTTCTTGACTGTCACCTTGTTGAGTTCTCGATAATCTATACACATACGCAAGGACCCGTCTTTCTTCTTCACAAACAGAACTGGGGCTCCCCAAGGCGAAGAACTGGGTCGGATAAAACCTCTATCCAACAGTTCTTGATGTTGATTTGACAGTTCTTGCAACTCTCCTGGTGCCAGTCGATAAGGAGCACGGGCAATCGGAGCTGCTCCTGGCATGAGGTCAATCTGAAATTCCACCTGGCGATGTGGAGGTAAACCAGGTAACTCTTCAGGAAACACGTCAAAAAACTCACGAACAACTGGAAGGTCCTCGATCATCCTTTCTTCAGATTGTGAACCGGTAACAAGAGCTAGAATAACAGGGTAGCCCTTTCGTAGACACTTCTGGGCTTTCATGGCTGAGATGATGCCGATCATGGCACCACTCCGATGACCTTGAACCGATAAAGATTCCCCACTGGGGAGACGGATACACACGATTTTCTCTTTAAAGAGAATTTCCGCTTGGTGCTTAGACAACCAATCCATGCCAACGACCACATCAAAACTTCCAACAGTAATGGGAAGTAGGTCAATGTCGAACACTTGACCCATGAGATCAAGTTTACAACCGAAAAGAACATGAGAAGCTTCAATCGATTTACCATAAGCTAATTCTACTACATGCTTATTTACAAGAGGTGTGGGAGTCAACCCTAACTGACGACTGAACTCCAAAGACACATAACTCCAACCGGCACCAGAGTCGAATAAAACAGAAGCAAAAAGATCGTTCACAGAAAACGTACCGGTTACAACGTTGCCATCATTGCGAGCTTCCCCAGCACCAATAGTAAATACTCTTCCACGCGCCCCATTCCCACCATTGTTCCCATTGTTGTTATTCCCAGTATTGTTGTTGTTGCCAGCATTCTGATTAAGCTGAGGGCAATCCCGCTTAAAATGACCCTCATCACCACACTGAAAGCACCCCTTTTGATTTCCCTGATTCTGTTGAGGTTGCTGCCTCTCCTATTGCTGTGACTGCTGCGGTTGCTTTGGGAGCCAGACCCTACAATCTTTAGCCATATGACCCACCTTGTTGCACCTGTGACATACCCGGGTGCATGGCCCGCGATGGTGGAACATACACTTATTACACTTTGGTAGCTTTCCCGCGTAGGAACCCTGATTTGAATTATTGCTCTGATTCTGATTCACAGAAGACGACTGGCTAAAACTGCGGTTGATACTGTTGTCTGCCCTTTTCTGTGACTGATTCGAGTTGGACACCTTGTCCACTTCATTCCACTTACGTTTGCAGTCAGCGGCAGGAGTAGTAGCTGTAACAGTAATGACAGTGGTAGAAACACGCGGTGGTAGCGAGCCACGCTCCACCTCCTGGTCTGTGATCTTGTGAGCTAAGCGGATGATCTGAGCTAGATTGTTGAGGTTCGCTGCGGTGACCAAGCCCTTAACCTGCGGGGCTAATATGTACAGTTCGATTCTTCGGTGCGGAGGTTGTGATAAATTCGGGCACATAATAGCTAACTCATGGGGCCGTTTTGTGTGTGCCTCAATCTCAGACCCCACCATCTTCAGATCATAGTATTCGTTCTCAAGTTTCTGAATCTCATCACGAGGACAATACTTCTCCCTCATCAACTCCTTAAAATCGTCCCAAGTAGTGGCATTCGCCATGTCGATACCCAACATCTGGACCTAGGCATTCCACCATGTCAAGGCACCATCCTAGAGTGTGCCTGAAGCATACTTCACTCTGTACCCGATAGGACAGTTACACGTTGCAAACACTGATTCGGCTTTCTCAAACCAACGCAGGAGTCCCACAGCCCCTTCAGTCCCACTGAAGGTCTGTGGCTTACAATCCATGAACGTCTTGAACGTACAAGCAGGTGGATTGTTTTGATTCAGATTAGCTTGCTGACCTAAGAACGAAAGAAAATACAACACACGGGTAAGTGTTGTGTACACGACACAAGAATAAACGGTAATTGGCATATATCGTACCAGCTTGATAGGCTGCCAAAGCCTCAGCCACTCGGGTGTTGATCAGGTCAGTCAATTCTGCCTGAGTCATAGCAATGTGTCCACGTCCGTGACCTCGTCCGCTCATGATTCTATATAAGAAGAGGAGAAGGGTTAAGAGTCGAGATAAGGTAGGAGTCAAACCCCCCGATGACTTCTACGAACTACTAGTTTACACTAAACAACAGAGCGGAACCCCTTTCAAACTCGTCAGGCCTCACTGGGACTCACATGCACCCCTCATTATTATTATGTGTGCACCCATAATAATTATGCGATTTGCATGTTTATCTTAGCTCCCCCTAACTTATGCTAAAAGATCCCTCAAGTTCCCACAACAAGACAGAACACCGCAAACACAAACCACGAAAATCTAACGGGATATCGTACTATGACTCTATCAATCACATAACTCAGATAAATACTCATGGATTCAGTCTGAAATGCTAAGTGTGTGCAATCGCATGCAACATTGTACATAAGTGTATACAAGATATACTATGCAATAAGTAAACGAGAGATGAACCTTGCAATCTGAAGCTGAGTGTCATGGTCGCTTTCTGAACTGTTCGGTTATAGTCCAGTTTTATAAAAATGTTTTGAAACCTAGTTCACTATAACCAGTGGCTCTGATACCAAACTGTCACACCCCCAAAATACCACATGCGGTAACCCCACTAGGCGTGTGACGTACCAGGATCTAGCCACCAATCACATTGAACTAACCTTAAGATGTTTAATAAAATTCTCATTCATTAAGTAAGACATTCGTGAAACATATTCCAAGTTAAATAGTGTCAGCGGAAGCAAATAGTAAAACACTGTTCAAGTATTTCAAAAGCCAATGTATGCGAAATCAGTAAACAAGTCTCGTAAATCCAAGCGACATGACCCATGACCACTCCAGCCATCCAGATAGCAAGTTCCTCATCCAAAATACCTAACGACCTACGAGCATGCAACAAGTGTATCAGACAACGCTGGTGAGTTTAAAGTTTTACGAAAACGTTAGTTACCAAGTGTTTAGTTTAGTTCGTTGATTACAATGTTGTTAATACCCCGATTACAAGACGGCTCCAGATTATTTTGCCCTTTCTCCAATGCTTCTATCAAAGCATTGGTCATGACTAGGTCATTAGTTCGCACCCGCCCTCTCAGGTACGGGGTGAGGGTGCCAAACCAAGATAGTGCTACCAACTAATACCCTGTTACCTCTCAGGTAACAAACAACAAGGAGGGACTTTAATGGTGATAGGATGAGTATATTATCCAACATTCCCGATTTTACCCACAAGACATATTCCTCTCAGGAATACCCAAATGATTAACCCAAAAAAACCTATCCCTCTCAGGGATACCCAATGACTGTCCCAACCACCGGGACGCATGCTCAAGAGAAATGAACTCACCTTTGGTTTTCTCAGTATGTTTAATTACCCGTCCAGTTAGTCAACCAACCCTATTGTGGTTACCAATAACAATCAGTTTTAGGATTTATCAATTGACTCACGTATTTCACAGATTACATTTATCACAAGTATCACTGTACATTACATATCATATACTCAGTTCACGCATGTGTTCACATCTCATGTATACACACAATAGCACACAACAGTTAACTAGGCTATCTACCCAAGCCCAAGCCCAACCTGTTTTCCCTTGGGCGAAGGACCCCTCCGACGAAAGTTCCTTCCCGGCGAATAACCACATGTTTCGTCATACACAATCCTGATGAAAAACCCCATGTTTCATCATAATAAATCCCGACGAAAGACCCATCTTTCGTCGATACACAACTCCGACGAAATATCCGTCTTTCATCGATACAGGATTTTAACGAAGAGCTTCTAAGTTTCGTCCAAATCAGTTACACAAACATCAGTTTACACATTTTTAACATAAACCATGGATCAAACGACGGTTACTATGTATAATCTAGCAAACTCTAATACGAACCATCATCATAACAGTTTCCAATTCACACACACATAATTATAATCATTGAAACTCACAACCCTAATCATCAAATGGATAATCAATAGATCAATCAGTTTTATCCCAAAAACAGTGAACATCAAGATGGACAGAATTGTTAACATAATCACGATATTCATAAAAACAACGTAGCTCAAACAATAACAGTTCCTGATTCCTAATCAGACTCTAATTCATAAACAATCCTTCATATCATGCATCAATCATTCCTCAATAAAACCCTACAAGTACTAAAGACAATTTCATGCATCGTGTACCAGTTATCAACTGATTAAACAATACGTTTACTAACCGGTATGTATATTAACATGAGAGATTTAAAAGATCGAAGGTATGCTCGAACAAGACTGCTGACGCTTGAAGGGTTGTGAGAGAGCTTCTAGGGTTTTCTTTTGTGATAAACAGTTACTTATGATTTATTACAAGGGTTATGTTTATAACTTTGGGCCGAATAACCTGGGCCGAGGCCCCTTAATGACGAAAGTCCTTCTTCGACGAAGGACCCCTTTTTCGTCGAAGCACCATGTGGCGAAAAACCAGGGTTTTTCGTCGAGGTGAACCTTTAACGAAAACCTTATTCTATTAATCCTTAACTAACTATACTCAACACCACATAAAACGTTTAATAACCAAGCATAAAACATTTAATCGTCCCGACAAACTACACATACACCACGTGCATCGAATTGTAAAAACAGAATTGTGAAATCAGTGAGTGTATGAGAAAGACCTTGAAATCTCGGATTGTCACAGTATGGATTTTTGGTGAATTATTCGTGTTTTAGTTTAGTATTAAATCAATTAAAAAAACAAAATCATCTTGAATAAATTCCCCAAATATTTTTACTGAATATTTTAGGTTATATAAACACTATAAAATTTTTATGGAATTTTTCCATAATTTTTGGGAACTCATTAATTTCATTTGGAATTATTTGTATTTATATATGTTTTATTTATTTAGAAATACCAGATCATCAAAAATAAAATTTATAAATATTTCTACTAATTTTTAAAGGTTATATAATTGTTATGGTATTTTTATAGAGTTTTCTATACCTCTTTAATAGTTATTAGGTAATTAAGGAATTTGTAGAATTGTTTAAACAAATAAATTCCAATATAAAATTTTTGGGAAAATTATAAAATCTGAAATATTTAACTATTAGATGAGTTTGATGAACTTATCTAATTTTTTACATTTTCAAAATATTAAAAGCTATTAATTGCTATTCCAAGGGTCTTACCATGTTTAATATTCTATAAATTATATAAATATTTATACGATTATTTTTGTGAATGATTATTTTATATAATTTTAGTCCCCAAATAGGAGAACCCAATTTCCTAAAATCAATAGGTTATCCTTTTGTTTAATATTTTCGATTATGTATATTTCGATTATTATTTTACATTCCACTTATTCCTGTTGGTTCGGTAATTCTCGTGGAACGTTTATTCATAACCAGTGAGTAGATTCGACTCTTTTCCCCCTTTTTGCCATTAGCTCTTTTTGAGGTGTATCTCGTGCTTGATTTCAAATTTATTGTTTAAATTGATTACATGCTATTCGATGTGTTTCTATGTGTCACTTGTTGCTAATGTCTATTGTTTCTCTATATGTGCATCTATGTGTTACTCGCTTTGTGTCACAGGTTTCACATGGATCCACCTGGTTGACCGGTTCCGACGGCCATGGGTCAAACTCGGTATTGCCATCATTGTTTAGCAGATTCGCCTTTCGGGGCTCGAATCTCTATGTGTCTATGGTTACTAATATTGTTATCTTTATGTTACTTATGAGATATGTGTTGAATTCTTGTTATATTGAAAGACCTAGTTTCATATTTATAATCCATGTTATAAAATAAAGTTTTCTAAAAATAATAAAACAAACACGTTTTTAACTGAAAACCGAATTTATTCACCAACATTTTTGTTGACCCAAAACTCTTTTACGCGTGATACAGATACACAAGGGTGGGCGGATTTTGAGTTGAAGACATGTTGGATTGCCTTAGTAATAAACCGGCTATGATATGTTGCTTTTTTTATTTGATTTTGTAATTGGGTATTAATATTTGAATTCTTTGTTATGTGTGACAAATTTAATTGGGTGACCTTAAATATCTAAACTTTTAAATAGATGTTATAAGCTTTGAGCAATCAATCATGCCCCGTACCATTTCGTTGCGGGTCGAGGTGTGACAGATTGGTATCGTAGCCAATGCCTATAGGCAATTAAGATAGGTTTCTAGATCCTTAGACTTAGTCTATAGTTTATTAGGTACCTTATGTTCTTAATTGATTAAATTTCTCCAGCTTATGTATCAGATATCTTTTCCATGAGACAGAAGTTGGCCATATCTTCTCCTCATTATCTGTTAACCAGGTGTCAGTTACAATAATGAAACTAATCTATTGTTTCTTCTTAGCTTCTTTTCATAGTATGAAACATCTTTTAACTTCTTGTTTTTACACTCTGATGCATAGTATCCCTTTTGTTTGCATTTGTAGCACACTACTTCAGACTTTCCTTCTGATCTTTTCTCTTTGAATCTTCCTTCTATCCATTGTCACTCTTTTAATGTCTGGAACTTCATCCTCTCAGCATTTGCTCAAAAGTTTTTGTGAATAGCACATGTAGAGAAAGCTATGAGGTATCAGAATTTTCTGATTCTAATGTTTGAATGTATGAGAACTGAGGATCAGATGTTTTGGCTATTTGTGTGTTGGAGATAAGAGCTATTGGTCCTAAGCTATGGAATGAATTATAGGATCACGTGTGAATAGGCGCTAAATTAGGCACCATTAATCCTTTTAAGGACGGGAACAAAGGATAGATGTAACGGGTACGGGCGAGCCCCACTCACGACCCTTGTGCGGCCACTTAGAGTGGTTTTGTGTCCCAGTCGAGGTTAATCGGCACTTAAATCGTCTACCGGGTTGAGTGCCTCCTATGTCAGCACACATATTAATGTCCTCGCGAAACATTAATGATCATTAAATTCATAGAAACTTTACATACCAACTTACAACACTTGGACTTTCAAATGTTTTTGGAGATTCATTTGATGCGCACAAACTTAAAACACTTGAACTTGCACAACTTTTGTTGATGTTTTCAAACTTACATATATTTCAGGAAACTAATGGGATCTTGGTGCTGGTGGTTCTTTTGAAGCTTTTGGAATAACAAGTTATCGATGTCATCCTTTTGGAGGGTTTGGTCCATATATCTCATCTTCAATGAGATATAGGATGCAAAGCCTTGTATTTTAACTTATGTTGAACTAGTCTTTTGTAAAACTTATAACTTATGTTGTCGTGTATCTTAAACAACTTATGGTGTCTAATACTTAACTTATGTCAATGGATGAACATCGTATGTTTTTAATCATGTAGTTGTTTACTTGTAGAGAAATAATATCGGATGCAGAGGCGTCTATTAGAATTCACGTACCATGTTCGAGCTCGAAAAAATGTGCCCTTTCGTATTGTTTTATTATTAATTTCAAAAAATCAAATTAGTATTGGGCTCAGTAAACCTAATGCCAAGTGGGGTAAATTCTAAACCATAAAAATCATTTATAAATGGGCCTATATTGGCATCGGTATGAATTTACTATTTTAAAAAATAACATATGTATATCGATTTTTTTTTAAATCCCGTACCCCTCGAAATCTCAAGCTTTGTGCGGAGGTCCTCCCCACACACCATCGTAACCGCCACTGATCGGATGTAATTTTCAATAACATTTCTATCAATTGGTGAAATAGTCATTCACTTAAGAATGGGTAATTTGGTTGTTAAATGGTTAAACCCCTAATATGCCAAAAGTACCCAAACTCATGTTCCATCTAAATTCATTTGGTACTTATTTACTCACAATACATATAGTTGTAGGATGTTTATTCATCTACATAAAGAATTAAACAAACTTAGGCGAAAAATAGGACATAAAATTACTACTTTAAGATATGAACAATTAGATTTGTAGAAATAAAAGAATGCGAGTAAAGGGAGGGGGTAGAATGAAAAAAATTGGGTTAAAATTGTAAATTTTTGATGGGTAACCTATTTATAAAAACCCTACTTATTCTTTCGTTAGATTATAATATTCCAAAGGCAGCCGCGCAGCTGTCAGACAATTACAATTACCTGTTACCCAGATGTTAAAATCATCTTCGTTTAGTGAAATTTGGCCTCCCTCCAGATATTGTAAAATCGGTGAGTGGTATTTAATTTTTTTGTTTACTCTTTTCATCAGTTTTCTTTTTATAGCATATTTCGATTTTTTTTCATGATCGTGAAATGCTAATATAGAATTGGTATCATCATGCAAGGTATTGAAGAATGATCGTTGACTGTTTATGGAATTTCGGAAGCTACTCTTGTTAGGTAACTGCTAGTTAATCAATTAAATTCTGGTTCTTTTTTTCTTTTTATGTTCTTGATCAGTACACTCCTGCCATGTATTAAAGTTAGATCAAATATTTTATCAACTCATTCTTGTTGAGGATTATAATTTATCAAGTTTTGATGTTAATTTTTCTACAGGTGGTTTTGGGCAATGCAATGCACACGGGTCTTATACTAGTTATTTAAGAAAATAATTAGATTTGTATAAATAAATCGGCTTAAAACTGTAAATCTTTGAAGGGTAACCCGATTATAAAACTCTATTATCTGATCTGTTGTTCTTTGGTCAGGATATTATATTCCACAGATCGACTGCCGTCGCAGCCTTCAGACTTGATGAAATCTGGCCTCACGATATGCCAAACTCATCATTGAGTGGTATTTGATTTTAAATTCTTTTCTTTTTAAATTCGTTTTTTATCATGACTTAGAATTGGTATCATCATGCATGGTGTTGAAGAACGATCGTTGATTGTTTATGGAATTTCGAAACACAGTCTCGTCATGTAACTGCTAGCTAATCAATTATATTTTTTTTTCAACTTATCTATCTATTAATTAGATGTGTTGCAAATGACGTTTTTTGCTTAAATTTTGAGCTGATTTGTGGATCTTGTAACATCCGTTTACGGATCCCTAAAAAGGTTAGGACTTGTGTTTAACACATGTTACCTGACATCCCTAAGGAACAATCTGATCCTAATACTATTACTAAATCGAACCAATCTCATCTACGTTTATGAAAGACCCTACACCTAATCCTATACGAGCAGCTTTCTCCTAATTTCGGGTCAAAATTCCTAAAACTTAGGGAGACTGTAACATCCGTAAAAAGGGATCCCTGAAATCCGACCCGGATTGCAAAACCGGATCCTTTTTCCATTTAATAAAAGTATGAATTTTTATTAATTTTTATAAATTTTTAATATTTACTATTATATAAATCGTCACATGTTGCATCGGATTTAAACCGTAATTAAATAGAGGTTTATAAGCCAAACCAGTTAGATCATTTAAAAAATTATAAAGGAATTATTTAACTACGTTAAAAATGGTAGTTAAAACAAGATTTAAACTTAACATGGTGAAAAATTGTCAAAATATCAAAGTTACAAGGTAAAGGGGTTGTTTTGTAATTAATGGAAACTATGCAATAAGGAAATCAACTAACTAGGCCAGTCAACTCGGTTAACTCAGTTAGTTATTTTCTATAATATGTTAACTAGGTTAGCATGTTAGTTTGTCTAACAAAGGAATTCCACTAACAAGGTTAGTTATTAATCTCAAATCAAGTTAGTCTTGGTAAGAAATATAAGGGGCTAAAATTGGAATTTATGAAACTTGAAATTTATGTAAAAATAAATAAAAACGCTGTGAGGGGGGTTCAAACCCGGCACACCTCGTTAACAAAATAGGCTGCCAACCAGTTGGGCTGCAATGCAACTAGTAGTAGATCTATATCCTTTTTTCTTTTATAAACAACCTGATCTAATGTAATTAATAAAAAAAAAAGCCGGAAATACGCTAGGATTGGGATTCGAACCTGGACACCCTCACACTTGTTACTGTTGAGACCCTTTCTATAACAACCCTCCTAAAAATATTTAGGACACCCCTAAATGTCCTAAGATATACCCCATACCCGAGAAACGGACCCGAAATAGCCCTACACTTGTAAAAATCAACAAAAACTGAGTTAGGCAGTCGCTCGCGGGCCGCGATAGAGACCCTTTTGTCCTTCGCGGGGTGCGACAGTCATTACTTGGCTGGCAAGTGTGCCACGTGTCAGGTGACACGGCAAAGCTACCCCCTGACTCAGCAAAGCTATAGCGAGACACGTGGTCTCTCGCAGGCCGCGAAGGCCCTAGCCTTCTCTTTCGTGGGGCGCGAGCAAGTGGCTGAGCAGCCTATAAATGGAGGGCTCGAGCTCATTTGTTCGGCCGTTCATTTTCTGAATTCTCGCTCAACTTCTTTATAGTAGAAACTCTGCTCAGGCATAATATCCACTATTTAGCGAAGCTTTGCCTCGTTGTAAGTACTATAACCCTGCTATTACCCTACACGATCGATTTAGAATTCCGTAATGCATGTCGGCTCTGCCCGACTCAGTCATTGGAATTTTGTCTCGTGTGTACACCCTATTGATATAGAATTTCCGTAATGCATGTCGGCTCTACCCGACTCAGTCATTGGAATTCTGTCTCGAGTTGTACGGTTAAATTGAATTGGGTTATTTTACTAACACGGGCATTATTTGATTTAATAGATAATAACCAGGAGATTCTCAGGAAGCCTTAGTATTACCTAAACTTGCAATGTGAGTACATTCTCTTTTTATAAATCTTTTTGTGAGTCAAAATGTTTTACCAAAACCTCAAATGTTTTAAATTATATTTAACAGTAATTGCGTATTTGTGATTCTACAATTACTGTATATGTTGGGGTTTTGTATACAAAATTTATGAGACGTTACCATTGGACAACGAGTTAGCCAATGAGTAATATGACCCACAAGTCAGGGTTTGACATTACCAAAGGGGTAATTGGATAGATATAAGCAAATGTAATTGTGGGTTGCCCTCAATTTTGTTAAAGTATTAAAACTGTTTTGATTAAACTGGGATGCACTCACCAGTATTTCTTACTGACAAAATGTTTTAAAACGCGTTTCAGGTAACATAATATGAAAGCCCAATAAAATCCAGCTGGAGAGCATTGAATGTTTGGAATAGTGGCTATAAAAGTTACCTAAGTAAACAGGACATTTTGTTTTCAATAATTTGGGTTTATCCCTATCAATGTATTATCAAGTGAATTTGGGAATTTTATTTCCATAAATTATTTTTATAAAAAGTGTGGTGTTTACTCTGATAAAAATATTTCCTACCTACGGTCCTGATGTATTCCGCTGCTAAATTAATAAACACCGATACCACCCTCTCCCGGGCAGGGGTCGGGGGTTGCGACAGAAGGTGGTATCAGAGCTACAACCACTGATTTAAGCCAAAGAAGTGTTCTACTGACACTGAAATTTCAAATTTTATGTTAGGAAATAAATTATGTGATTATGTGTTATGTGCTATTTGACTATTTGTTAGTTTACAGTATGAGTGATCAATGAACATCGGACGATTATCGTCATTTAGATAGTTCACAGAAAAATGAGGGAACATCATCTCAGCCTGATCCCTCAGGATATTCAACCTATACAGAAGAGGGAATATTTATATTTAAGGCACAATCGGAGAAACCTTTTACTACTAACAAAAGAGAGGTTGGTTTAATAGAGGTGCTCATGAAAGGAGAAAAAGAATGAAAAAGTTACAGCAACAGAGAGCAATAGCCAGGGCCAATAGGGAGGCGGATGCACAGATCCAGGAAGTAACCAGTAGACCACCTTGGGAGGAAGAATTAGATAGACAGTTGGCCAATTTCCATATGTTAGCCACTACAGCTGTAGATACCAATCAAAACCAAGTAGCCGAACCTCCACTGTTACCGGACCAACCGATGCTAGAATCCCACTCCGAGAACCAATTCCTGATACCTGCATTTAACCAAGATAAATCACCTAGAATCCCAACTCCACATACTCTAGGATATGATCCATCGTTTGACGACAATAGATCATACTCGGCCTTATACCCACCTGAAGAACTAAAACCTTTAGAACCTGATCCGTAGAAGGAAATTGATAGGACATTTTTTAAAATGAATAGCGGAGACCCCTACGAGGAACCCGTACCTCCACCTAAACCATTAGATCCACCAATGAGTCAAAAACAGGTTGCAGGAACTCCATCAGTATGGAGAAGATTTAGTAAATGAAGGGAATAGGATCAGACAGATAGGGGAATGACTAGTTTGGAAATATGATGAGCGGGAAATGCAATACTGGATGAACGGCACTTAGCACATAACTAGATATACGTGTAATTTTGTACTATATAAAAAACAATATATATATATATATAAGTAGGGATGCATAGTATTTTTCATTTCCAGTTGTAATTTGTAATAGATGCACATATATATATGAAAAAAGAGTAAAAGTCGCAATGATCGAAGTTTTTCACCAACTTGTTCGTGTGATTGTGTATAAATAATTGTATTCAATTCTATTCTGAGATAATTAATATCTGTTAAATATTTTCAATTCAGATGGACAACGAAGTATATCGAGAAAATCAGAATAATGAGAATAACGGAAACCAAATAGATAACAGTGTCATTCAACATATAGTGGCACAAGGAATTATAGATGCCATGCCTTATATTATTAAGACTGTTAAAGAAGCAGATAAATCTGCAAATGGCAGTAAACGTCAACACACTGAACCCAGTCACAGTGTGAATAATGACAATGGACCTATTATCCAAGCTCCAATCCCTAAAAGAAGAAGAACCACTCCATACAGTTATTCTTTTAAAGAATTCTTGGCCTGCAAACCAATAGAATTTTCAGGCAATGAAGGAGCCATTGCAACCTTACATTGGATAGAAAAGATGGAAGCAGTCACAAAAATAAGTAAATGCGCAGATGAAGATAGGATTATGTTTGCTTCTAATCTTTTCAAAAATGCAGCCTTAGAATGGTGGAATACTATTCTCCAGTCTAGAGGAAGTGACAGAGTTTATAATATGGAATGGGTCAACTTTAAGGAAATGGTTGAAAGAAAAATTATGTCCTCCTAATGAGAAGGAACAAATAGCCAATAAGTTCCTAAATCTCAGAATGACTGGAATAGACTGCAAAGGTTACACTACCATATTCTTCGAATATGCTAGGATAGTACCATCCTTAGCCTCACCCGAACCAATATTAATCTCCCATTATATTTGGAGATTAATTAGTGAGATTAGACATGTAGTCAAGGCAGCTAGACCACAAACCATAGAAGAAGCAGTAGAATTAGCCAATACCTTCACTGACGAACTGGTACGTACACAAGAAGAAAACCAGAGGAAGAACCTAGCTCAAAAGCTTACACATGAATTCCATTCTAGTAATTCCTACCATGGAAAGGGAACAGGTTCTTTTACACCTTACTGTAAGAATTGCAAAAAGAAAGCATTCTGGAAGATGCTCTACATATTCCAACTTTTGCAAAATCTCTGGACACAAGGATGAAGACTGTAGGAAGAAACCCGGTAATGGGATATGCTTTAATTGTGGAGAAAAAGGACATATTAGACCAAACTGTCCAAAACTAGCTCTAGCCATGCCCAACAAGACTAAAACGACAGAAGCACCCAAGAAGAATGTCAGAGCCTTTGTTCTGACAGCTAAGGAAGCCAAGATAATTCCGGATGTGATCGCCGATACGTTTTTAGTTAATGACATATTTTCCAAAGTATTGTTTGACTCTGGTGCAAACCAAAGTTTTATCAATACATCTTTCTACAAATTTCTTGACCAATCCTTAGTCAAACTTCAACAAGACTTTCTGGTAGAAACGACCAATGGAGAATCTGTTAAGATAAGTGAAATCTTGAAGGGAGCAAGAATAGAAATCCTAAACCATTGTTTCTTTGCTAACCTTTACCCAATGAATCTGGCTGGTTTCGATGTTGTATTGGGAATGGATTGGTTAGTAGCCAATCATGCCAGTATTTTATGTGATCAAAAGTTAGTACAAGTAGGTACACCAAGCGGTGAAAAGATCACAATTAAAGGAGATAATCCAACTAGATCGATGAAATTCATCTCTGTGATGAAAGCTGCAAGTTATGAAAGGAAAGGAGGAATAGTATATATGATTTCCGTAATCATTAATACTAAAGGAAAAGAATTAAAAGATATTCCTGTAATATCTAAATTCGCAGACGTTTTTCCAGAAGAGTTACCTGGATTACCGCCTGATAGAGAGGTTGAATTTAGAATTCACCTAATACCAGGGACGGCGCCGATTGCCAAAGCACCATATCGATTAGCACCAACAGAAATGTAGGAACTGAAGAATCAATTGGACGAACTTCTTAACAAAGGTTTTATACAACCAAGTTCATCCCCTTGGGGAGCGTCGGTGTTGTTTGTTAAGAAGAAAGATGGATCGATGCGTATGTGCATTGACTATCGAGAATTGAACAAAGTCACGATTAAGAATCGGTACCCACTACCGATAATCGATGACCTGTTCGATCAACTTCAAGGAGCTCGATTCTTTTCTAAGATAGATTTACGCTCTGGATATCATCAACTGAAAGTACAGGAAGAGGATATTCCTAAAACTGCTTTCAGAACGAGATACGGTCATTATGAATTTACCGTCATGCCATTTGGTTTAACCAATGCCCCAGCCGCATTTATGGACATGATGAACAGGATATGTAAACCATACCTGGATAAATTCATAATTTTCTTTATAGATGATATTCTTATTTACTCTAAGAGTAAAGAGGACCATGCAGCCCATCTGCATACGCTCCTCACATTATTGAGAAAAGAAAAGATTTATGCTAAATTCTCAAAATGTGAATTTTGGTTACAAGAAGTACAATTCCTAGGACATCTGGTTAATCATGAAGGAATTCACGTGGATCCCACATAAATCGAGGCAATTACTAAATGGAAAGTCCCTGAATCACCAACGGAAGTACGAAGTTTTCTTGGACTGGCAGGATATTATAGATGGTTTATCCGTGATTTCTCTAGAATAGCCATTCCATTAACTAAACTGCCCTGCAAATCAGTTAAGTTTGAATCGGGACCAAAACAGGAAGAAGCTTTTAAGATTCTTAAGTAGAGGTTAACCAATGCACCCATACTTGCATTACCAGAAGGAACTGAAGACTTCATAGTCTATTGTGATGCATCTATGGTAGGATATGGATGTGTGTTGATACAACGTCAAAAGGTTATAGCCTATGCCTCTAGACAACTTAAGAAACATGAAGAGAATTACACAACCCATGACCTAGAACTAGGAGCCATAGTTTTTGCCCTTAAGATTTGGAGACACTATTTATATGGAAATAAATTTGTTGTCTTCACCGATCATAAGAGTTTAAGGTATATTTTCGGGCAAAAAGAATTAAATATGAGATAGAGACGTTGGATGGAAGTTCTTAGTGATTATGATTATGATATCCAGTATCACGCTGGGAAAGCTAATGTAGTATATGATGCTTTAAGTCGAAAGTATCATCTAAAACCAAAGCGAGTACGTTCTCTCAGATTAAATCTATAAGTAGATTTAAATGAACAAATTAGAGAAGTACAGGAATCAACAATCAAGGACGATGCTGAAAAGTTAAAAGGATTGATTAAGTAATTAGAACAAGGAACAAATGGAATTTGGAAGTTCCATAAGAAAAGGATATGGATACCTAAACAAGGAAACCTACGTCATAGAATTCTAGAAGAAGCTCATAAATCTAAGTATACGATACATCCTGGAAGTGATAAGATGTATCAAGATCTAAGAAAGAATTTCTGGTGGATAGGAATGAAAAAGGATATAGCTAATTATGTTGCTAAATGTCTAACTTGTTCTCAAGTTAAAGCTGAGCATCAAAAACCATCAGTTAGAAATGCCCATATGGAAATGGGAATTGATAACAATGGATTTTGTTACCAAATTACCCAAGACAAGAAAAGGAAATGATACAATATGGGTGATTGTAGACAGATTGACTAAATCTGCTCATTTCTTACCCATGAAGGAAACTTTCAGTATGGAACAGTTAGCCAAGCTATATGTAAATGAAGTAGTTTCATTACATGGAATTCCTTTATCTATCGTATCCGATAGTGATAGCCGTTTTACTTCTCATTTTTGGACAATTTTCCAAAAATCAATGGGAACCAAGTTGAATCTAAGCACAGCTTACCATCCACAGACGGACGGACAAAGCGAAAGGACAATCCAGACTATGGAAGATATGCTTAGAGCTTGTGTAATTAATTTAGGAGGAAATTGGGACGATCATTTACCATTAATAGAATTTTCCTACAATAACAGCTATCATACTAGCATAAATGCTGCACTATTTGAGGCACTTTATGGACGAAAGTGCAGAACTCCAGTTTGCTGGGCAGAGATTGGAGAAAAACAATTATCTGGACCAGAAATAGTGCAAGAAACGACAGATAAGATAATTCAAGTCAAGGAAAGACTAAAAGCAGCACGAGATCGTCAAAAGAGTTATGCCGATAATAGACGAAAACCATTGGAATTTCAAGTAGGAGATAAGGTATTGTTAAAAGTTTCTCCATAGAAAGGAGTGGTCAGATTCGTTAAGAGAGGGAAACTAAGCCCTAGGTATGTTGGACCTTTTGAGATTATTAGAAGAATAGGACCTGTAGCTTATCAGCTACAACTGCCAGAAGAAATGGCAGGAATACATGATGAATTTCATGTATGTAATCTCAAAAAGTGCTTAGCAGACAAATCCCTAGTAATGTCTCTTAAGGACATAGAGGTAAATGAGAAACTTAAGTTTATCGAGAAACCCGTTCAGATTGAAGATAGAAAGATCAAGAATCTCAAACACAAGAGATTAGTTCTGCTCAAATAAAATGGGATTCCAAAAGAGGACCAGAATACACTTGGGAACTAGAATCAGAAATGCAAAGGAAAAATCCACACCTGTTCCAGTAGATCTCGAGGACGAGATCCAAAACAAGGTGGGGAGGATATAACAACCCACCTAAAAATATTTAGGACACCCCTAAATGTCCTAAGATATACCCCTTACGCGAGAAACGGACCCGAAATAGCCCTACACTTGTAAAAATCAACAAAAACTGAGTTTGGCACTCGCTCCCGGGCCGCGATAGAAAACCTTTGGTCCTTCGCGGGGGGTGACAACCATTACTTGGCCGGCACACAAGTGTGCCATGTGTCAGGTGACACGAAAAAGCTACCCCCTGACTCAGCAAAGCTATAGCTAGACACATGGTCTCTCGCGGGCCGCGAAGGCCCTAGCCTCCTCTTTCGCGGGGCGTGACCAAGTGGCCGAGTAGCCTATAAATGGAGGGCTCGAGCTCATTTGTTCAGCCGTTCATTTTCTAAATTCTCTCTTAACTTCTTTATAGTAGAAACTCTGCTCAGGCATAATACCCACTATTTAGCAAAGTTTTGCCTCGTTGTAAGTACTATAACCCTGCTATTACCCTACACGATCGATTTAGAATTCCGTAATGCATGTCGGATCTGCTCGACTCAGTCATTGGAATTCTGTCTCGTGTGTACACCCGATTAATATAGAATTTCCATAATGCATGTCGGCTCTGCCCGACTCAGTCATTGGAATTCTGTCTCGGGTTGTACGGTTAAATTGAATTGGGTTATTTTACTAACACGTGTGCATTATTTGATTTAATAGATAATAACCAGGAGATTCTCAGGAAGCCTTAGTATTATCTAAACTTGCAATGTGAGTACATTCTCTTTTTATAAATCTTTTTGTGAGTCAAAATGTTTTTCCAAAACCTCAAATGTTTTAAATTATATTTAACTGTAATTGCGTATTTGTGATTCTACAATTACTGTCGTATGTTGGGGTTTTGTATACAAAATTTGTGAGACGTTACCATTGGACAACGAGTTAGCCAATGAGTAATATGACCCACAAGTCAGGGTTTGACATTACCAAAGGGGTAATTGGATAGATATAAGCAAATGTAATTGCGGGTTACCCTCAATTTTGTTAAAGTATTAAAACTGTTTTGATTATACTGGGATGCACTCACCAGTATTTCTTGCTGACAAAATGTTTTAAAACGCGTTTCAGGTAACATAATATGAAAGCCCAATAAAATCCAGCTGGAGAGCATTGAATGTTTGGAATAGTGGCTATAAAAGTTACCTAAGTAAACAAGACATTTTGTTTTCAATAATTTGGGTTTATCCCTATCAATGTATTATCAAGTGAATTTGGGAATTTTATTTCCATAAATTATTTTTATAAAAAGTGTGGTGTTTACTCTGATAAAAATATTTCCTAACTACGATCCTGATGTATTCCGCTGCCAAATTAATAAACACCGATACCACCCGCTCTGAGGCTCGCGGCCGCCCGCTCCCGGGCAGGGGTCGGGGGTTGTGACACTTTCTTTTTCTGTCTTAAACCCAAACTGACGCGAACCAGTTCCTTTCTTCCTCACCTACTGCGCAACCAGGAACCAATGGAACCCGACCGGACTTCCGGTAAACTTAAATGCGACGTTTTATCTTCTAACTAGTGTCACTTATTTCGCATTTTATGAAGAATTAAGATTAAACTCATCAACCATCCACAACTTACCGATAATCAATCCAATTGAAGGCATATTCAAACACCATGAACACCATTAAAGAATTTCGTGAACATCAAATGGTTTGACTACTTAAACAATGGTTTTGGCAACTCTGTCACAAATCCCCTGTGAAAAACATTCAGATGTAAATTGATAAGAGATAATCTTGAATGTCTAAAATGTTAGGAGTCATGCATTTTATGATAAAGAACGGATTTTATTACGTTAAAGTTTGTAGAAATTTGAACACTAATTAGGTTAGAACTAGAAACTCAAAGTTCAGTAACATTTTATTGCAAAATATCCACATTTAAGACGTATAATTGTGAAAATCGTAAGGAACATCTAACTTCCATTGTCAACGATTGCAAAGTCATTGATGTCAAGGTCGTTGTACTTGCTCAAATCAGTGGGTCTTATATTTGGCAGATTTTGTCACACCCACCAAATCCACTTGCGGGGTTTTAACGTGTAACAAACCAGGATCCAAGCACTAGTCATATCGAATGACCTCTATATGAGAAAAATAGTTTTACCAAAACCAACAGTTCAAAAATAATGCTAAAGCGTAATAAATGTAAACTAAAACGTGCGTCAAAATAAACGCCCAATCCAACAGAAAATAAATGTAATAATGCAATGATACGAAATAAAAATGTTTTGACACCATGCAGGGCACCTAACTGCGGCAATCACCTTAGTGACCTAGGGAGAACACGTAAGAAACAAGTGTCAGTCATTAATGATGAGTGAGTTCACATATATAGTTTACAGATATAGCATGTTCCATATATGCTAGTTACCACTATTCAGCCACAAAAGTAAATATTAGTATTTAATATATTATTATCATAATTGTTGGTAGCTAACCGTTGTTATGTCACGAAAGAGTTCGAAACCGAAGCTGACTGTTGTTGCCTTTGTTAGCCAGTTCTATCACCGACCATGGCAGTAGGTTAGGCTAATTCTACACCCGCTGACCATTACCGGTGTAGCTAGCGTGACTAGCTCGGGTGGGGCTTGTCGGGTCCAGTAGTACTAATCAAAATTCCCCCGCCATTATTCGCAATACTAATGGTCCGAGGTTTACAAGGACTTTACATAATAATGCTACTTTGCGACCATACCAATATAACAATCTAGTATTAAACAAAAGCGTTATAATCTTATAACAGTTTCGTATTACATTACCGTAATGTGCTCGTGTTACCTTCCCTATGTTTCAAAGCGGCTAAATATATGGACCGTGAACTCACCTTTATATTGCTCGGTAAGATTAAGATTTACGTGTATGCAAGTTAGGACGATCCACCATGCCCTATTATAGTTACCATGGGTTATTAGTGATTGTTTATGAAATCATGTAAGTCCTAAATGTATCTAGCAACTGGCACGCTAGCAAATAATCACATAGCACTTCTATCATATGGTTTCACACATGTTCACAACCTATCCTACGATATGAGATATCACACTACATAATTATCAAACAAGCACCGATAGTAAAAGTAGCAAGTTCGGTTCCTATACGTTCATGATTCATGCATAACAAATTTCACTAAAAATAGGTTGTTTTAGGATGCTCGTTTACCATATTTACGATGCCGTAAAAATTATTATCTTTTTATGATACGTACCACTCAGTGGAGTTGTCCTTCCATTAAATATTTATGGTCTAACTCTTTATCTAAAAATTTAGAAAAATTGTTTACTATGCAGTGTCCAGATTCGTCACTTTCTAACTGCAGTTTACGGAAAAATTTATTGAAAGATTCTCAATTACCCGATTGACCCAATTCCACTGGGAGATTTGTACTGGCACCGTAGACTATCTATTGTACAAATTTCATGTTCAAACACCAAATATTCACTGAGATATGACGTAAAACACAACACACAAAATCTGTAGAAAAATATAGCTTTAATTGCTGAAACGAAATAATTTATTAAAAATATCAAACAATGGCCAAAAATTATAATTCTAGCGCTATTAAAAGAGTATCTCGAAACACCACATTATAGACTAAAAAAAATCCAGTTTTGGTAAAATTATGACCCGATAGTCGGCTGTAACTATTGGACAGCTTATTGTTTTCGTTATCCGACTTCTTAAAACGAGTTTTATGATCCTAACCACATGCCTAGCGAACAACAACAACATTCAACATTGCTAACAAAGGGTTATCGTTTAGTTACTTTCAGTATAGCATGCCTAAACATCGAAATCACTGCAAACTATAAATCCTAGTTAACATATGCATGCTTCAAGTATAACTAATCGGTAAAACAAGATACCACACATAGTTTTCATGCATTCTACCCTAATGGTTACCATTAAGATCAGCATGATCATCAAGGACTCAAAAACACAGACCACCAAACGTGTATACTAACCACCCTAGACCATAAATACACATCGTAATACATCAATAGTTCAAGTTACACAATAAACGTAGCCATGTTTATACAAGAATATTGAACTGAATCAACCGAAAGCACAACTAACCCTAGAGCGAGAGATAAGAAAGAGCTGGAGTGAGAGAGGCAGCGAGAGAGAGGATCGACGTGGATAGGAGAGGAGAGCTGCTATCTGCTGTCGTGTGCTGTCTTGCTACCATGCGTAAGGGGGAGGATAACACTAGGGTTTTTGTTTTATGGTTCTATAATCATACATACATACGTAAATAAAGATGATGTGGGTGTTGTGGATTGAAGTGGTGGGCTGAATATGGGGATGTTGGGCTGGGGTTTTAGGTTTCTTTAGTTGGGACCGTAATAATTGGAGAGTGTGGCTGCACTTCACAAAACAAAAGGAGAGGGAAAGCATGGGGTGGCAGCTTAATGTTACATATATGAACTAATATACATATTATTTTTTTCAGCTAATTATAATAATATAGTTAAGCGTCAACTCAATCAATTTAATATATGTTAATCAAGTTACGGTTCGGGTCTTAGAAGCCTCGGGTTTCGCGAGTGGGTCGAATCGACAAGAGAGTTATGCTTTGGTTCGAAGGTACAGTGGTTCGGGTGAGTTATAATAACACGTTACAACAAACCATTTCTATGCTCATATTATAAAATATACCAGAAATTGATTCAGGAAAGTACCTGTTTTTTCGGGATGTTACATTATCCCCAAGTTGAAAGAATTTTCGTCCCGAAAATTGAGTGAGTACAATTTGAGTCGTTAGGTTAGAGTAAGGTTTTCGTCAGGCTGTCACATCATCCCCCATCGAAAAAATTTCATCCCAAAATTTTGTTTGTGTTGTCTGAAACTAGTGCTTCGGTTACAAACAGGTGAGGGTAGTTGTCTTTCATTTGATACTCTCTTTCCCACGTGAACTCCGATCCACGCTTAGAGTTCCAACGAACTTTAACGATGGGTATCTTGTTGTGTCTCCGAGTCTTGACCTCTCAGTCCATGATCTCAATTGGTTCTTCAATGAACCGTAGTTGTTCGTCCACGTGGATCTCATCCAATGGAATGACCAGTGTTTCATCCACCAAGCACTTCTTTAGATTTGAAACATGAAAAACATTGTGAACTCCACTGAGTTCGTCAGGAAGGTTTAGTTCATACACTACCGGCCCAATTTTCTTCGTGATGTCAAACGGGGCTACGTAACATGGGTTTAGTTTGCCTCGTTTCCCAAAACGAATCACACCCTTCCAGGGTGACACCTTCAGTATAACTCTATCGCCTACCTGAAATTCCAGTGGTTTACGACGCTGATCGGCAAAGCTCTTATGACGATTGCGAGCGGCCGTCTTGTGGTTTCTGATTTGCACAGTCCTTTCAGTTGCTTCGAGTATCAACTCGGGACAAGTGAGCTGACTATCACCAACTTCCACCCAACATACGGGCGATCTACATTTCCGTCCATACAGCGCCTCAAACGGTGTTGCCAGTATACTTGTGAGATAACGGTTGTTATAAGAAAATTCTAATAATGGCAGGTGTCTCTCCCAACTGTTGCCAATATCAATAACACATGCCCTAAGCATGTCTTCAAGGGTCTGAATGGTTCGTTCACTTTGACCATCCGTCTGAGGATGGTACGCGGTACTCATATCCAAGCGTGAGCCTGGAGCTTTCTTCGCCGATTGCCACATTTGAGAAGCGAAGCGCGGGTCGCAGTCGGAAATTATCGATACTGGCACCCCGTGCCTAGCAACTATTTCCTTCATATAGATCGTGGTAATTTGTTAAACTTGTCCATTTCCTTGATGGCTAAGAAGTGTGACGACTTTGGTAGTCAGTCTACAATTACCCAAATGGTATCGTTCCCGCTAGGTATTCTTGGCAAGCCTATAATAAGATCCATATCAATTTTTCCCATTTTCACACTGGGATCTCTGTTGCTACAGTAACCCCGACGGTTTCTGATACTCAACTTTTACCTTTAAGCAAGTCAGACACTTGCTCACACAGGTGGCAATTTCCGCCTTCATATTTGGATGGATAGAAGTCTTGATATATCTTATCCGAACCTGGATGGATAGGGTATCTAGATTTATAGGCTTCATCCATTATGAGATCCCTCAGATTCCCATAGAGGGGAACCCATATGCGGTTCAGGAAGTATCATGTGCCATCAGCTTTTATTTCCCAAACACGCTCCATCTTGCGTAAAGATTCAGCTTTTAGGTTTTTCTCTTTCACGGCTTCAATTTGCGCATTACGAATCTACTCTGGTAAACCAGAATGAATGGTGAGTTGTAGCACCCGAACTCGTCTGGGTTTCAAATGTTCCTTTCGGCTAAGGGCGTCGGCTACCACATTAGTTTTGCCTGGGTGATGGCACATTCATAGTCATTCATGATTCGACCCAACGACGCTGTTGCATGTTCAACTACTTCTGATTAAAAATGTGTTTAAGGCTCTTATGATCCGTATAGATAGTACACTTAGTACCGTACAAATGCGTCTCCAGATTTTTAGAGCGAACACCACTGCTCCTAGTTCCAAATTGTGAGTGGTGTAATTCTTGTCGTGTACTTTCAGTTGTCGGGACGGATACGCGATGACCTTTTCGCGTTACATAAGTGCCCATCCAAGTCCTTGGATTGAAGTGTCACAGTACACGATGGAATTGTCTGTTCCCTCCGGTAGGGACAAAATAGGTGCACTACAAACCTTTTGCTTTAACAGTTGAAATGCCTCTTCTTGCTTATCACTCCAAACATACCTGGTGTTCTTCTGAGTCTAGGTTGTGAGTGGTTGCGCAATCTTCGAGAACCCTTCAATGAAGCGGCGGTAGTAACCCGCCAGACCCAGAAATTGTCGAACTTCCGTTGACGTCCTAGGCGCCTCCCAACTTCTGATTGCTTCAATCTTATTTGGATCCACGTGGATACACTTTTCGTTTACTATATGCCCGAGGAATTGAACTTCTTGAATCCAGAAGTCGCACTTAGAAATTTTGGCATACAATTTCTCCTATTGGAGGAGTTCCAGAACTAACCGTAGATGCTCTTCATGCTCTTCCTTAGTTTTGGAGTACACAAGTATATCATCAATGGAGACAATGATAAAATTTTTGAGGTAAGGTTTGCACACGCAGTTCATAAAATCCATAAACACTGCGGGTGCGTTGGTTAAACTGAATGGTATGACCAAAAACTCCTAGTGGCCATACGGGGTGCGGAATACTGTCTTCGAAATGTCTTCTTCTCTGACTCGAAGTTGATGGTACCCCGACCTCAAGTCAATCTTAGAGTAGTAACTTGACCCTTGTAGCTGATCGAACAGATCATCAATTCGAGGTAAGGGGTATTGTTTCTTGATTGTAACCTTGTTAAGCTCTCGATAGTCGATACACATGCGGAATGTTCCATCCTTTTTCTTAACAAATAATACAGGAGCTCCCCACAGCGATGAGCTGGGATAGATAAAACCTTTATCCAATAACTCCTTTAGCTGAGTAGATAGTTCTTGTAGTTCGGATGGTGCTAGACGGTAAGGAGCTCTAGTGATCGGGGTTGCATGATTCATCAGTTGGATCTCGAATTCGACTTGTCTATGGGGTGGGAGACTAGGCAAGTCTTTAGGAAAGACATCAGGAAAATTGCGTACGATCGGAATGTCCTCGACTTTCCTCTCGTCCGTCGACTGTTCGGTGATAAGAGCAAGAATGGCTAACGAATTCTTCTTGCGAAGGTACTTCTGAGCTTGCTTAAAAGAGATGATATCCGTGACGACACCGCTTCAATCACCCTAAATAGATAGAGTTTCGCCACTAAAAAAAGGGATGCAAATAAACTTTTCGTGAAAATTTATCTCGGCTCGGTGTTAGGATCGGTGGCTCTCATGATTGTGCTTATTTGTGTAGATTGAATAATCAATGAATATGAAAACATGTAAAGTGCAGCGGAAATGAACAACAAACTTTGTGAACACAATCAAAGTAGAAAATAGTTTGATAAACACATGATTTGCATTAGTCGAAAGATTACAAAGTCAATCAAAAAATTACAAAGCATGCTTACAAACTAAGCTCCCCCTCAGCCTGATACCTCAAGGTTGGATTGCTCAAGATGAAAGGATTGAATTGAGGAGAAGAACTCACTCAAGACGAATCAAATGTAACAGTACAGAGTACTGCTCCATTTATAACAAACCAAACCGCAGAGGCATCTCAGCTGACGTCACCATGAAAGCGACGTCTAACAGACTAACAACCTGTATCTACTGTTCTTATACAAACACTGCTAAACCTAACAACTGACAATACATACGACAGATGATATACTGAACTACTGCTCTCTCTATTCATCAGTGCTTCCTCAAGGTTGATCAGTCCTTGACTGGGCAGTGCTTTATCATCAGTAGTTTGTACCAGCAGTGCTTAGTTTCCAGCAGTCTTCTAGGCTTCATCAGTAGTTATGCAGAGCAGCAGTTGTATCCGGGCAGTGGATATAAGACCATCAGCTGTTGTAATCACTTTCAAGGGAGAAGACTTAGTGTAAACAGCTGCTTATTGTGAATCCACAGTTGTGACCAGGTTTTGACTTTCATTATCTGTTCCTCTAGTAGGGTTCAATCCCAACAATCTCCCCCTGGAACAGATAATGCCAAAAGCTGTCATTATTTTGGATCTTTATTCCTCATCAGTAGCTCCTTTGCAAGTCTTTTAAATTCTTCTTCAAATTCTTTGGAACTAGTGTCATCCTCATCCCTGCACAGTGAAAGTTCAAGGAGATCCTGCAAATCTTCAACACTAAGGCCTAGTGCTTCTTTCCTTGATATGTACTTCACTTCGCCATTGGATCTGACCAGGGTCAATACGTGGGTCTTTTGATCAGACATCCACTTTAGTACTTTCGAACCCAATGGGTTTCTTGGGAGAGATTTAGTTTTTGATGAGCTTTGAGATATTGGCCTTGAGAAGAAATGTAAAGCAGTATCCTGAACTTCAGACATTCTTTTGAAAGCTTCTTCTATGACTTCATTTGCTGCAGCTATGTCTTCTGCAACTTCTTTGTCAATCAGCTCTTGTTTTTGTTGTTGATCAAGCTCAATGTCTGGGATATCTGCTGAAATATGTGGTGATGCAGGCTTTGTTAATACCTTCTTAAAAAGGTTTTGAAGTTTTTCTGAGCTTTCTTCTTTTCGACCCATTTTCATGATGGATTCTGTGAAGTACTCAACTTCCTTTTCTTTTACCTCTTCACTAGTCAGCTGTTCTCCTTCTTCTTGGTTTGACACAAGAGTAGGATTTCTTGTTGACCTGAACAGTGTTTTGAGGTTTTCAATCTGCTGTTCAAGCTTCATCATTTGTTCATGCTTCTTTGAAGTGCCTGAAACAGTTATCTTTCTTTTCTTCAGCCTTTCATAGGCTTCATCAGTTTGCTGCTTTGACCATTTTGCTATGGCATTGGCAATGTCCACTTTTGCATCTATCAATTCCTGTTTCTTCCTTTTGTATTCAGAAGTAAGATCAGCAATTAGCTTCTTGTACTTATTCCAATTTGGAGCTGTCTTCTTCTTACTTGGATCACTTTTAACCCTTTCAATCCTGTTTGCTTCATGTTTCAAGGCAATTATCGGCCATTCTTCAAACTATTTTTCTTCAGCTGAATAGAACTTTTCTTTCATTATATATGCAAGGTACTCTTTTCTTATTGATTTCTGTTGATCTGCCTTTTCTTTGCTCAGTTCTTGTGCAAAGTCTTCCATTAACTTGACCTTTGTGAGCAAGAGTACTATTCTTTCAGCAATGGCTTCATCGCCTTCATCTTTGCATTCAAGCTTAGCTCTAATCCTTGCTTGCCTTGCTTTCATTTCGAGATATTCATCCATGTCTTCTGGGACTACGAAGCCAATGAGAGAGGGAAATCTTCTTTTTGAAGGATCTTCTTCGGTGTAAAATTGTCTCATCTCATTTTTCACAGCATCTAGTTCCAGTGGATATTTTGCAGCAACAGGATCATACTTTTCATCAGTGGCTTGGGTTGTTTCCCTTTTTCTTTTATAAAGCTTTACAGATGAAGAGGGTTTTGATTGTAATGTAGGAATGATGAGAGCAGTGGTGGATGGTTGACTAACAGCTATTGAAACAACTGGTGTTACAACCGCTGTTGTCATTACAACTACTGATGAGTCAGTAGATGTCTTCTGCTTTTGAGCAGGGGATGGAGGTGGTGAGGTGGTTTTTGATGATGGTGAAGGTGGTGGTGAATCATCAGATATGACAATCCTTCTCCTTTTTATTGTAGGAGAGGCTGATGATGTCTTGGTTGGATCAGTGGTGGTGATATGAGTAGCAGTGGTTTGTGATTGTGATTGACTGACAGTGGTTGAAACAACTGGTGCCTCAATCACTGTTGTCATTACAGCAGATGTTATAACATCTATTGTCTTCTGTTTTATGACAGGAGGTAATGGTGGTAGGGCAGTGATTTTGGTGGTGTGTGGTGAAGTTGTGTGTGTTGATGAGATGACAGCTGTTTGGCTACAGACAGCAGTTTTTGTAACTACTGCTGTATCAGCTGTTTGAATGAAGATTTTATATGGCTGTTTTCCTTGTTCTGGTTCAACATACAGGCCATCTTCAATTCCCTTTTTCTTCAACTGTTTGACATTCTCCCCCTTTTTGGCATTATCTGCCAGGGGGTTATCCATAAAAAGGATAGTTGAAGGAACTTTTCCAGGAGTGCTTTGGAGATGAGCCTTGATAGCTTTGATGTCTTCTTGAGTGTCTTTAAATCTCGACTCCACCATGTTGGTCAGCATTTTCACACGTATTTCATGCTGCTGATCAGCCATCTGTTTTTGGTGTTCAAGTAAGGGTTGAAAGATATTCCAGAGCTCATTTGCAGCAAATGCTTGTGGTGGAGCAGGTGCTTGAGGTGGAATAGCAGTGGATTGTGCTTTTTGAGCTTTCAAAATCTCTTGCACCATATCCTTTATTTCAGCAACTGAGGTTTCCAGTTTTTCAACTCTGTCCGTCAATTTCTGATATTTTGAATCATCACCTACTTTAGTAGGATCATCTGAATCCCCACCAGCAGTGGTTGTATCAATGTGTGACTTAGGAACAGAGTCCCAAAAATCATTCATTGATGCCCCTTGTTCTTGGTACTGGGGACTTCTTTCTTCAGCACTTGATAAACCTTTGATGGTACCAGTGGTTAAAACAAACTCACTGGTGGTTATCGAAGGTGCTATAGAAGAAATTGCCTTCAAGGGAGTCTTATTAATGAAACAACTGTCCAACTGAAGATCTGTTGATCCATCAGTTGTAGTTGCTGCTCCACTTGAACTACCACCGAGAGTTACTTGTAACTCAGGGGGTGTAACCTCCTCAGTTGTTGCTGGGAAAGCAGAGGTATAAGCATCAGACCCAGTCACTTGTGGGAGTATACTCTCAGTGACAGGTGATAGAGAGGAACTGGTTTGTGTCTGAGCAATAACAACTGCATGCAACAAGGGTAGCATGGATTGTGGTAATATTATTGGTGAGGGTATGGGAGTTGAAAGAGACATGTCCTTGGGATCAGGACTGAGGAAGATGGATCCGATTGAATCCAGAGCTTCATATTGTGGGGTCCCTGTGATTACAACCTGATCCTTTTGTGAGGATGCAGGAGGAATTTTAGGGAACGGTTGAGATCTTTCTTCCAACTGCTGTGAGGAAGTAGCAGCAGTGGTTTGTGGTGACATTTGTTTTGTCACTGGCAGTTGCTCTGGGATCTCATCTTCCAGAGTTGCCTTTGTTTTGGGTTTGGTGGGTTTTCTGGATGTTTTTCTTTTGGTCTTTATGGTAATGTCAGGTGTGGGTTTCAAAGCAGTGGTAGTGCTGCTCTGATCACCTGGAGCAGTGGGCTCAGCAGCAGATGTCTGAGGAGCAGTGGTAACTGCTGAAATCTGCTCAGACACCTCTGCTTTTGTTTTTATTAGTGCCATCATTCTGGAAAATGTTTCTTTTGTTAAGCCTTTTATTTGAAAATAGGCACCTTGTTTAAGCAAATTTTCATTTTCTTTTTCAAATTTTTATTTGAAATAATAGCTCAGAAATCTTGGAAAAAGTAAAAATGATTTGTTATCAACGTTCTTTACCAAGTCATTGAAGATCTCCTGGGAGTAGTTGTAATCTTTATTGTTTAGAATAGCATAGCCCAGGCATTGAATCTTCAATGGTATTTCATTAAACGCTGTTGTTTTATTTGAAACACAACTCAAAAGTGTGTGGAATAAAAATCTGGGTGCAGATGGGAAATAACCTTTTTGTAAGGTATCTACCTTTGATTGTTCTGCATACCCTCTTTTCAGAAAATCCTTTTTCAACTCGGCTTTATCAAAAGTAGGTTTACCTTTCTGATCGTCGAGTTTAAAGACTTCAGAGATTGATTGCGGAGTGATTTGAATCACTTTACCCTGTATCGAGGAGTTAATGGCTATGACTTTATCGTCTTGTTTTTCAAGCGTCGCCTTTTTCCAGAACTCTCTCTGGGTTTGCAAGTAAATGGGAGCATCTGCTGTCAACAAAGTTTTGTACTTTGATGCAGATAAGGTATCAATGATGGAGTCGAAGGTGTGGTTATCGGTAGGTTTTGTGAGCAAACCCAGATAATTATGAGGAGATTTGTATGGTATCTCGATGGATTCTTCGGCCGTTTGAGCGACCTCTTTTGAAGATGATGTTGATTTTGGTTTAGATTTTGATTTTGATTTTGTCATTTTTGCGGAGAAGAACGAAGAATGATTTTGGGAAGAAGGGTTGGAAACTGCTTTGAGAAGAGAATTTTGGAATTCAATTCGACAGTGTAAAACCCTGTTTGGGGGTTTTGATCAGGGTTTTATTTAGGGAAAAAGTGATCGCTGATGTGGCAGCGGTTATTATGATCTGAAGGCTAAAAACTGACCACGTGTCAACAGACGATGAAGGGATGAATTATGGAGAACAGTTGTTTTAGAAACCACTGATGAAGCAAATATCAGTGGTTACAACGGTCAATAATGAGGACAGTGGGTGATTTTTACTATCAGTGGATAGCATATCAGTGGATAAGTCACTGATTTTGAGCATCAGTGCTTGCCAAGAGAATGAAAGGATCAGTGGTTGACTTTCAGCAGTGGACAATATTTAGTGATCAGATGTTTGAACAAAGCAGTGATTAGGGTAAATGGTACAGATTTGAAGGACAAGTATATTGTCACACCCCGACCACGTAGAACATACAAAACGTGGCGGAAACGTCGGGGAGTGTTGTAACAGAATTAATGTTTCACAACCATGGAAATTAAAGTTTCGTTTTATTCAACAAACAAGCGAGTTACATTGTCTTTAAACAAGAAATAAAGAGTACATAACAAAATTTAACTAGTTCTTGTCTCGTTTTAAGTCACTAAGGCACAGGTCCGCCTAAGTATGTCTTGATAAGTCCTATGCATCATCTCCTGAAAAACACATGTGAAAATAGGTACGTCAGCATAAAAATGCCTGTGAGATACATAGGTTTTGTGAAAATAGGATTCATGACTTATGTTTGAGAAAATGTTTAGTCATGAACCTTGTAATTTGCTTTGTCTTGTAAATCATTTGAAAAATGATAAGATCAGATAATATGTATAAATAAATGTCAGGTTAAATGAATAACCATGTAAAAAATGTGTTTGTATAAGATAAGTTGTTTGTAAATCAATGTTTTGTGAAAAGTATGATATTTGTATAAAATGTTATATGTCTCAAACTGAAATGATTCAAATAACGCTACGACATGTAATACCATACAAACACTTATATATAGGAAGTACAAGCGGCGTATCCACCATGCTTGTATCATATTACACACGCCTCGTTACTTAAATCACTTACTCAAACCAAACCATCAAGATGTAATGTTTAACAATTGTAGAAATGTTTATGTATGGTCAAATACGGTTCACACGGTTCACAGATACAAACGGTTCACAGATACAAACGGTTCACAGATACAAACGGTTCACAGATGCAAACGGTTCACAGATACAAACGGTTCACAGATACAAACGGTTCACAGATACAAACGGTTCACAGATACAAATGGTTCACAGATACAAACGGTTCACATAGTCAAATAGTTATAAACGGTTCAAAAAGTAATATAATGTGTTCATATGCTGGATGAGTATATGCAACAAATTGTAATGTAAAACAATGTACTAAGTATGAACTAAATGGACATACATAGCATGAAATGTAATGAACTCATGTACTATAATGTACTAACGAATATAGCAGGTATATGATGTGAAAATATGGAAAGCATGAAAGTAACAAGTAGGCACATGTGTTCCACCCCAAAACAGTTTGGAAAACAGTAAAAGAGGGGTCTATGTACTCACTTGAGATTGCTTAGTAGTCCTTGAGTAACAACCAAACAATGTTAGAGATCACGGATATCAAACGGCACCTAATATAGGTAACTATGTTAATAACCGGACCTAAATCGGATGATTTAGATAGAATGAGGGTTTGTAAACCAAACGAGTATAGAGACTCGTGTCATATGGTTTAACAAAGCCTACATACTAAATGAAACCTAACCTAAGTGCTTTCGATCCATCGCGACTCATTAAGGTAGCTTATGCTACTTTAACGCGTCGTTCGCGTAGAACGAGTTCGGACCGCCTAACTAGTCCTATGACAAGTGTTATATGCCTAAACATGTTACATAATCAGTTATGTGACAAAAGTTTAGGTTACATATGCTTAATTACCAATTATACATGAAAAGGGTATTCTGGTAATTTACCTAAGGCATATAAACTACCTATCATACAACTACTCAAACGATGTGACCATAGGGTATAACCTCGGAAGGTTATTCCCTACCTACTATGGTCACCTAATGTATTTGGTCGGATCCTAATGATCGACCAAATGGGTCGGGTTCGAAGGTATAAGCGATTTATTAGATCGCTTACCCTACAACCCTAGACAACGTGGTAATCAGTAGGCATAGTCCCAAGGGACTATAACCAACGTGATTACACTCACGTTGCGAAGTTCAAACGAACTTCGCATTGACCATAAACTGGTCAACGCAGAAAGTCAAACAAAGTTTGACTTTCAGACTCGAAAAGACTCGAAAAACAATAAAAGAACGAAAGAATACTTACGAAGGGTCCCCGAATGCTAATCTAGATCAAAATAGCTCAGGTATGAAACAAAGGTTTCAACTTAGAGCACAAATGATCAGATTCTTGTGAGAAATGAAGTGAAGTGGGTTGGGTATTTAAAGTATTCGGGTAACCGTTAAAATCGTTTCATGGAAACCGTGCTCGAATCTTGTGCGTACACTTGTTCAATTGTTGTGGTAACTAAAAATGATCCCCTATGAGCTGAAAGGGCAAGTTAGAATGTGTGGGTGTGGATTAAACAGCTGGAATCAGCTGACTAATCGATCTTATCTGTTCTGGAAGGCTGACGCGGCCCGCTTCAGGATACACCAAAACTAATGTGGGCCGCATGGGGGTTCTGATCAGAAAATAAGTTTCAAAAATGACAGTTTTGGTCCCTGTTGTGTATTTAAGCCATTTCCGACACTTCTAAGGCCCGTAAAGCCAACTTTAAGGCCCTAAAATGATGCCTAAACATTGTGGACATGAAACATGCTCAAAAATATGTCGGATGTCAGTTCGTTTGGTCGTACGAACGCGATGTTCGCTTAATTACGACGGAATGCGCACAAGCGCGAAAAACGATCCAAATGGCGTGACGAATGGATTTTTCTTGTGCCAAACACTAAAATAAAATATTTTAGTGCTTACATAAATTTTTGGATGTCCGGATGTATTCAGAATGTGAGTTATGCGCGAAAATGCAAACTTGTGCACTTTTTGACACTTTTAGTCCCTGAATGAGCCAAAAGTTTATTTTAGCACACCGAACCCCTCAAAGCCTATTTCTAAGCTATGTAAAGGATATTTAGGGTGTGTTTAACTTATGGTCATGTTCCGGAATGTTCGTTACAGTTCAAATTGGCATACTTTCGCAGTTTGTCAAGTTTAGTCCCTGTAAGCGAATAAACTAGATTTTGCCATACCAAAGCCTTCAAAACTTATTTCTAAGTTATGTAAAGGTTAATTAAGGTATGTTAAGCCTATTTCACTATTCCGGAGTGTTCGTTGCATTAAACTGGTTATATTTACGCATCAGTGCGCGTATAACCCTCCAGAAAGCGATTTAAAGCTTGAAATCGAACAAGAGTTGATATGTGCAAAAGATACACATATTTATACAGATCCCAAGTATGAAATACAATATTTCATTGGCTTGGTATTTGTTTGATGGTTGAAGTGACACAGGTGTCACATATATCAGCAACTGTATAGAGAATTTTTCATACAAGGTTTTTGCCACATGTCAATTACATTTTTGAAGCTTTTTCAAATTTCTGACAGTGGTTTAGTACCCCAGATGATGAGAACTTTTTGCTAAGGCAACTCATTTTTCGTTTAATATTCAGATTAAAACATGAGTGCCCCAGAAGTTTAAGCACTGTTTAGCAATCAACCTTTGATTAATGTTTAAAAACAAACCTGGGTATGACATGACCTTGACATATGTACCATTTCCTTTTGACCCATTTATGAGGACAATAATACCAACAAAAATAAGGTACTATATCCTGACAGGAACTGAAGCTATTGCCAACAAAAACAGGCAAAAGTTCAAAATATATTATTCTTTTAAAAAATGAACAATATATCCTGGTTATTAGAGAAAATCCTTTGTATAAAAATGATTAAAGGATTTTCTAAGAACAGCATCAAAAAGGATCTGGTATATTTTCAATAAAATACGTAATCATATCATTCTCAAGTTTATGAAAATGGTCAGTGGTTTGACAGCAATGGTAGGAAATTTTGAATACATTTTGACCACTGTTTGGTACCATTTTCTTGTCAGTTGATTTCAAACATGAGGACACATGGACACATGAAGATCCTGTTATATTTGTCTAGTCCTCTTGTAAGCTCAATCACTGAGAATACTATTGTCACCTGAACTTTCCTGAACCAATGAGCACAAACAGTTGCTTAATGACCATTATTACCCCAAGCTTTGACTCTTAAGTGTTTTACGTTTATACTCTTTTCTTCTGACTTCAAAAGTTTTGAGATAAACACACTTTCGAGTTTTTGTGAATTTTAGTCCAAAATCATTTTGCAGTAATGTTTTGAAAGACTTGGTCATGTTTGCATAAGTTTTTCAACCAATCTCACACTACATATGATACGGACTATGTTAACCCCTGATTTTCTTAATGTATTTTTAACACAGTTGACTTGTTCCTTTTGGGGATCTCAACCTGTTTTTCAACACATAAGATCGAATGACTAAAGTTTTAATTTCCCTCTATTTATGTTAGCAAAACACCGATGTTTTTATGAACATAGGTTTTTTTAATCTGAGGTTCATACTTTAGCATCTATTATAACAAAAACATCACAAATTTCATAACAATAGTTGAAATCAATTTTGAAAATAAGAAATAATCTCATAGTTTAACAGATATGTTTTCAGATCTAGAAACCATGAGTGTCTTGTGCATGAAATCACTTGTTGTGTGAAATTTGTGTGTCATATGACATCTTGGTTGTTTTACAGAGTATTTGAATGGCTATTTGAAGCATTGTTACTCGTTACTCTGTTTTTCAACTAAATACAACCAACCTTAGTATCAATGAATTTTGAGCCGAACTGTTATGTCAATTTGACTGTTAAATCGAAATTGACTGTCCAGGCTCTGATACCAATTGTTAGGATCGGAGGCTCTCATGATTGTGCTTGTTTGTGTAGATTAAATAATCAATGAATATGAAAACATGTAAAGTGCAGCGGAAATGAACAACAAACTTTGTGAACACAATCAAAGTAGAAAATAGTTTGATAAACACATGATTTGCATTAGTCGAAAGATTACAAAGTCAATCAAAAGATTACAAAGCATGCTTACAAACTAAGCTCCCCCTCAGCCTGATACCTCAAGGTTGGATTGCTCAAGATGAAAGGATTGAATTGAGGAGAAGAACTCACCCAAGACGAATCAAATGTAACAGTACAGAGTACTGCTCCATTTATAGACAAACCAAACCGCTGAGGCATCTCAGCTGACGTCACCATGAAAGCGACGTCTAACAGACTAACAACCTGTATCTACTGTTCTTATACAAACACTGCTAAACCTAACAACTGACAATACATAAGACAGATGATATACTGAACTACTGCTCTCTCTATTCATCAGTGCTTCCTCAAGGTTGATCAGTCCTTGACTGGGCAGTGCTTTGTCATCAGCAGTTTGTACCAGCAGTGCTTAGTTTCCAGCAGTCTTCTAGGCTTCATCAGTAGTTATGCAGAGCAGCAGTTGTATCCGGGCAGTGGATATAAGACCATCAGCTGTTGTAATCACTTTCAAGGGAGAAGACTTAGTGTAAACAGCTGCTTATTGTGAATCCACAGTTGTGACCAGGTTTTGACTTTCATTATCTGTTCCTCTGGTAGGGTTCAATCCCAACACTCGGTTTTTGGACAACCAATCCATACCGACTACCACGTCGAAACTACCCAGCGTAGTTGGCATAAGGTTTATTTTGAACATGTGACCAGTGAGAGAGAGCTGGCACCCGTTGAGGATGTGAGCTACTTCTACTAATTTACCATTGGCTAACTCTATGGTGTACTTGGTTTCTAGTGACACAGGGGCAACATCTAACAGTTTCCTAAATGACTCTGATATGAAACTTCTATCGACACCGGGATCAAATAACACATTTGCAAAATGATTATTTAACGGAAACTTACTAGTTACAACGTTGGAGTCATTCTTTGCTTTGCCCTTTCCCAAGGTGAAGGTGCGTCCTTTATTGAAGTGTGCACTACTACCACACTGGTAGCATATTCGGGTAACCCTTGATTGCTGGTTGAGGCGCGTCCTTTATTGAAGGTGAAGGCGCGTCCTTTATAACAGTTTAGCATTACATTACCGTAATGTGCTCAAGTTACCTTCCCTACGTTTCAAAGCGTTTAAATATATGGACCGTGAATTCACCATTGTATTGCTCGGTAAGATTAAAATTTACATGTATGCAAGCTATGACGATCAACCACGCCCTATTATAGTTACCATGGGTTAGTAGTGATTGTTTATGAAACCTTGTAAGTCCTACACGTATCTAGCAACTAGCACGCGAGCAAATAATCACTTAGCGGTTCTATCATATGGTTTCATACACATGTTCACAACCTATCCTATGATATGAGATATGACACTATAAAATTATTAAACAAACACGGATAGTAAAAGTTGAAAGTTGGGTTCTTATACGTTCATGATTCATGCATAACAAATTTCACTGAAAATAGGCTGTTTTAGGATGCTCGTTTACCATATTTACGGTCCTGTAAAAATTATGATCTTTTTATGGAACGTAGCCCTCTGTAGGATTGTCCTTGTGTTAAATTATTACGGTCTAAATCTTTATCTAAAAACTTAGAAAAATCTTTTACTATGCAGTGTCCAGATTCGTTACTTTCTAACTGTAGTTAACGGAAAAATTTATTTAAAAATCCTCAATTACCCGATTGACCCGATTCCACTTGGAGATTTGCACTGACACCTAAGACTAACTACTGTGCAAATTTGATGTTCAAACTCCAAATATTCACAGAGATATGACGTAAAAACACACAAAATCTGTAGAAAAATGCTGCTTTAATTGCTTAAACGAAATAATTTATTTAAAATATCAAACAGCCTGCAAAAATTATAATTCTAGTGCCATTAAAAGAGTATTTCGAAATGTCACATTATAGACTCAAAAAATCCAGTTTTCGTTAAATTATGACCCGGTTACAACCGATTAAAGTCGGTTGTAACTGTTGGATAGCTTTCTGTTTTGGTTATCCGACTTCTTAAAACGAGTTTTATGATCCTAACGACATGCCTAGCGAACAACAACATTCAACATTACCAATAGCAGGTTATCGTTTATTTACTTTCAGTATATCATGTCTAAATATCGAAATCACTGCAAACTATAAATCCTAGTTAACATATGCATGCTTCGAGTATAACTAATTGTTAAAACAAGATACCACACATAGTTTTCATGCATTCTACCCTATTGGTTACCATTAAGATCAGCATGATCATCTAGGACACAAAAACACAGTCATATACAAAATGATTCAGCCGACACAACACCAACCAAACATGTATCCTAACCACCCTAGACCATAAATACACATCGTAATACATCAAGAGTTCAAGGTCCACAAAAAACGCAGCCATGTTTAACATAAACTTATATAATTGGGCATGATATTGGTTTATTGGAATACAAGTTTTATTTAAAGAGATTAGTGGGCTAACTTGTTTACATAATTGAGTCGGGTTTAAATCCGTGTTCACAATTTTTTTATATAAATTCCTAACATTTTTTTCTAAGGGGTGCGGTCAGAATGTTTCAAGGGTGCGGTAGAAATTTTCCAAGGGGTGCGGTCATGATTTTTCACCAAAAATAACACTAATTTTTTTTTTCAAGGGGTGCGGCCAGCCGGCCACCCACCCAGGTGCTAAGGTGGGTCCGCCCCTGGAGCTATCATTACCCATTGCAATTCTATGTAATTACGTCTGACCTATTAAAGCTTATCATCTCCCATTAAAAGCTATCATGACTCTTAAAATCAAATACGATGCACTAAGACATGAGTAACCGTGTTATAGCTCACTAGAAACCAATAATTCATTACAGGCGGGTCAAACTCTTTAAAACCTGATACAAGATATTATATATGAATACCGAAAATACACTTAGAAAAGTATATTAAAAGTAGGATAATAAATGTATATTAAATATAAAATACACCAAATGTATTTAGAAAAGGAGTTAAATGTCATTTTAGTCCCTGTGGTATGGGCCATTTTGCCAGTTTAGTCCAAAGTTTTCATTTTGCCCTTCTAGTTATCAGAATTACATATAAAATGACCGAATTGTCCTTCTCGTTAACAGAAATAATGGATGAAGTTAACCCAATGGACTAAAATGGCAACAGTGAAACATTTTTGGACCCACAGGAGAAAAATGAAACATTTGGACTAAACTGTCAAAATGGCCCAAACCACAGGGATTAAAATGGCATTTAACTCTTTAGAAAAGTATATTAAACTCTTTTAAATAACTGTAACGATTCAACTTAATAATTTAATTATATATCTTATGATAATTAAAAGTAGTATAGTTTGGAAATATCACAAATATACAATAAGATACTAGTGGGAAACCCGCGCGTTGCGGCGGGGTTAACAATACAGGTCACTTGATAAAAAGGAGAATGTGTGCAGTTGGGTTGGGATGAATTGGCTTGGTTGACCGGGAATGCATTTTGTCTAAAAAATTATAGATAAGAGTATAGATTATAAACATATATTAAAGACTTGATTACCTATTAAAATATAACTTTCGTAGAATATTTTATGCAATCTTCTTATAAAATACTCGTGGATAATATTTTTTTAAATGAACCCTTATTGAAAAACTCTCTAACCAATGTTCAAGCTATATACCATAAGGTCGAATTATCATAAGCTAAATATACTAAACATGGTAGGCCCATACTTAATTCAAAATAATATCCCCCCAGTCCATAGCCCAACAATATCTTTTATTTTTTACAACTCATAGATTGCTGATCCTTTAAAACCCCCCTAAAAATAAAAAAAAAATAAACAAAAATATTAACTTTATTTAAAATTAATGAGTTGTAACAATCAATTTTGGTACCAAATATCGGCACAGAAATGAGACAAAACAAAAACTCGGTTTCTGCATACTAAATTTGAAACAATCTGATCCAGAAAAAACATACCTACATGGAAAATCCAATAGATCACAATAACATTAACGAAAAGAAAGCTTTTGAGTACTGACGGGTAGTCCATAGGACAACCCTTAATGATGTTAAAAGATGAAATTATCCCTCACTTGATCGTGTAATTATCTTGAATTAGATAACTACGAATGCTTATGTTTCAGGTACATTTCGGGAGCTAAAAAGGGATAAAACGCAGCTTTGGACGGTTTGGAATGGAACGGGTCGTGCATGGAAGGAAAGAACAAACGAAACCCAAGAATCAGGGCTCCACCGTAAATTACGGTGGCCACCGTAATTTACGGTGGCCCTGAAACATGTCAAATTTCCACCGTATCACAGGCTTGAACCACCGTAACTTGTTGGAGTCCACCGTAATTTACGGTGGAGACCGTAAATTACGGTGGAGGTGACGGACAGATTCGTAACTGCTTCATTAAAACCGTTTTTGGGTGTCTTTTCACATTATCTCATCATTGGACGTTTTCTCTGAACATTGGGGGCGATTTTGGCTGGTTCTACCTTGTTCCAAACAATTCTAAACATTTAGTTCTTGTTTTTGATTTGTATGAACTTGAATTTGGATGTTATGATGATCAACCGAACAATGTCCAGCTAAACTTGTGGTGATCATCTTAGGTGAAGGTTTCTCTAAACTCTTGTGTGTTTGTTCCTTGATTTCTAGAATAATAACATTGTGTTTGCTTTGATTATCATGGTGTATGCATAATTGTTTGTAGCTTGTTGATTGGTATTGCAATTCTAGTCTAATTCGTACGTTCTTGGTGCCGTTGGCAATCGGGATATCACGGGAAGGGTTAGGGTTGGATATTGATTGATTGATCATCGGGAAACGACCTCGCATTAATATAATCCGAGTACTTTGTTCCCTTTTATCACAACAATTATTTATACACGAGTTATGTCTATGTAACTCTTTCTAGTTGGAAATTCACACAAGTGTCAAAAGAAACTGAATCCTAAGATGGTCATTGTTCTCATAATCTGAAGTAAAAAATCCAATCTTGATTAGTAGTAATTGATAATTTAGTTTTCTAAAACAAACAATCCAAATCATTGATCTTTAATTTCTGCAAATTAGGTTAATTGTAGTTAAATCGCAAAGCTATAAAATCAACGCATTTTCCACATACTCCCTGAGTTCGATACCCATTTACCACTATCTATAGTTGTTATTTGGATTAAATTTGCGTGTACTACGACAGCACGTCAAGTACCATGTAATGAGGAAAAAATTGGAAAATGATAAAATAGAGAAAAGGTTGGACACAAACGGAAAGCGGAAAAAAGGTACAATACTTGTCATAGGTTATGTGGTGTTTTAGACTTTAGAAATACAGACTCTTCGTGAGGTTATCTTATTATTAAGTGCTCAAATAGTTGACTTTGAGTTATCAAAAGAAAGCAATAATTATTCACCCACCCTAACTCTAAATCAGACAGGTTTGCATACCTTTTTTATCATTATGTCAATTTTGAAGTTGTGTAGGCAAAATGTAATATACTATAATGTCTTGAATTGTACACTAAATAGATTAAGTGCAACAAATTGTACCTGAATACCCATACCCGTAAACCAGCAGCTATGAGTTCATTGTCCATGTGAAATTGCTGGCTCATATAGCCTGCTGAAACAAAGCTACGATTCTGATAAAACAGAATTACACTCATCCAATTTAATGAAACTATAACGTTCCTTTTCAGGAGCACGAAAGTGAAAACAATGTCGGACCGTTTAATTGGTTGGTCAGTTTCAACTTTCAAAGGGCTAGATAATTAGGAAACTTGTACCGCGCTATAAGCTTAGTTTTCTAGAAAAAAGAGGGTGCATGTGAATATGTACCTGGTTAAATATCATGGGTTTGTTGCCAAAATCCAGAAGTGGTTTTGGAACGCCGAGAGTTCATGGTCTTAACTGAGTTCCAAATCCTCCAACAAGAATGGGTGCCTTCATATCGGTAAGTTTTTTATGTAGATAATCAACGAAAGAAAGCAAAATAAGCAAATAATAAAGAGTGGAAACTGCCAGAGAGTTGCAGGTGGCAGCGTTGGGAGAAATAACAAATAAAGAACCGTATCAACTTGTTAGGAAATTAATTAACTCCATAACCTGGCACATACAGAACCAGATGCTAGTTTCACTGTAAGCATTGTCAGTCACTTAGTCCAAACATGAACACCCAATTCGCTTCGAGGTGTACTCAAATATGGAAGAAGTAACTGTATAAAGAAACCAAAGCTGCAGATTAACGTCTAAAATATTAAATAAAAAAATCATATTTATATTACGAAAAATAGTATAAAAAAAATCACATGTCCATGATCACCATATATTTGAGTTTACATTGGCATGCTCAAAGTACGAACCGAAAAGCGCATGATACAACTGTTTAAGATGTCATATTTGGGATGACGGCTGAGAGCATATGACTTTTATAGCTGATTTTAGATCAATGTCGGTTGTTAAATCATCTTTTAATATGATTGCATCCCTTCGAGCTGGATCAAGCATCGAAAGTCTTTCTAAATCTCTTAATATCATCATTTAGACTATAATATTATCTTCTTAAATTGTTAAATTATGAACGAAAATGATGGTACCTTGACATTTCCACTGAGCTCTGAAGAGAGTCTTTTGGTGAGCTCTTCCAAGTACATGATCTTATATTTATTTTCAATGAGAGCACCCTGCGATGCATCACCATTTTAAGTGTGACTGGGATTAAATCTATTGTATTTAACACTTTGGATAGATAATTCATGTTGGTCATCCATTCAACCAGTCAACTCGAAACTGACTGACACTCGTAGAAGTGAATTAATCCTATCATGTTGCATATCCCTTTATTCTAAACCCCTACTTACTAATAGATGACACATTACCTGACATCAAACCTGCAAGTGATTACATCAACAGTGAACTTCCCTAGGCCCATTCCACCAGCAAGGATTTGGCTCTTCACCAGCAACCTGAACCAAATGAAACAGTACCACTGATTTAAAATTTCAACTTAAAATATTAACATTACACATAAGCACTCAGAAACAAGAAATAAAGATCACAGCCTCTAAAGACTAAAATGTGGTAGTGTGTCATTTTGAACCTGCTAAAAAGAATTAAAAAGGGTTGAAGGACCGAAAATGTAGCAACCAAATACGAAGATGAGAAGAACAAACCACCAAAAAACAAGCAGAAATTCTATACGGGTCAACTACTTGCCACCCCTTATATCTCCAGCCCAAACCAAAAGACCCAAAGCCCACAACATATCAAACATACCCCAACCCACTCCATCCAATAATTGGTAACCGATACCCATGGCTAATAGTGACAAATGTTATGAAACATTCTATAAAACTCGTGAATAAGTGTATATGTGTGCGCCCCGTGTATGAATGTGAACTCTGTACATCCACTTGTTACAATGTGCCATTTATATGAAACAATGAAAACAAATAATATCAAGAAACTGGCACCGACTCCCTTAACCCGGCACTAAAATCATGTAAATTCATTGTGTATCAATGTCGCGCTTCCATTGTGCACTATTGCTACAAATTCATTATAATATACGGCCATCCTGCAAGTCAACATTACAAAAGATTTCAACACAAATTCTCAAAGATCTGAGTGTCTTTTAACACAAAATGAATACTCAATCATGTAAATGATATATTGGTAGTGAAAACATACATTATTCTGATCAGTTTCTTTTATAATTTATTGTAAATGAACATCATTTACTTTGATTTCTTTGCAGGCTTGTTGGAATTCATCAAATGTGATATAGCCACTGCCATCTTTATCAAAACAAAGTAAAAACCTAGATTGGTAACCAACATTGTGCAAGCCAGCCATATTCAAAACCTAACGATAATCAAGAGTCTGGCCCAATCTCCACATCACAAAAAAAACACACAGATCACAATCAATTAATCATAAAACACGCCATCACATTGTGCCATAACTAAAACAATACTGATAAACAAGTAAAAACCTAGATTGGTAACCAACATTGTGCAAGCCAGCCATATTCAAAACCTAACGATAATCAAGAGTCTGGCCCAATCTCCACATCACAAAAAAAACACACAGATCACAATCAATTAATCATAAAACACGCCATCAGATTGTACCATAACTAAAACAATACTGATAAACAAGTAAAAACCTAGATTGGTAACCAACATTGTGCAAGCCAGCCATATTCAAAACCTAACGATAATCAAGAGTCTAGCCCAATCTCCACATCACAAAAAAAACACACAGATCACAATCAATTAATCATAAAACACGCCATCACATTGTACCATAACTAAAACAATACTGATAAACAAGTAAAAACCTAGATTGGTAACCAACATTGTGCAAGCCAGCCATATTCAAAACCTAACGATAATCAAGAGTCTGGCCCAATCTCCACATCACAAAAAAAAAACACACACAGATCACAATCAGTTAACCATAAAACACGCCATCACATTGTGCCATAACTAAAACAATACTGATAAACAAGTAAACACAAAACTGAAAACTCACCAGGGGAAAACAAAGAAGAAAACTGCCACATTTCTCAACCGTCTGACTAATCAACAACAATCCAAGCCCCGATAAACCGTACACCGCCAACGCATCTGAAGCGTACACATAGTAATTGAACTCATCTACTGATCCGACACAACTTTCGCATGTCGATTACAATAATATATGATAAATTAAGATCCTAAAACTGATTAATCCCACAAAAAGGAACCAAAAATGCAAAATAAGAAGAAGCAAGTTATTACCTAGTGAATCCCTAATCGGCGTGTGACTGAGGTTCCATCTGAACCACCACTACCTGAAAATTATATTCTAAATCTGAAAACGCACGACCCTTCAATATTTTCATTCAATCAGGCTGCAAAATATAATGGGAATTGAATAGAGAGAGAAGGAAGATGAAGTGAATGTAAATCAATGATGAGACCTAATTGATTGTATTAGAAATTGTAGTGACGCTTTGCGTCATCTTTGTTGTTCAGGTCTAGACTTCATCGGGCGTAATACATTGAATTGGGGCAAAATTGGGAGAAGAGGATGAAAGAACAGGGAATAAGGCATGACCCTTCGACTACCGTCTTAAAATTTCAAAGGGAAATTACCTTTTAGTACATATGAGATGTATTATATAGTATATAGATATGTCCACTTTTTAAGAGTATTTTCATAACATAAAAACATCTAGCTAAAAATATGTATGTTTGCATTCTTTCCAGTTCTTCAGTCACCTATTGGGTTACATATTTCTTTGGTATTTTTATTATCATTATTTTCTTTTTCTTTATTTCATCAATAGGCCCAGTTGGTTGTGTTGGTATTACTACATGGGTGGATTTGATGCAACAAGGTAATCCTGTAGACAGTATATGTTAATCAACTTGCTCATAACCATTGTATGTTAATCAACAATTCAACATAGCAATTTTGGTGTTGTAATACTATTTAGGATTCCACTATGTGGGAACTACTCTCATGCTTTTGTCAGCATGTTCACGATTGCACTGCGATATACCTAATTTTTCAATCCATTTTGGTCACTGGTGAAAGCTCAGTTGTTCTGTGCAGCTGCTAGCCTGCTATATAAATTACTACATTTTGATGGTTTTTCTGGTGTTTTATCTCTTATACTAGTCAATTTGTGTATATTGAATGACTTGGTCATACCATATATAGAGAACTCTCACAAAGTCAAAAGTCTGGCTCAAGAGGATGCAAGGATTTTGTTGATCTTACACACATGTGGTTAGACAAACTCAATGTGTAGATGCAATATCATGTTTAACTGAAGGTGTTTTTTTTAGACAAATCAAAGTGAGCTGGCTGCTTCTGTTTTGTGTATGCTGGCATTTCCTGACAACTTTCTACCTCATGGACACATGATGTATGACATTTTTAATCAAGTTACATATGTAACATTTTTTAACCCTGCAAGAACTTTAGGCCTTTATTGACATTTATGACTGAAAAATATACCTGCAGAATAATCAGTTCTTAATCACTTTTAGAAAAACTATTACCCACACCTAGTTTCCCAATAGACCATCAGTGATGAATTATCAAAAGTTGGTACCTTTATTGATGGATAACTGGGGAATTTCGTCACTGAAAGACCATGAGTTTATAGACGAGTCATTGACACTATGCTGGTAACCATTGTCTCTCGCCAAAAACATGACAAAGAGCAGTCAAAACCAATAAGCTTACAACTGCAGCAGGCCTGCTACTGTACATAGAAAGATACTAGCCATTCTTGACCATCATCAACCTACCATCATACATTTGAAAACCATAGCCAAAGTGCAACTACTGTTGATGACATAGAAGAGTCACCACTTTTCACCTTTCTTTCCTTTAGGACCCACTTGTTATGCCAAATAATGAGTCTTTCATGAAAGATTTGTTTTGACCCATATTTCTTTAATTATTTTGGAGCTTGACTTTGAAAAGAAAGGCAGATAATCATGTTGGGTTAATCCGGTTCGTTCACGGGTCACGCGGGTTGTGGAGTCAAGCATCAAGTCGGGTCGGGGGTTTGACCGGGTTACGGGTCAAATAAGCAGCTAAATCGGGGAGTTTGTTGACTGAATTAAGTGGTGTGATGCAAAAGAAAAGGGTACGTGGGCTCGTTCAATGCATGTTGTGTAGAAGAAGTCCAGTTCTTTATTCAGTTAGTTTATTATTGTTTTTCAAAAGTCTGCACGCGTGGTTTATTGTAGGGATATAAATTAGCTTTTGTTCAATGAATAACATTAACCCTTATCATTTTATCTCTATATCCATCTTCGAATATTTTTATCCTCTTCACATTTTCATCAGGTTTGTGAGTGAGTTAGAGTGTGAGTTTGAAGGGGCCTGAACCAACATTTGGTATCAGAGCTTAGGGCTCGTAGGAAGCGGGTTTGAAGATCGGAGGAAGCCTCCGCCGCCGGCTGGTGTGTCGGTCGGTGGAGGGCAGGGTGAAGAAGTGTCTAGCCCGTCGCTGCGGGACAAATGCAGCAAGAAAATGGGTTGTTCGGGACTGTGTTGCAGCGTTAAACGGAAGCGTTAAGGTGTTTCGGTAGGCCGTTGTTGTGGTAGACGTACCGGTTGAGACGACGGCGATGGGGGTGACCGGTGATAAACACTTGTTTTCTGGGGCTGCTAGTGGTGGTTAAAGGAGAAAGATAAAGGGTGGTTCGGATGTTAGTTGCGGGTTTGCGTAGCTGTTATACAACGTTGACAACAACAGAATGTTTTGCGGAAGCCTTGATCGGATTGTTCGTGATAAGAGGAGACCGGCGTAGTGCGTGAAAAGCGGGCATAATGGATCCGTCAAGGCAGGTGGATTTGGATTCGCTTCGTTTAGCAGTTGAAAGAAAACGGTATAAGCGAGTGGCTTTGTTTTCTCTGTCGGCGGAGAGCCTCTTGAACAAGGGTGATCCGAGAAAGGTAAAGAAAAAAAACATGGTGGTAACATTATGGTGTTGGAGTTCAAATCAGGTGACTCGGATATGGCAGGGGAGAGATCGTTGATCCGTGATGAGTCAAGATGTTAATGAACGGTTCCAAAGGGATACTATGTTACATGTTACAAATGTGGTGAAGTTGATTCGGGTTAAACCGGGAAAACTTTGGATGTGGTCGAGGTGAAGATCGGGGTGTCCAGGATAGATCGAGTTATTGGAAGGCTTTGAGCGTGACCGTGGTTGAGGTCGGGTGTCCGGTAGAAGTCGAGATGGTTAGAGAGGAGACGGTGATTTGGGTGTCGAGAACGAGTGGTGTGAACAAACTGATTAAGGGGTGATTGTTGGGTTAATCCGGTTCGTTCACGGGTCACGCGGGTCGTGGAGTCAAGCATCAAGTCGGGTCGCGGGTTTGACCGGGTTACGGGTCAAATAAGCAGCTAAATCGGGGAGATTGTTGACTGAATTAAGTGGTGTGATGCAAAAGAAAAGGGTACGTGGGCTCGTTCAATGCATGTTGTGTAGAAGAAGTCCAATTCTTTATTCAGTTAGTTTATTATTATTTTTCAAAAGTCTACACGTGTGGTTATTGTATGGCTATAAATTAGCTTTTGTTCAATGAATAACATTAACCCTTATCATTTTATCTGTGTATCCATCTTCGAATATTTTTATCCTCTTCACATTTTCATCAGGATTGTGAGTGAGTTAGAGTGTGAGTTTGAAGGGGCCTGAACCAACAAATTAGAGTTTGCAGATTTGCTTGATTCTGTGTTAGATTCTGATGGAAGTTTATCATAATTTGACTTAGATGCACATACAAATTTGGTAGGATTCTTGCATTTTATCTTGGTGTATCTCAATCCTTCCCCTTTATTTTTTTATGTTGTCTCAATATAGCTAATAAAATCCTTTGCTTGTTGAACGCCTTTAACATTTATTCACTTTCTTGGAATTTTCTTATACATTTTTTTTTCTTTCTTGTTCATAAATCTCAATTTTTGCATTTTTTATTAAGCTTTCATCATGAAGACATTTGCTTTTGATTTTTTATTTTGTTAGCAATTTCTCTTTGAATCTTCCTTCTATCCTTTGTCTCTCTTTTGATGTCTAGAACTTCCTCCTCTTAGCCTTTGATCAAAAGTTTTTTTGAGCAGTGCTATTTGACCAAAAGTTTTTTTGAGCAGTGTTATGGCTTCAGTAAATGCAGATCGGAATTTTCCGCTTCAGATGTTTCAATGTATGAGAACTGAGGCTCTTTGTGTGTTGGAGATGAGAGCTATTCGTCCTCATCTTTGGGTTGAATTTTCATATATCTCTTATTCTCTTAGAACTAAGATGTTGTAAAGATCTTGTAAATTTAGATCACCTAACTCTAAGGTAGAGGCTAAAGTCATGATGAGACTTTTCCACTCTCTAGGTAAGGCATCTAGAAATTTAACATTTCTTTTATCATTTGATATTTCAACACCAAATTTTTTTAGTTCATTCATAACTTTTACAAATCTTTTATAAGTTTCTGAAACGCTTTCATTTGAAATACTATTAAATCTTTCATATGAGGACACACAACTGTTTCTCTTATTTTTCTTTTAATTCTTTCTCCTCCTTCACAAACGATTATCAAGAGTGTCATTATCAAGAGTGATTTGGCCCTTTCATCGACTTCCACCAATAACTTATTATTGTCACTCCAAAAACTTTCTTGTTTAGGAGCCCATGATGCAGGTATTGATGGAGCTTGATCGGTTTATGGGACAACATCAATTTCAACACGAGGAATATGTGGGTCTCTCTCAATGGATTCAAACAGAGCTCAATCATGACCATTAAGGAAATTGATCATCCTGATTCTCCATTGGAGGTACTCCTCCCTTACCAAAGTCGAAGGCTTTGACATAGACCTGATGTTGAATGCATTGTTTCATGTTTGAAAGTCTGTCATTTTTAGTTAAAAGAAGAGTTTTTGAAAAATAGAATATCAAGGAGATATACTTGAGCAGTTGATCATTTTGAAAATGAGTTATTTATTATGCTCTGATACCAATTTTTGATCCCAAATAACAATGTGCGGAATTAGAAATCAAACTTTCAAGAAACTGAGATACAAATTTTTTTTCAAGTGTACAACACTTTGAAGAGATTACAATGTGATTGTATGATTATTTGCGAGTACAAACAAATACTTAAAGAATTCTGTTGGTGAAGGGCAATGGAGTTTTGTAGGATGTAATAAATGCAAGGCTTAACTCACTTGTTCCTTCGGTGTATTATTCTCCATTTATAGAGAATATTGGGTATGAATAGACATTTGTTTATTTATACACTTGTATTGTGAAAAGTAGCATTTTGGCATACTGGTTGAATCTTTTAAGTCCACTAGTCACTCAGGTGTTCGTGCAGAACTCCTTATCAGAAATCTTATGTCCTTAATCATGAGATTCAGATATTTATCATCATAAACATCCGATTCTTCTGTTCAGATATTATTCTCTTGTTGAAGATGACTTTCTGATCTTCTTGATGATGATCTCTTTTTATTTGTCCTTTTTTCATGTATGTTTCTTCATTGTGATATGTTGACTTTTTCATCACCAAATCTGATCAGATTTTCTTCATCATTTTTCTTCAGCACTTACAAAAAGATTCCTAACAGGATGTGACCAGACAAAACCCCGAAAAGATTAATATAATGACTGAACCGCTAGTTGACTTGGGTGTCAGGTATCTTCAAGCTCGGTCAGTTGGATACAGATAAACTTTGTAATCAGAATTGTATTAGATTGTCGTAAATAGAGTTACATAATTTTGACGTTTATAACTTTATATAGAACACCATATTACGTGTCTAGTCTTTATACTATATCATTAAATTTAATTTGGTCTAATACTCCCTGACAAGCTAAGCACGTGAGTGATTTAGCTTGAAACGTTAAAAAGAAAAAAACCTAAACTATGTCTAGATCCATATAAGCCCAAAATCCATAAAATCTGTTATGGCCCAATCCATTGTCAACAAGAAATGATGTTGAATAGTTTTATATCTATCATCTTAGTGAACTAACTCTAAGCCTTTTTGTAAGGTCGTCTTCTTTCAACGAACATAAGAACCGGATCGATCGAACAAACACGCGATGTGCGGAAACCACCGTGTGTCTCGTATCGCAACGTAGAGCTCGTACAGAAGGTGTAGAATATGAGAGAACAGTGATTACACAGAGTATTCACAATCAACAATCAGACACAGTGATTGAAGAACACACAAAGCTTGGGTTTGTTTGCACAAGAAGTTTTCTCCAAAAAGTTAATGTTTCATTTATTCAATTCACCAAGAAAGTCATGCGTACAATCACTTAGAATACATACACACCTAAGTACGGACACATTAAGTCCTTACAATGAAACCCTAGACGCTAAATACGGACATGTCACACCCTGGCTTTGCGGAAGCGTGGGTTAATTTGGTGTGACTTCTTAATACCATAGCTTAATCATAACAAAGCTATATGAAAATAAAACCAAGCAGATCATCCATTGATTTAAGTTTGAAAAGTAAAACACCACAACATTGTCTTAAGGCGTTGACACATGCAACGGAAATTACAACCTAGTAACATAAAAACATTGTTTGAAAGACCCAACCACAAACTTAAGATAGACGTAGTTTAAGAACTGTGACTCGTCCAGGTAAAAGCCACAACCCCTAAACTCGGATGATCCCATAACTCTAACGCAGCGTGAAAACGTAGCATACCGTGCCAGATCCTTAGTTCCCTGAAATACATGTAAGTTAGAAAAATCAACAATAATGTTGAGCGAGTTCATGTGTAAGTGAGTATGTATAAACCTCTGTAAATAAGTCTGTATGTATGAAAATCCCTGGTATGTAGCAATTAAGGAAAAAGAGATCGATTAATGTGTAGCTAATACATTAATAAGTGACATGGACTACGAAGCACTCAAACCTGTAACGCGTATTTTATACCGGTCCTTCCGGCGGAACGACATAGTCACCACATGCAGCCGCACGCTCGCCCATGTGCGGGGCTCGCAACACCCGATAGATCTATCACTCATGCCTTTCGGTCCTTATACAAGGATTAATGGTCTTACGATAATAGCCTATCCATTCACGTGATCTAGTAGTAAGTTCCTTAGCTAATCATACCGTGTATAAAACGTTTGTAGTAAATGTAACATGTATTTCACCCCCGCAGTTTAAAAACAGAAAACAGTTAAGAGAAAAGGGGGACATGAACTCACCGAAGTGCGTCTCTAACAAGTATCTCCCAGAAAATCTGCTGTGCGACGACCTACACGTACTAACTTCTATTAGACGGACGGCCGTGCCTTAGTTTAAGGTTTAATGTCTTTGGGAAATAGTTAGGCAACTATTTCGTGTTTACACTTCGTAATTATTTGATAAATATATTCCTTCCCAAGGATGGGGGTTTTAATACATGTGCGTTAGTATAATCTTCGAAATATATTATTAAGTCTCACTTAAAATATATTTTATTTCATATGTCCAAAAATACTTTACTTTCAAAATATAAATATTTTTCCCAAAAAATATTATATTTTATTCCATATAATTATCCAAAATAATACTTTGTCAAAATACACACTTATGTGTATTTTCTGAAAATATGTAAGTTATGGATAAAGATCGGGTGGTATTAATAATACCGGTGTAACTTAAATAATTATTGTGAAGGCGTTCGTATTATTTTGGAGCCATTAATATTTAGTAATATTATTTTTACCCTAAAAATAATATTTACGTAGTTCACAAAATAATCACAAAAATTTACACAAGTGTTGTTATGAAAATATATATTCTAAATATATATTTTAGCAAGTTTTATTTTGTGAAAATCCCACCTCCGACACTTGGAAGTTTCGTAATAAAAATCGTGGCGAAAGTTATTCGGGAAAACAAGTTAAAAATATATCCATAACACTTGTGATAAAAATATTTACAAGTGTTAGATTTTTGGAAAAAATTCGCCAGAGTTTCCTCTGTAACTGGAGGTGGCCACGCTTTCAAGCGTATCATTTTCTTTTAAGAATTCAAATCAACAATGTTCCCAATATCAATCAACAAAGTTTCATTATCAAAATAGTCAAAATAGATATAAATCGCAAAACACATGAACTTGTGGTTTGTACAAAATATATAGTAACGTTTCCCATATTTTTAGTAGATCTTTCTATAAATAAAATCGGTTCCTCACGAATCTTGTCTTTTAGGAAATGCATTTGTACATCTTCTTGTCAAATATTACAAAAACAATTCTTTGTTAAATCTTTTTGTCACACAAGTGTCTACACACTTGTGTGTTTACAAAAATCACCTTTGTTTAGGAAGGATCCGGCTTTAAAAGTATGATTTCATTTTACACGTGGTCCTTCGAAAATACCACTTGTAGATCTCTAGATCTACAAGTTTAGAACTCCACTTTATAAGAAAAAAAATAGTTTTTACACAAGTTCATGTTTATGTTGGAAAGGGTTCGTCATCTAGAAACTTTACAACTAAACATAAGGCTAGTTCATGTTTTGTGAACATGATCTAGCGGGTTTGATGACGATCCATTCCCATACTAGCAATCAACAACCAAAAATAATCATAACAATACTAGTTTTATAAGTTTTACACCATTATTCATCCATTAACCACTTTGTTTATAATATTCTAGTAGACTTTTAATTTTGTTCATACATGTTCATAAATTTCAACCGTCAAAATTCTTATTAACCACTCTAGACAAGATCAAAAAGGCGTTTAGAGTCACTTACTCCTAGCTCGAGGCTAGGGAAGAAACTAGACGAAAAATAGGCGGTTAATAGCGTTGTGGGGAGGTCCTTGGCAATCCGCAAGCACCGGGCTTCCTCGTATGAGATCCTTCATACTTGTATAAGCTTGGACTTGCAAGATTGGAAATTGAAAATGTTGGTGGGTGGGCTATGGAGTTCGGCCGTAGTCAACAATGGGGGAAAAGCAATGCAATTCTTTGGAAGTGTGGAAATGTATGAGAAGGGTTATTCATGGGATTTTACTTATAACCTCAACTAGCTTATTGTCCATTATGTAACATGTCTCCTAGATATTAAACAATGAAATTAAAATAGACAAAGTAGGACAAGTGTGTCACCCTTCATGGGAAGCAATCGGTTATGGGGGGTTATATATTTAGTTGGAAAGTAACTAGGTAGTTTAGTGATATTTTATTTAGTTAGGGATTTAATTTAGTGTAATAGTGTGTAGTAATATATAACGGGTATTAGGGTATTCGGGGACCCTAACTGGCTCAGAAAAAGAAAAACAATGTCAATGACAATATTTTTTATGTCCCGGGTTAAGTCCGGTTGTTTGGTTGGATAGTAATCCGTTAAAGTTCTAAATAATTATTTAAAGTGTCGTTAATATTATTTTTAGTGACACAATTTATTCCCGACACTTTGGAAAGTGCCTAGTAATATTTTTCCAACTTTTTGCACTTTACTAGTTTAGATAAATGCTGAATTTTTATTTAAAGTGCAGAATTTTGTACTCAAAGTACGTTTTAGGCACATCCGGTCACTATAATTATCACCTAGTGACGCAGTTCTACAACCCTCATTTCCCTACACTCTCTACAGGTGTAGTAAACTATCTCTGGCTCATACAGGCCTTAGAGGCAGTGTCTGCCTGATGCTGGTTATATCAGCATGTTTAATGGGTATCCTGAATAGTGTGCTCACTGTGCTTTTTGTGCATCAAGGTTGTCACTGATGTTTGTGTAAAAATAATAGAGTGACAGTATAAAATGTGATGCATGAGTATGTACGTATCAGAAATCAGTAAGCAGTTTAATCACAGTTGTAAGCAAGCACAGTAATTAAACATTAATTAATTCGTACGGATACCTGGTTTGGTGAGGGTTGTCACATTCTCCCCCCGTTAAAGAAATTTCGTCCCGAAATTTAAGTTATGCTACTAGATGCAGGGTTCTTAGGAAATAAATGGGGGTATTTCTCTTTCATTCGATCCTCACGCTCCCACGTGAATTCCGGTCCATGTCTTGCATTCCAACGAACTTTGACGAATTTGACACTGCTCCTGCGAGTTTTGTTAACTTTCCAATCCGTGACCTCAACAGGTTCTTCAGTGAAGTGGAGCGTGTCGTCGATATGAACTTCGTCAGCAGGAATGATCACTGTATCTTGTGTTGGACTTTTTCTCAAATTGGATACATGGAATGTATCGTGAACACCATGGAGTTCAGCAGGTAGGTCCAACTTGTAGGCTACAAGCTCAATCCTTTGCAGGATTCTGAAAGGGCCAATGTAACGCGGATTCAACTTCCCACGCTTTCCAAAGCGTGCCACACCCTTCCAGGGTGAAACTTTCAATAAAACCATATCTCCAACTTGGAACTCCAAATGTTTCCGGTTTGGATCTGCATAGGCTTTCTGTCTTTCGCGAGCCGCTTCGATGCGTTTTCGAATCTGCGCAATCTTGTCTGTCGTCTCTTGGACGATTTCGGGACCAACAAGCTGCCTATCACCTGCGTCAGCCCAGCATAGGGGTGATCGACACTTGCGTCCGTAAAGAGCTTCAAATGGCGCGGCTCCAATACTGGTGTGGTAGCTGTTGTTGTATGAGAATTCGGCCAATGGTAAATGCTTATCCCAGCTACCACCAAGATCCATTACACATGCTCTCAGCATATCCTCCAATGTCTGAATAGTTCTTTCACTTTGGCCATCAGTTTGCGGATGAAATGCAGTACTTAGGTTCAATTGCGGGCCAAAAGCTTCTTGGAAGGATTGCCAAATCCTTGATACAAATCTCCCATCTCTATCTGAGATAATCGAGAGAGGCACTCCATGACGTGCAACGATTTCTCGCATGTATATTTCCGCAAGTTTACTCGTATTGTCCTTCTCTTTGATTGGCAAGAAGTGCGCGGACTTTGTTAGGCGGTCAACTATCACCCGAATAGTATCATGACCCCTGGGCGTCCTTGGCAACTTCGTTATAAAACCCATTGAAATCTGTTCCCATTTCCACTTGGGAATTTCAGGTTGTTGCAGAAGTCCTGAAGGCTTCTGGTATTCAGCTTTAACCTTGGCGCACGTTAAACACTTGCTAACATAAATAGCAACGTAGCCCTTCATCCTGGGCCACCAATAATAATCCTTAAGATCCTGGTACATCTTATCCGCACCGGGATGAATAGAATACCGTGATTTGTGTGCCTCATCAAAAATAACTTTTCTCAAACCACCAAACAGAGGAACCCAAATCCTTTTCATAAAACATAACGTTCCTTCCTCGTTTGGCGCTAATAGCTTCTCCATCCCACGGAGATATTCTTCTTCAAGGTTCCTTTCCTTAAGAGCTTCTTTCTGCGCGGCACGAATGCGCAGGGAAAGATCTGTCTGGATAATCATCTCCAAAGCCCTAACCCTTATGGGCTTGATCCTTTCTTTACGACTTAGGGCATCGGCGACCACATTCGCCTTCCCTGGATGGTACTTTATCTCGCAGTCGTAATCGTTCAACAATTCGACCCAACATCTTTGTCTCATATTCAGCTCTTTCTGGTCGAATATGTGTTGTAGGCTCTTATGATCTGTGAAGATTGTACATTTCGTACCATATAGGTAGTGTCTCCAGATCTTTAATGCAAATATCACTGCGCCTAGTTCCAAATCATGCGTGGTATAGTTCTTTTCATGTACTTTCAACTGACGTGACGCGTAAGCTATGACCTTTTGGCGTTGCATCAACACGCAACCCAATCCTTGACGTGAGGCGTCACAGTATACCATGAAATCATCTGTACCCTCAGGTAGTGCTAAGACTGGCGCATTGCAGAGCTTGCTCTTCAATAACTGAAACGCTTCTTCCTATTTAATTCCCCAATCAAACTTCTTATCCTTCTGTGTGAGCACGGTAAGGGGTTGTGCGATTTAAAAAAAAATCCTCAATGAACCTTCGATAATAGCCAGCCAAACCTAAGAACTGGCGAATTTCGGTTGGCGTCTTTGGAGTCTCCCAGCTCTTTATCGCCTCGATCTTTGTGGGATCAACATGGATTCCATTTCCATTAACCACGTGTCCAAGGAATTGGACTTCACGTAGCCAAAACTCGCACTTGGAGAATTTGGCATATAACTGTTCCTTTTTTTCAGCAACTCCAAAATAGCTCTTAAGTGCTGTTCGTGTTCAGCCTTTGTCTTTGAATAAATCAAAATATCGTCGATGAATACAATCACCAACTTATCGAGATACGGCTTGCAGACTCGGTTCATTAGGTCCATAAAAACAGCAGGCGCGTTTGTCAACCCAAACGGCATAACTAGGAACTCGTAATGTCCATAACGAGTTCTGAAGGCTGTTTTCGGGATACTCTCCTCTTGTATCCTTAGCTGATGGTATCCAGATCGAAGATCGATATTTGAATAGCAACTTGAACCTTGGAGTTGATCGAATAAATCATCGATTCTTGGCAGAGGGTATCTATTCTTGATCGTCAGCTTATTCAACTCCCGGTAGTCAATACACATACGAAAACTATCGTCTTTCTTTTTGACAAATAAAACTAGAGCTCCCCAAGGTGAGAAGCTTGGTCGGATGAATCCTTTGTCGAGTAGCTCCTGGAGTTGTGTCGACAACTCCTGCGTCTCAGACGGGGCAAGTCTGTAGGGTGCCCTAGCTACAGGCGCGGCGCCTGGAACTAAGTCAATGTGAAATTCCACTTGCCTTTGGGGTGGAAATCCTGGCAAGTCCTCTGGAAAGACTTCAGGATATTCCCTCACGATAGGGATGTCTTCGATTTTCGGCTCAGCAGCTTTCTTATCCATGATGTGTGCCAGGAAGGCAGCACATCCCTTTTGTAAACACTTACGAGCTTTCAGGCAACTGATAATTCTTAAAGGCGTATCCCGCTTCTCCCCATGAACCACATTTGTTTCTCCATCTTCGGTTGGGATACGAACGACCTTTTCGTGACAAACAATCTCAGCCTTGTTGCTTGATAACCAATCCATTCCTACTACCACGTCGAAGCTTCCCAACTTGACTGGTAGTAGATCCAAAACAAACTCACGTTCTCCCAATTCGATTACACAACCTCGGTCCACTTCATTGGCTTCTACTAACTTTCCATTAGCCAATTCAATTGAGTAAGGAATATCTAATTTACTAGCGGCTAATCCAAGCATATTCTTAAACTCTAACGATACGAAGCTATAATCGGCACCAGTATCAAATAAAACCGATGCAAAGCGTTGGTTTACAGGGAACGTACCAGTAACGACATTGGGATCCTGGCGCGTTTCCCTCGCTTCGATATTGAAAACCTTTCCCCGTGCTTGGTTCAATTCTGGGCAGTTCCTCTTATAGTGCCCAATGTCACCACAGTTAAAACCACCAAGTCTTTGACCATTTCCACCTCCATTCCCATCTTGATTGTTGTTTTGGTTACGATTCACAGCACCAGCTTGATTCGCATTGTTGTCTCGAATGCCATTTCCTCCATTATTTCCTTGAGCGCGATTTCCATTACCACCACGATTATTGTTTCTATTTCCAAAACCTCCTTGGCCTCCCCGGCCAGCGTTAGCCCAACAGTTATCCTTCAAATGTCTGGTTTTTCCACAAGCTTCGCATACCCTGGGACCACACCGGCCTGAATGGTGACGCTGGCAGGTGTTACACTTGGGGTGTGCACCCATATACCCCTTTTCCTTTCTTTCCACCACCGGTTGTAACTTGAACCGGTGCGCTCGGTTCTCCTTTCCTGCCATCACTGCTTGTGCCTTGTTTGAAGTTCGAGAATTTTCTTTTATTACCCCCGGATGACTCTTCGTGAGTCTCCTTCTTCTTTTGCTCAACATCAGAAAACTTGTTTAGGCGGATGGCCTCCTCAGTAAGAGCTACGCTTAGATCAATTGCCTCAGTGATTGTTGCCGGCTTTGAAGAGGTTACCATACTTATGATTTTAAGGAGCTAAACCCCAAATGAAGCGCTCGATTCGCTTGAATTCCGGTGTAACCATGTAAGGAACCACATGAGATAAATCGTGAAACCTCTGAACATATTCCGCAATTTTCGGACCTTCCATTTTCAAATGCCAAAACTCAGTTTCCAACCTTTGAGTTTCAGCACGAGAGCAACACTTCTTTCGCATAAGCTCTTTTAGCTCGTTCCATGTCACTGCGTATGCAGCGGCTTCACCAAGAGTTTGAACTTGTAAATTCCACCAGGACAGGGCTCCGTCCAAGAATAGCCCAGAAATGTAAGTAACTTGCTGGTCTGGAGCGCACTTGCTCATTCGGAGAACAGCGTATGTTTTCTCGGCCCATCTTACAAAAGCAACAGCACCTACAGTGCCGTCGAAGTTTACGGGCTTGCAGTCTAGGAACTGCTTGTAAGTGCACCCATGTGGTGGATTGTTATTGCCGTTATTGTTAGAATTAATTCCGCTAGTTCCTCCCTGTGAGGCTGCGTACTGTGCAATGGCGGCAGCGATGATTTATTGAAGTCCTGCCTCGTTGGCAGGCATGCGCGGATCGCGTTTTGGTGGCATCTTCTAAAAGATGGTTCACGTTGGTCAGGTGATAGTAAGTAAAGTGTACGTATGTAATATCAACACATAACATCTCATGTTATAAATAAATCACCCATATCGATAGCCTCTGTAATGGTTGAGGGCTTCGAGGTAGTAACCATGCCCCTGATCCGGGGTGCAAGTCCCCAAATGAATCATTCAATCCTTTGAACTCCGGTTTGACTAAGTAGGGGACGACCCTAGACAAGTCGTGAGATTGCCGGACGTATTCAGGAATCTCTGGTCCGTCCATTTTCAATTCCAGAATTCCACCTCAAGCTTCTGGATTCCAGCCCTTGAATTGTATTTCTTCTCCATCATTCCTTTGAGCTCGTCCCAGCTCAGGGCATAAGCAGCATCTGTGCCAAGGGTCTGAACCTGAAGGTTCCATCATGAGAGTGTGTCATCTAGAAATAACCCCGAGGTATAGGTAACACTCTGTTGGGGCGAACCGTTACTCATTCTTAGGATGGAGTCAATCTTTTCGGACCAACTAACAAATGCAATGGCGCCTCCTGTTCCGTCAAAGTTCAAAGGCTTGCAGTTCAGGAACTGCTTATTGGTGCAACCAGTTGGAGGGTTATTTCCAGTAATGCCATCGCTGTGCTTAGAGCGGAGGGCTTCATGTCATGCATTTGCCTGTGAGATGCGTTCTTGCAGCTCTGCTTCTGTCCTTGGCAGTGTACTGGTGTCTGTGACACGTCTGGGTGGCATTCTCTTCTGTCGAAGTGGTATGAAGCGGGCTAGACAACATTTCAATTGTCTATGAGATACACAGCACCATAAGCCATCATGTAATCACCCAATTTTACACGTAAATATACTCAATGTATGAGTGGGGAAATAAATTTCTGAGCCTTCAAATAGGCTTGCCAAAATGGCTTATTGCTTGTAATAGAATGAACTCGAGGCTACATCGCCTTGGTCATTCGTGTTTTAGTTATTTCCTGCTACATTGGTTTTCATTAGCTTGACCCGCAGAGTCCACCAGGATTTCTGTGCACTACAAGTCGTTATTACGTGGGCCCCCGTAATAATAAATTGTCTTGCACAGTTACCCCAATTTTTCTCTCGTCCAAGCAGATGATCAATCAAGGAGCAACAGTAGGTGCATTGGCATGAACTGGGTCATGCTCCAATGCGGGGTCAGGAGCAACACCTGGCTCAGGGGCCACAGCCGGCTCCAGATCAACAAACTCTATCTCAAAATCAGCTGGATCAACAAACACAGGGGTTACAGGATCCTCCAAGGGCTGGTCTAAGTGTATGAACTCAATGTCATGGTCTGGATCAAAACCAGGTGGAAAAACAGAATCGTCCTCAATATCGCGATCAAACTCAAAGTTGTGTGCGGGAACTGGTGCAGCTGATGATGCCATGTCAGGGTTGGTGTCATGTGAGTGGTGCTGCACTCCCTGTATATGCAAAGATGCGGACGCCACAGGCTCAAATGAGTCTGGGACTGGTGAATGGGCATGAGCTTCCTCTGCAGGAGTGTCAGCAAGCAGTAGGCTATCACCAGCAACAATAGGGCCTCGCCCTCAAGTGGGTCCTCCTCTAATAGATCGACATCGTCGTCAGAGACAACGTCGGGGGGCATATCAACAACGGTATAAGCGGCAAGGGGCACAGGAGCAGGGATCACCGCGAGTGGCAAATCCCCAACAAGATGGCCATCAGCAGGCTCTGCTACGACATCAGGCAGCGCAAAGGACTGAAAGTCGTCATCGTCTGTGCTGGTAGTATCGGAAATGTACACCTCGTGCTCCGATGAAACTATGTCGCCTGATACTATGGCCATGGGATCTGTAGTGTCCGACTCTCCAGTATCAGATGAAGGCATGACGTTTTGTAATACAAACACACATATGCACAAATAATCAATCATATAGTCAGCTAAACATATTAGTCACCAATAAGCAATCATATAGTTCTCCTAGTCCCACTAGCCTACTTCCTCAGCCTCCCAGACTGAGCCTATAACTAACAATTAAAATGTGCTCAACTTTGTTTGTAAAAACGTTTGGATCTAGACTTAAGTGGTATGCAATGTAAAAATGTTTTCGTGAGAGCCCTAGTGATCATAGTCTAGACTCGAGAAGGAATCCTAGTTCGCTATGATCAGAGCTCTGATACCAAGCTGTCACACCCTGGCTTTGCGGAAGCGTGGGTTAATTTGGTGTGACTTCTTAATACCATAGCTTAATCATAACAAAGCTATATGAAAATAAAACCATGCAGATCATCCATTGATTTAAGTTTGAAAAGTAAAACACCACAACATTGTCTTAAGGCGTTGACACATGCAACGGAAATTACAACCTAGTAACATAAAAACATTGTTTGAAAGACCCAACCACAAACTTAAGATAGACGTAGTTTAAGAACTGTGACTCGTCCAGGTAAAAGCCACAACCCCTAAACTCGGATGATCCCATAACTCTAACGCAGCGTGAAAACGTAGCATACCGTGCCAGATCCTTAGTTCCCTGAAATACATGTAAGTTAGAAAAATCAACAATAATGTTGAGCGAGTTCATGTGTAAGTGAGTATGTATAAACCTCTGTAAATAAGTCTGTATGTATGAAAATCCCTGGTATGTAGCAATTAAGGAAAAAGAGATCGATTAATGTGTAGCTAATACATTAATAAGTGACATGGACTAGGAAGCACTCAAACCTGTAACGCGTATTTTATACCGGTCCTTCCGGCGGAACGACATAGTCACCACATGCAGCCGCACGCTGGCCCATGTGCGGGGCTCGCAACACCCGATAGATCTATCACTCATGCCTCTCGGTCCTTATACAAGGATTAATGGTCTTACGATAATAGCCTATCCATTCACGTGATCTAGTAGTAAGTTCCTTAGCTAATCATACCGTGTATAAAACGTTTGTAGTAAATGTAACATGTATTTCACCCCCGCAGTTTAAAAACTGAAAACAGTTAAGAGAAAAGGGGGACATGAACTCACCGAAGTGCGTCTCTAACAAGTATCTCCCAGAAAATCTGCTGTGCGACGACCTACACGTACTAACTTCTATTAGACGGACGGCCGTGCCTTAGTTTAAGGTTTAATGTCTTTGGGAAATAGTTAGGCAACTATTTCGTGTTTACACTTCGTAATTATTTGATAAATATATTTCTTCCCAGGGATGGGGGTTTTAATACATGTGCGTTAGTATAATCTTCGAAATATATTATTAAGTCTCACTTAAAATATATTTTATTTCATATGACCAAAAATACTTTACTTTCAAAATATAAATATTTTTCCCAAAAAATATTATATTTTATTCCATATAATTATCCAAAATAATGCTTTGTCAAAATACACACTTATGTGTATTTTCTGAAAATACGTAAGTTATGGATAAAGATCGGGTGGTATTAATAATACCGGTGTAACTTAAATAATTATTGTGAAGGCGTTCGTATTATTTTGGAGCCGTTAATATTTAGTAATATTATTTTTACCCTAAAAATAATATTTACGTAGTTCACAAAATAATCACAAAAATTTACACAAGTGTTGTTATGAAAATATATATTCTAAATATATATTTTAGCAAGTTTTATTTTGTGAAAATCCCACCTCCGACACTTGGAAGTTTCGTAATAAAAATCGTGGCGAAAGTTATTCGGGAAAACAAGTTAAAAATATATCCATAACACTTGTGATAAAAATATTTACAAGTGTTAGATTTTTGGAAAAAATTCGCCAGAGTTTCCTCTGTAACTGGAGGTGGCCACGCTTTCAAGCGTATCATTTTCTTTTAAGAATTCAAATCAACAATGTTCCCAACATCAATCAACAAAGTTTCATTATCAAAATAGTCAAAATAGATATAAATCGCAAAACACATGAACTCGTGGTTTGTACAAAATATATAGTAACTTTTCCCATATTTTTAGTAGATCTTTCTATAAATAAAATCGGTTCCTCACGAATCTTGTCTTTTAGGAAATGCATTTGTACATCTTCTTGTCAAATATTACAAAAACAATTCTTTGTTAAATCTTTTTGTCACACAAGTGTCTACACACTTGTGTGTTTACAAAAATCACCTTTGTTTAGGAAGGATCCGGCTTTAAAAGTATGATTTCATTTTACACGTGGTCCTTCGAAAATACCACTTGTAGATCTCTAGATCTACAAGTTTAGAACTCCACTTTATAAGAAAAAAAAAATAGTTTTTACACAAGTTCATGTTTATGTTGGAAAGGGTTCGTCATCTAGAAACTTTACAACTAAACATAAGGCTAGTTCATGTTTTGTGAACATGATCTAGCGGGTTTGATGACGATCCATTCCCATACTAGCAATCAACAACCAAAAATAATCATAACAATACTAGTTTTATAAGTTTTACACCATTATTCATCCATTAACCACTTTGTTTATAATATTCTAGTAGACTTTTAATTTTGTTCATACATGTTCATAAATTTCAACCGTCAAAATTCTTATTAACCACTCTAGACAAGATCAAAAAGGCGTTTAGAGTCACTTACTACTAGCTTGAGGCTAGGGAAGAAACTAGACGAAAAATAGGCGGTTAATAGCGTTGTGGGGAGGTCCTTGGCAATCCGCAAGCACCGGGCTTCCTCGTATGAGATCCTTCATACTTGTATAAGCTTGGACTTGCAAGATTGGAAATTGAAAATGTTGGTGGGTGGGCTATGGAGTTCGGCCGTAGTCAACAATGGGGGAAAACAATGCAATTCTTTGGAAGTGTGGAAATGTATGAGAAGGGTTATTCATGGGATTTTACTTATAACCTCAACTAGCTTATTGTCCATTATGTAACATGTCTCCTAGATATTAAACAATGAAATTAAAATAGACAAAGTAGGACAAGTGTGTCACCCTTCATGGGAAGCAATCGGTTATGGGGGGTTATATATTTAGTTGGAAAGTAACTAGGTAGTTTAGTGATATTTTATTTAGTTAGGGATATAATTTAGTGTAATAGTGTGTAGTAATATATAACGGGTATTAGGGTATTCGGGGACCCTAACTGGCTCAGAAAAAGAAAAACAATGTCAATGACAATATTTTTTATGTCCCGGGTTAAGTCCGGTTGTTTGGTTGGATAGTAATCCGTTAAAGTTCTAAATAATTATTTAAAGTGTCGTTAATATTATTTTTAGTGACACAATTTATTCCCGACACTTTGGAAAGTGCCTAGTAATATTTTTCCAACTTTTTGCACTTTACTAGTTTAGATAAATGCTGAATTTTTATTTAAAGTGCAGAATTTTGTACTCAAAGTACGTTTTAGGCACATCCGGTCACTATAATTATCACCTAGTGACGCAGTTCTACAACCCTCATTTCCCTACACTCTCTACAGGTGTAGTAAACTATCTCTGGCTCATACAGGCCTTAGAGGCAGTGTCTGCCTGATGCTGGTTATATCAGCATGTTTAATGGGTATCCTGAATAGTGTGCTCACTGTGCTTTTTGTGCATCAAGGTTGTCACTGATGTTTGTGTAAAAATAATAGAGTGACAGTATAAAATGTGATGCATGAGTATGTACGTATCAGAAATCAGTAAGCAGTTTAATCACAGTTGTAAGCAAGCACAGTAATTAAGCAGTAATTAAACATTAATTAATTCGTACGGATACCTGGTTTGGTGAGGGTTGTCACAGGACAATACTTGAAATCTTTAAGTTCTGACAAGCAATAACCTAAATTCAAACAACCTTGCAAGAACTACTAGTAATGACTAAACAAAAACTACAAATTCGGACTAGACCAATGAACTTATAAGTTCTGACAGGGGCGCAGGATAAGGTATGTCCGGGGGGCACCTCCCCCCCCCCCCCCCGCCCCCGAACTTTTCGATGCGTGGTGTTATGAATAGTACTTTCGTATAGGTATATACGTTGCCGCCCCCCGGTTTCGGGAAAATTAGGGGGGGGGGGGGGGCGTGGCTTCGCCAATGAGTTCTGACATACTAAGTCTCACAAATTCGGACTCCCCATTCCTATATAATGTCCGAATTTGTTTGATGTCTTTCAACAATTCTCAAAACAAGTCCCCGAAGTTTCCAAGTTCAGCAGTATCCAGCATTTATCAAACTTAGGTGCACTTACAGAGTCCCCCTTGATATATGCGGGATCTGCACACATCTTCAGCAAATCTTCTAGAAGTCGATTCCCGCATTTATCATCCTGAGATACATTACAGATTCCCCCTTGATATATGCGAGTTCTACAGATCTTCATCAAATCTCCGAGAAGCCGTTTCTGCTCTAGTCTTGTTCTTCACACAGCATCGAACAACTTGAGCACACCGAAAAACGAGCTTCTTGTCTTCTTTCAGATAATCTAAAATAGCATGTCAAAATCAGACAATTGGACAATTCGAACAAAACGGACAAAATAAACGATGCGGACGAAACAAACGACACGGACGACGCGAACAAACCGGTCAAAATAAACACGAACCGTCACACAAAATTTACTAAAAATGTTTATACACTAGACACTATAAGTTATATAAAATACTTAGCAATTTTTATAAAAACTAGATTTTTATAAAAACACAAGTATTCTTAAAAACATGGATCGAGCCCATTAAGATAAACCTATTTAAATAAATCATATGGACTAGCCCACTTTTATAAATCATTTTGGGCTAGGACCACTATTACAAATTTACTTGGGCTAAAACCCATTTTTTTATAAATCAACATGTGCTAGATTCACTTTTTAGAAATTTAGGCTAGGCCTATCCTTACATAACACTTTTATAAATCAAATTGGGCTAGACCCACTTTTATAAAACAATTTTGGGCTAGGTCCACTCTTACTTAATTTAATTGGGGTAGACTCATTCTTACATAACTTATTTGGTCTAGGCCCATACATACCAAAACATGAAATGAATTTTCATACTCAATTTATGGGCTAGGCCCATTCAGATTAAAAGATATAAAATATATATAAAGTAAATATATATTAAATACAAACAAAGAAAATGAAATAATACAAGTCTAATAACGAATTCAAGATGAACGATTTGCACGAAAATCAAACATAAACCTAAGTGTCTAACGGAATTAGAACACTTGTAGGTCAAGACTCGAACACAGAACCGAACAATCATATAGTGTAACGCCTCGTATTCCCGTATTACTATGCTTTTATAAAACTCGCATTCATTTTATATTTTTAGAACCACAGTCGAAATCAGACCGAAAAACGGATTAAAAACGACCAACGACGCATTTTTACGCGATTTTTACCGTAACCGACGATCAAATGCGCAAACAACGTCTACCGACACTATTTTACGCCTTTTTAAATCTAAAATTTTAGTTTACGATGCTACATGTAGTTCGGATTTGAAAACGGGTTCGCAGGTACGATTGGGCCACTCAAAACACGAGAATTTGGCCCAAGCCCATTAATCTAACCCTATGTATTTAAGTGGAGTAAAAAAAAAAACCCTAATCCATTTCTTTTTTTCATACAACAGCCGCTTCCATAACCATATCCCTCTCAAAACCTTCTCATCTACAAACACACAAAATGAGAAGCTTATCTTCCAAACACACCCACACAAACAAGCATCCAGATCTTTTCCCTCCCTCTCGGTTCCACTCTGCAACACAAAAAAAGGAGATTTCAACTATCTGACATCAACCACTCCCTCCTATCTGATTATATTCCGACAACCAGAATTACCAGCAGCCGGATAAACGGCGCTCCGGCGTCGAGTCACCCGACGACAACAACCCCCCTCGTTTAAACACTAGCGAACACAGAGGAGCTCTGGCCGAGCTCCTCCACCACGCCTCGGTGGTCCGACGAGGATCTTTGGCGCGACAGAGACGAAGAGAGAGAGAGACGATAGACGGGAAGAAAGGGACGTTAGAGAGAGAGGTGTGACGGTGTGTATGCGACAGGTCCGCTCTCCGACAACAGAAGCCGCATTAGCGGCGGCACACGGCGGCGCAGAGAGAGAGAGAAGCTCGCCGGAGAAACGAAGACGCCGGAAAAAAATATCGCGGGAATCCCTTATCGTTTCGGTAATACTTTCTCTTCTTAATCATACGTCCGTTTTATTTCTTTCGTATACACAGGAAGAGTTAATTGGAATGATGAAGTTAAATAAACTCCCATGTCTGGTTCTGTGGTATTTAAAACGTTGAAGGAGATGTAATCGTTTTATTTTGAGCCTCCAATTGGTTTCATCTCAATTTTTGATCATTACTTTTTTTACAAAATTATGAGTAACTATTGAAAAATGAACAGTTTAAAGCAAATAAAAGAAATCAACAAACATCATGATTTCGAACCGGGTACCTTGCGGATCCGTGTTTTATTATTATCATTATCTTATTTATTTATTTATTTTTTTTTTGTAACGACTTGATTTGTCCTTTAAATTTTTTTAGAGTAAATTACAACCGGTGTCATTTACGTTTGTATCATATTACAACCAGTGTCATTTAACTAAAGATATTACAGGCTCCGTCCTTTATGTTATCAGTTTTTAACACCCTATATCATTTAGTGCTAACCTAGTTTAATTTTTTAGTTAAGTCTTACCATGTGCCTCTCACATGAGTGCAACATGATCTTTTCATCTAAATTCTACATTTAAAAACTAAATAAATAATCTCTAAAAAAACCATCTCCTCATAAGTCCGCCCGTAATGGGGTTTTTTTTTAAAAAAAAATTCAAAAAAAACGCCTGAAAACGCCTAAACTACCATTACGGTAGGCGTTATTTTTAAAAAAATTTCAAAAAATTGCTTCTTGGCGTTTTCATTATAACGCTAAAGTGGTAAATGAGCATAAGCATGTGGCCAATGGGAGGTGAGGCTAGTTTGCTTTTTCAAAGGAGGAGTGGTCCCATGTTTGACTATCCAATTAGCAACAAGTTTGCTTTTTTTTTTTTTTTTTTTTATTGATTGGAATGGGCATTATTGGAATAATGCCCCACTACGCCTCTTTTGCTATAATGCCCCATGTGTGACTAGGATGCCACGTGTCGTATAATGCCCCATGTTGGGGGCATTATTCTTGTTTACCACTACGGGTGGTCTAACAGCAATTGATTATTCCTATTCCTCTATACATTATTTTATTAAATGTCGAACAAAGATGAGACATTTTATAAGACATTATATACAATCGAATTTTTAAAAGTACATGCACATTTAAACCGAACACCTTTAACATTCAAAGAACAAACAAGATAGATGCATTATGCTCCTAAATCGCATAGTCCCGTCACATCTTCAAGGTAATTTCCGGTTACTTTAAAGCCCGATCATGGTCGTGTAATTATTTTTTTTCCTATTTCAGCTAGTTTATTTAGTTTTTTAGATGGTTTTTTAGAGATGGTTTTATGAGATTATTTATTTAGTTTTTAAATGTAGAATTTAGATGAAAAAATCATGTTGCCCTCATATGAGAGGCACATTGTAAGACTTAACCAAAAAATTAAACTAAGTTAGCACTAAAGGACATATGGTGTTAAAAACCGATAACATAAAGGACGGAGCCCGTAATATATTTACTTAAAGGACACCGGTTGTAATATGATACAAACGTAAAGGACACCGGTTGTAATTTACTCATTTTTTTAAAAGGTTAATTGAAATCTGCACATGTTTTCTTTTTAGTTAAACTGATATAGGAAAGGACCAAGCAATTGTATATATTTAATTCAAACTCAACCTCATCATCAAAGCACAGAACAGTCCCATGGTTGTTCTTATTAAGAAACGTTGCATTATCTCTTTTTTTGTAATAAACTAGTAGGTTGAGGACATTATTTACAACATAAATCAATTAAATGTCGACATATAACCGGGTTAGACATGACGCCCAGTTGGTCGGGCTACGTGCCTCTAAACTAGAGGTCGCGTGTTCGAGTATTGTATAGGCCCGTTGAGACGTTTTTATGGGATTTTATTTTTATATACAATCATTTTCTTTATTATTTCCTTTTTTTATATAATAAAATCCTTATTCAAATATGAATATTATTAGTTAATATGTTTTACTTTTAGTTATTTTTCTCTTAAAACCTAACCCTTAAATCCACTAACAACGTGAATACGTAGCGTTTTCATTTTATTAACATTAAATAATAATAACAACATAAACACCTAATGTGCAATTCATAAAAAATAGAATATTTATTTAAACTCATAGTAATCGCCTCTCGTGTGATAATTCATATTTAGGTTAATAGCTCTCGTTCGTTCTTTTGGATTCTCCAATCTTTACTCGTGCGTTATTTTAAGGAAACTCCATACGCAACCAATGTGAGCATACTCGACCCTTTTTTGCGCGTTAATGCATTTTGGGGTGTAACATGTATCGACTAACAAAATTTCTTTTATACGAAATCAAACGTATTCAATCATCCAACCCATCAAACCTATTATCTGTTATGCCTATGTTAGTTATGCGTGTTAGTTTCAACTTGTACATACATGTTATTTGTTACGCTTATGATAGATACGTGTGCTAGTTTCAACTTGTATGCTCATGATGTTTCGTTATGCTTAGTTTGTTTGTGTATGCCAGTTTCAACCTGAATATAAATTGCCATGATGGATTTAAGACAAACTTTTATACATATATTTATATTCAAACTTGTATGCTCGCCAGTGCTTTTGTACTGATCCATGCTTTTAATACATGTTGCAGGATTGTGACAGATGAATCCAGTAGGATTGCCTAGAAATGCATTTAAACTTTATTGCTCGTTGTATTGTAATTCACTTTCAATCCTGTTGTATTCTGGTTCTAATACTTGTAATAAATCTTTATTAATGAAATGAAATATAATTATTTGAATACTTATTGTGCATTATTTAATTTAAATTTGTTATATTCTACATCAAGCAATGTAAAATGTAATTTTTAAATACTTGACACAAATAGCGTTATGAAGTCTCTTGCAATCTACACACTTCGTCTTATTCCGATGTTTTCGCCATCGGTTGGGGTGTGACATATAGAGATTTTCACGGAGCTCAAATCTGTGAGTTCATGTTTTTCCCTTTTATTTAAATGTTTATAGTTTTAAACTTTCGGGGATGTATACATGTTACAATTGGTATGATTATAAAAAGAGAATATTTAGGTCACATGCGGATGAGGATTAAACGAATGGGCCATTAATGTATAAACAAGAACCGAGGAACGAAAGTGATAGATCTATTGGGTTTTGGCGAGCCCAACTCTTAACGGCAATAATAACATATCGTTAAGAGTGCTTTTGTGTCTAAAACAAGTGTCTCAAACACAATTTATCGTCAAGGTTTAGTTGCCTCCTATTTGGCATACAGATTAGTATCTTTGCAAAACATTAATGATCTTACAAGTTTCATTTATACCAATTTAAATCTATCACATATTTTGAAGAATTATTTGACACAAACTTAATACATGAATTCACCAGCTTTTGTTGACGTTTTTCAAAACTAACATGTATTACAGGTAATTAGTGGACGGCTTTGGAAAAAAACATGTCTGTGTTGTTGAGAAGTTCCGCTTTTAGATGTCATCCTGTTTTCAGTTATCATGTTTTGTAAACTTGTGTTAAACTTTAAACAATGTTGTTAAAGTTGTAGTTTGTTTTTCTTCAAACAGGTTGTTGGATTGTAAATTATGGTTTTTAAATAAATGTATGGATAAACATCTTATTATGGTTTAAATGTGTTGTTTACTTGATTGACTGTAACGATTACCGCTCTGGCCATACCTCGCGACACTTCCGCAATATCGAAAAATCGGAGTGTGACCATTGTGCCTGTCATATCTTGTAATCGGAGTATTTTTGGCATGAACCATGATCAAGAACGTTAAACTCTAATACAAAATGATCAGAGGCGGATCAGAAGTGATTGAAACAAAACAAAAGGAGTTAAAACAATTATTCAGTGAGCACAATTCTTTATTGACGCTGCTACTTTGAAAATGGTAAAACAAAAAGGTAATTTTCGACTCATACAATGAAAAGCCATGCTACCCACTACTTTAAATAGATAAGATATTTATATATACTCTAATTTGTAACAATTGTAAGCATTCACCGGTTATACATTGTGCTTTCATTGTATTTCTTGCTTAGGTTAGTTGTATGTTAAGTTTATATTATTGTACCTTTTGTATTCTTCTACCACGTGTTAGATCACCGCCCGTCATTTCAACCAGGCAACTCAAAAGTCAAAACCCTATAGAGAGCTAGAGAGAGTTACACCGATGATGAAGGTGTTTCGGCATCGCCTCCGGCTAGCCGTTCTGCTCAGGAGAACAAGGGTAACAAAGAAGACGGTGGCTCTGTTTTTGTGGTTTTTTGTTTTTCCGAGACTAGGGTTCCGACGGCAGTGTACAGAGAGTGTTGTTAGTAGTGAGGGTTTGGTGGTTGGTTCAACGGCGAGGGCGATGACGAGTGGTGGTTTGACATCGTGGTGGTGGTGGGTTTTGAAGGTAGTGTTTTAACGTTTGGTAATTTTTCTATTCAAACTCTTAACTTGCACCTTCTTTACATTTTTGGTGCCATTTTGTGGGTAACGATGGTCATTGTCGGTGTGCCGATTGTTTCTAAAGATGCGATCACTGAGAATCCTAATTGTGTGTCATCGGAAGGTGAGAGATCGGAACACGAGTTTCAAATTGCACATCATAACCAACGTCTATAACAACAGTATCAACAAAAGCCATCTATGGGATTTGATGTGACTTCATCGAGTTCACATATATACTTTCTTTTAATACTTCTATGCATTAAATGCTAGGTGTTTGTTAAAATCACAGAGAAAAAAATGTGAGCTTTTATTGTTAATGAAGATTATAATGTTATGAATTGCAGTGATGGTAGTGTAATAAATCCCCTGTGATGGTGGTGTAATAAATCCCCTATCAAGACTTAAACCACTTGTGCCTTATCAAGAACCAGTTACACAAGCCCAATTTTCTACTAATAACACCATCAGAACTACTGATGCAAGTCAATTAAGTTATAACAAATAATTGTCACTGAAATTGTTGGTATTTATGGTACGAGAACAACGCATCGAGTCTTTTTATGATATATTGCGTGAATCTTCTTTGACGTCTACTATTCTACTAATATACTCCCATGGTTGCATGTTTTGATTTTCGACAGATCGACGGTGGCAAAGGTTGTTTCGAACGCTTACTATTTAATTCACCCAGCTTGACCAAGGTAAAATTTACAAAGAGACTGGACATTTGAATCTGTTGTGCTTTTCCAGTAATGCTATGTTGTTATTGTTAACATGTATATATACACACGTTAACGATTGAATTAATTTATACATGTTTATGCCTTCATGGGCTTATGGTTGTGTAGGGAATCCTTGCCGGTGGATATTATAAATTCTGAAACCGTTGAGCTTCCTTCGGTCGTTGGTTCAGTATGTGAGGGTAACAGGTCAGCTTTTACAAGCCCGAATTATGTAAATTGTAGCTACTTATGAACACCAATCAGTTTATCATATGGTACTTTTCGTTACATTTTATGTTATATGTTACTTCTCACGGGTTCCAATCATTGGTAGATATTTGATTTAGAAACGAAGACGATTTACATATTTAAAATTGCTATTGAAAGTGTGTTGTTGGCAGTTTTATTTTTATTGTTGTTATTATTAAATGGGAAGGCCATGACTTTTGTAAATGATTTTAAATCTGACTTCATGATTTCAGGTAACAGAGTTTTTGAATCTCGAAGTGAAAATAGATCTTACTTAATCAAATAGTTTTTGGTCTTTAATTTATGTGCTCATTACTTTTATATGACTATATGCTATGTGGTTGTTGTTGTTCAGTTTGCAGCACCAGGAGAACTTTCCATTTGCAGCATTTTTGCCGGGAATATCGATTGCCCTACATATTGTTGTTGTTTTGTCTGAACATTCTCTTTAAGGTGCACCAATTGCCTCTTTCTCCGTAACTGTAATATTTGTTGATCACTAACGCAGATGCTCTTTAACATATTCGGACGTGTACCTATTCACTTTTAGAAAGCCTCGAGGAGCATTATAATTAATTAACACACCACAAGGAGCATTATCTACAGGGACTGTACGACACAAAAACCCCTATGGCGTGCAAAGTATTGTTAAACCTTACTCTCTTTTTTTCTTCGAAATATAATTATTTTTCATAACAAAAAAGGTCTGATTTAATAATTATCTTATACGATGATTATATACTGGATTTATCATATATTAGTGCATTTAAGAATACAACTAACAAAAGTATTTATAAAGTATGTTATATGCATTTTAGAAACTTAATCGTTATTCCACCATTTACTTTCTTCTATTCAATATACGTACAACAGGTATTAATGCAATTTATCACACTTACATTCACATTCACTTTGTCATCAAGATCAGTGTCAATTTCATAAGGTACATTGTCATCTCCTGCAGTAGCAGAAGTTGAGAATACAATATGTTTAATACAACTTTCCTTAATGTGATCTGATCCTGTAGGTTGATATTGCTGAAAATGGCAAAGATGATTCTGAAGTATCAGGTAATATTGCTAATGAAAATTAACTTCTGCACCGCTTTTTGCCTCCTGGGCTGTTTGTGTTGCTAATTTGTAAAGTTTCAATTTTGCTTTTGTCAGATACCGATGTTTATATACACCCCTTTCCTGATGGATATTCAATTGGAACTCTTAGGTTCGTTACAACTTTATTTCAGATTTATGCTTCAATTTCAAGGTTTGTTACAACCTGCATCCAATGCATACATGTATACTTTTTATTTTGAATCATTTATATGAGATTGTAAAAGGTTTGCTCATGAGATCCTCTAAGTATAACCATGATGAAAACTTGGCGTTGAACAGCCAATTCAACCTAGTTAACTCTAATTCCTAATAAACTGGATCTCCCTCTTTTACTACTTCCACTCTTCAACGTACCAATACCCGTTTGAGTTATTTTATTTTATTTTAACTTGGTCGATGACTTTACCACATCATCCAACAGTTTAATACTAGTTTATTTTCAAGGTTCATACTAGTGTGACTTATGGAAAATTTATATCCGAGAAATCTGTGGGTTTAAAGCTCGTTGCAAGTAACCAGCGGTCAAGGGTTTAAACACATTTCCCGCACGTGCCTCCATATAGTCTAACTGTTTCTTCGGCAAATGCATGTAGACAATCCAATCATCCACGTTAACCGGACTAGCCAACGGCATCACATGACAGTCCATCCTAGTGGTCGGAACATGACATGATGTGAACACCGGTTTACCCCATCCAAAATCCATCTTTCCTAGTAGCGAAAACCTTAATCCCGACGACATCATGATGGAGAATGCCTTCTCTTTCACCACAAACGGTCGTGATATTAGCGTGTTTGGCTTCTGGTCCTCAACCCAATCTATCAACTGTTTGAAGTGTTCCTTGGTGGCTGCACTTTCGGACAACTCGTGAACATGGCTTGCAACAGAAGACAATGGCATGTCCACCAAATCCTACATAAAATTTTCCAAAATTATTGTAAGTGACTACGAAAAAAGATTCAATTATTCATCAAGGTAAATTTTCAACATAAACAAATTGATCAATAAAGTTAACAAAAATTAGTTGGCCATGGGGTCCAAATATTAGCTCTTGCTTTAAGGTGTTAAGTTATTCTAGACAGGCTAAAATAAATACGAATGGTGAGAAACCACTAGATAGTGACAAGTGTCCAATGAAAAACAAGTGGGAAGGGTAACTTCATCAACAGACTGAAAACCCAATGAATAATATAGGGTTATTGGATTTTAATAATCCTAAGTTTCACCTGTTGGCCGATAATAATCCTAACTTTAAAAATTCACTCCAATAATCCCAACTTGTAAAAGTTTTGCCGCCATTGATCTTTTTCTAACATATGTGCACTTAAATCAATTAAGGAGTCTCTAGGTGTAATTGAATCTATTGAGGGGATCAAATTCCTATATATTTGAAAAGTATCAATGACGGCCAAACTTTTACAAATTGGGATTATTGGAAGAAATTTTTAAAGTTGGGATTATTATCGGCCGATAGGTGAAACTTAGGATTATTAAAATTCAATAACCCAATAATATACTAAAACCCAATGAACAACCGACTAAAACCATAATGAACATCAGATTAAAAACACAATGAACAAAAAATTAAAATACAATGGAAAACAAAACAAAAACACAATATATAGAATACGAACCTAGTTGAAAAACAAAATAATCAGAACCAATAACACAATGAAAAGAAAACCTAAATATAACACTTTTTTTCATTGTGTCATATATTGGGTTCTAGGTTCTCATAAAAACGTAATGGACATAACCCAAATTAACATTGTGTTATAAGTTTTGATAATAACACAATATATAGAAACCCTAGTAGAAACGTAATGACCAAAAGCAGTTGAAAGACACAATAACCAGAACTTTTAAAACAATTCAAAGAAAACCCGTAAATGAAATTATTTTTTTTATTTATATACAGTTATATCATACTTATATTAAAGATAAAAAAATATTCATTATTATGGTTGGTTTTTTTAAATGTTATATGAAAAAGTTATGAACGTTTTATATTGATGAGGGCAATTGACATGTGTCTTGCATATGTAGAGAGAAAATTAATATATATAGGATTTCTTTGCCCTCCTAGTATTTTTATTTTCTCTAAAACTAATCTCAGTTTTCCAAATTTAAGATCAATAAACTAAAATTCTTCTTATCTTTCTTATTTATTTTGCACTTTGTATTTGATCATAATCTCACTCTTTAAATGTGGTCTATTTTGATTGGGCTTTAAAAAACATTTGGTTAGCCTAATTTATAAGGAATACATTTTATTTGGTGTTTTTTTTAAGGACTATATTTTAGAGGCTGCCTTAATTAGGTCACACTTCACACTTGTATTACTTTGATTGGTTTTTTATATAACCTATTAAAAATCTTTATGTTACGATTTAGCTCACACTTTATATATATATATATATATATATATATATATATATATATATATATATATATAGGGAGAAGATCATGCGAGAACCACCTCTTATTGCGAGAACCGCGAGAACCAATGTGAACACAACCAAAAATGCCTAAAAATAGCTAAAAATCACACAATTTTTTTTTTTAATATTTTTTATATAAAAATCGCTACTTTTCGAAGCAAAAAAAAAAATTAAAAAATTAATTTTTTTTTTTTTGCCACTAAAAGTAGCGATTTAAGCATAAAAAATATTTAAAATTTTTTTTTTTTAGATTTTTTTAAGATTTTTTTAGGTTTTTTGGGGGTTTAGTTTTTAGCATTTTAGCTTGAGGGGGGGGGGGGGGGGGTTTAGGTTTTTGGAAGGTGGGGGAGGGGGGTTTAGGTTTTTTTTTTTTTGGGGGGGGGGGGGGGGTTAGGGTTTTTTTTAGGTTTTTTGAGGGTTTTAGTTTTTAGCATTTAGCTTGGGGGAGGGGGGGGGGGGGGGGTGGTTAGGTTTTTTTGGGGGGAGGGGGGGTGGGGTTAAGTTTTTTTAAGCTTTTTTTAGCTATTTTAGGTTGTGTTCACAATGGTTCTCGCGGTTCTCACAATAAGGGTGGTTCTCGCATGAGCCCCTCCCTATATATATATATATTGGTTTTTATATAGCCTATTAAAATTTTCATTTATTTTTGTGTTAAACGATAATTTAGTCAATGCTTTACCATTTTCAAGACAAATTTAATGTTTGAAAGTTTTTTCTCTTTATAATATATTCTGTGTGATTAGGGGTAGTGTTTTTACGGTGAGTCAGGCTACTTTAAAGGCTGTCGCGGGTAAAGTGATCAAACACGAGAAAGCGTGCATTGACAACCAACACGTGTTTATCCTGGTTTTGATACTTTTGGTTTTCTGGCGCCAGAGGCTGTAGACCTAATTAGTCGAGTTTAAAGGGTCATGCATAGTAATGTTATGAACTCAAGATCTGAAGTGGTATGGTCCCAATTCCATGCACAAATGACAGGGACTACACCACTTTTTCCGTCCAACATGGCACCTACATCAGCAAGTAAATCCAGAAGCTTCTAGAAGCTTCTGGAAGACGTCAGGGTGGCACCGAAGATGCTCCTCCAGACAAGAATGACAACACGTGTCACCAATATCCAGACGCCATGTCGACCTGCAATGCTACCTGGGGGCAGACCGACAGCTGCAGTACCGGTCCTCCTACATGGACCAACGACGGCGCGCCACGTGTACCACTATCCTGACCACAGCAGAGGAGACCAAGAGGATATTCCCCTTGGTCGGACAGTTGACGCCCGGTCGCAGCTGGCAAGGTCGTTCCTCCCTCCTTCACCATCCCGCTATAAATAGGACCATTCATCATTCAGGTTATCCATTCTGTTCTCCTTGCATTTCTCCTCTAACACACACTATTTACTCATCGGAACAGTACTTATTCTCACCCCGGAGCCCGGTTAAGAGGGAAACCCCCATATTCCCCTCTTAACGAGCTAACGGTTTGCTGTTTTGCAGGATCTCAGTCTTAAGTGAGTAGAGAAGGAGATTGAACCCACGTAAGAGACGACCCAGCTAGTTAACCATCGGTGTTAACTAGTGTTTCATCAAGATCTATGGACGTATCTTTTAAAAGACTTAGTTTTACTATTCAAAAAGGGGCAGCGGAAGAGATTGTTGCCCGTTTACCAATATCACGATGTAAATTCATATCTTTAAGATAGAAACTTTCCTAGAGGGGAATCTGTTTATCTAAAAACTTGTTGAATAAATAAAAAATATAAAGAAAGGTGAAATATAATGGAACATAGAAAAGAAGAAAACAAAGCTATAGTGGGTCTAACGAACACAAAATTGCATCGGTTCTAGAAACTTTTATATTGGTTGCTCAAAAGATTAGATCATTTTGTCACCGATGATAATTGGGACCATAACTCACGTTAATAATACTAACATGGTGGACAATGATGTAAAGTAAGAGTAGTATTAGATTGTGTTAGAAAATAAAAAATTATTAGGATCAGATTTACATCATTTCCTTTGTCAACAAGATTTTTGCCAGCTAACAAATTACCCATTATGGACCGTTGCTCTCAATCAAAGGGTTTCCAGTTTTTGTATTGCCATATTCAACTTTTGTATCAACTATTTATTTACCTTTTTCTTTTGTAATTCTTCATAAACTTGTATCAAGCAATAAGAACATCTTTGATTTCCAATAGAAAACATGGTATCAGAGCGGTGTATACGATCTTAGGGTCAATCCGCTCATCATCTACCTGTTTTTTCAAACCCGTCAGTTCAAAAAAAAAAAAAAAAAAAAAAAAACCCACCATGACCGACGAAAACAACAAGAATGATGATCTTGCATTACAGATCACCAATCTCCTCAAGAACAGCCTCAACAATCAAAATCAATCGCAGAAACAAAACATTTCCGACAGCCTCAAAATAAGCCTCATGCTTAATAGCCAAAACTATGCCCTGTGGGCCCGGATGATCCGAGTTGCAATCGGGGGGAAGTCAAAAACCCCCTGGGCCATCTCTCGGGAAACCCGGCACCACCGGATCCAACCGATGAACGATACGAACAATGGGAACAAGATGATTTAATAGTGTTCTCGTGGTTAATACAAAATATCGAACCCGCCCTTGCGAGTAACCTAAGCGAATTTCCCACTGCAAAATCGCTATGGGATGCGTTGGTTGTTACTTACAGTAGCGGGAAGGATAAGTTGCAAACCTTCGATCTTCATGTCAAGGCAAACGGGATAAAACAAAACGGTTCACCACTAGAAGATTTTTGGATCATCATTCAAGGTATTTGGGGAGAAATCGACAGGAGAGACCCAAATCCTATGACATGTACTGTGGATATAGCAACTTACAACAAAATCCGGTCAGAACAAAAGCTCTTCCAGTTCCTAAACGCCCTTGATCGACAATATGATACCATAAAGAGAGAGATCCTTCGGTGGGATCCGCTACCCTCCGCCGAGGGTGCCTACGCGGCTGTTCGAAAGGAAATGACACATCAAGGCATTCTCGGAACAGCCATCTCTTCTCACAACGACGTGGCGGCAGGACTGGTTGCCAACGAATCTCAAGAAACCGAAAGCCTAGGGTTTCTGTCGAAAGGGCGAAGTGGTCAGAAGAACCCAAACAGTGGATCATCATCCCAGATTGATAAGTCAAAACTAAAGTGCCTTCATTGCGGTATGCTGAAACATACAAAAGATCAGTGTTTCAAGCTTGTCGGATACCCCGAATGGTGGAACGACGGTCACAAAAAGAGGAATAAAGAAGGGGGAAAGGCTGCTGCCGCCATTGGATACACAAAAAACAATAGTACTTGCGACGATCAGCAGAACGGTTGCGGTTTCGGAGGCGTAGCTTTCGCCAGAGATGGAGGCGCTCATCTGGATGTGGATGGAGGTAATGGGTTTGGGGAAATATCCTCATACCCTTCTCTTTTTTATCCTAATTGTTTTGGCTTTAGTGTTTTAGAGATATACAAAAACACCCCTCAAGAATCTAAGATTTGTGATGAATCTAATAGTGGTCAACACATGACCAGTATTGGTGGACATACGGGCAACAATATTAAAAGCAATTATAATTTTCTACTTAAGGGTGAAGGGAGTGGGGCGGCAAAGTCATCGGCAAAGCCGATTGCCGAGCGGCAACACCGCCGCCACCCCTTTATCCCGCGCGGCAATCTAACCAATTCGACAATGCCTCACCGATTCGACAAACCCACTTCAGCCGTTTGTGACCGTTGGACTTCAGCCACAAACCCACTTCAGCCGCCATTTTTTCCGACCAAACACCGTCATCACCTTCAGCCGCCATTTTTTCCGGTGGTGGTGGAGGTGAACGTGATGGAGGTGGAACCGGTGGTGATGGAGGTGGAACCGGTGGTGGTGGAGAGTGGAACCGGTGGCTGATGATGATTTGTGGAGGGTAGGAAAAAAAAAAGAATAAAAAAAGTTTGCCACTTTCAAGTGTCTAACCACTGCCAATACTTTTCACCAAAGTTTAAACTCTTCACACTTGCTGACATGGCACACTCTGATTGGTCCATTTTAAAGTTTACCACTTTCACATGTTTAACCACTCCCTTCACCCTAAACCTTGTGATACTGGTCAACATATGACCAATAATTTTAAAAGCAATAATAACTCTTTTAATATTAGTACTTGTGATATTGGTCAACGTATGACCAACATTTTTGAAAATAACACCTTTTTACAAAATCTTAAACATACTGAAAGTGTTGTTTCATGTGAAAAACAAATTAAAAATAATTGTAATACTGGTCCACACATTACCAACAATTTTAAAAATGATACTTTTCTAAAAAAACCTAAACCTCCTAATAAAAAAAATGTTTTGTTCAAAAACAAAAATCAAGACGTAGAGGAATCTAAAATATTTAAAGACATTTTAGAACCTCTTGGACAAGCAAATATAGCCCAAACTTGTGAAAAATTAGACAAATCTTGGATATTCGATTGTGGTGCTACTGACACCATGACATTTGAACTATCAGACATAGTCTCAAAATCCAAACCAAAAATTAACCATATTAAAACTGCCAATGGAGGGGTGGTTCCCGTTAAGGGTGGATGAAGTATTGAAATATCTCCAACTTTAAAACTCTCAAATTGTCTCTATGTTCCATCTTTATCGCATAAATTGTTATCCATTAGTCATGTGACAAAAGAATTGAATTGCACAGTCTTAATGCATCCCACCTTTTGTATCCTTCAGGATATCAGGACGGGAGCGATCATTGGGCGTGGCACTGAACGTCAAGGATTATATTATGTGGAAGAACTGACTCAACATGGGACTGTGATGCTTGCTCATGGGACTCCAAATAGAGAAGCTTGGTTATGGCATAGAAGATTGGGGCATCCATCCATCGGTTATTTGCCCCTTTTATTTCCAAAATTATTTTCATCAAATGAATCTTTAAATTGTGAAACTTGCATTTTAGCTAAAAGTCATAGACATTCCTATAAACCGAATAATACAAGAGTTGGTCTACCATTCTCTCTTATCCACTCTGATGTTTGGGGACCCGCAGAAATCGTTGGGGGGGGCAAAATTTTCGTTTTTTCATACTTTTTATAGATGATTGCACTCGTATGACGTGGATCTATTTTTTAAAACACAAATCTGAAATTTTTGATAAGTTTACTATGTTCTATACCATGGTACAAACACAATTCAAAACCAACATTCAAATTCTTCGATCTGACAATGGAGGTGAGTTTAAAAATGATTCTATGAAACAGTTCTGTCAAAATAAAGGAATTATTCCCCAAACAACTTGCCCACACACCCCTAAGTAAAACGGTACCGCTGAAAGAAAAAATCGTATCCTTTTAGAAATAACTCGAGCACTCCTTATTGAATCTCGAGTCCCTAAGTCTTTTTGGCCTGAAGCCATTGCTACAGCTACTTATTTAATCAATAGACTCCCTACCAAAGCTCTTGATCTAAAGACGCCTCTTAAAACTCTCTCTGATTTTACCAAACCTCCACCAACCCTCACTCTTCCACCACGGGTTTTTGGGTGTTCTGTCTATGTCAACATTCCCAAAATTGATCGGGGTAAACTTGGCCCATGTGCTGAAAAATGTGTGTTCGTAAGCTATGGTATCGATCAAAAAGGATACCGGTGCTATAGCCCAAGACGACGACATATGTATACTACCCTAGATTGTAACTTCCTGGAAACCCAATACTACTATACCTCCCAACACAGTGGTCAGGGGGAGTCAGAATATGTTGACACACTGAGTTGGCTTAAATGGGTTCCATCATCACAAGAAGCCAATCACAATGTCCGAGATGAGTCACTTGCTTCCCACCAATCCAGTGAACCAACCGTCAGTGCTACTAACCAAGATCCTCCCAGTCCAGTTACCATCGTAAGTAATTCTGACACACATGATAATATTCAAAATGTTGAGTCTCATATTGACACGTCTGACACATTTGACAATCATGAGATAGATATAGAACAGATTGTGCAGGAAGAACACGGGGAACCGATACAAGAAGAACATGGTGTGACTACACAAGAAGTAACTACCGAAAGATATGTTTTACCTCCATGAGTCAATAGAGGGGTTCCACCAAAACGATACTCTCCAGAAAAGGAAACAAGTTCTTCTAGATATCCCATGGCGAACATCGCCAAAAGAAACTTGTCTAAAGAAGCCAAGGCCTTTGCTTCCTCCTTGTATGATGAACAAATTCCAAACTCTGTGGAACAAGCCTTGGAGTCAAAAAACTGGAAGGATGCTATGGAAATGGAGATGAAGGCACTTGTAAAGAATGGTACATGGGAAAAGTGTGTCCTTCCTCAAGGAAAGAAACTAGTGGGCTGTCGTTGGGTCTTTACAATCAAACACAAACCGGATGGAACCATTGAAAGATATAAAGCACGATTAGTGGCTAAGTGTTATAGTCAAACGTACGGGATTGACTAATCAGAAACATTCTCCCATGTAGCCAAAATTGACACGATCCATGTACTTTTCTCTATTGTTGCAAATGAAGGATGGCCTCTTCATCAGTTTGATGTTAAGAATGCCTTCTTACATGGAGAATTAAAAGGAGAAGTGTACATGGAAACTCCTCCCGGATTCACGAAAACATTCAAAAATAAGGAAGTATGTCGGTTGAAAAGGACGCTCTACGGGCTTAAGCAATCTCCTCGAGCCTGGTTTGGCAGATTTACCTTAGCAATGAAGGGATATGGCTTCCAACAAAGCAACTCCGATCATACATTATTCCTTAAACGAAGAGGTAAACTTGTAACTTGTTTGATTATATATGTTGATGACATGATTATAACAGGTAATGATGAGGAAGAAATGAAGAAGTTGAAGACATACTTGTTCACAGAATTTCAGATGAAGGACTTGGGAAGGCTTAAGTATTTTCTTGGAATAGAATTACTAAGGTCTAAACAAGGGATCTTTATATGTCAAAAGAAATACATTCTTGACCTCCTAGCTGAGACAGGAATGATCGATTGCAAGCCAGCCGACACCCCAATGATGGCTAACCAGAAACTTTATATGGAAAAAGATGGAGAATTGGCGGACAAAGAGAGATACCAACTTTTAGTTGGCAAACTAATATACCTCACACACACTCGTCCAGACATTGCATATGCAGTTGGGGTAGTCAGCCAGTTTATGCATCAACCTCAAGTAGCTCACATGGATGCAATATGGAGGATCATAAGGTATCCCAAAGGAACCGTCGGCCATGGGGTTCTCTTTCAACCAAACAAACATCTTAAAATCCAAGCATATACAGATGCAGACTGGGCAGGAGACAAAGGAGACCGAAGATCAACATCAGGATATTTTACCTTGGTCGGTGGAAACCTAGTCACGTGGAGAAGTAAGAAACAAAAGGTTGTTGCCTTATCAAGCGCCGAGGCAGAATTTCGAGGGATTGCACGAGGTCTAGCAGAAGTTCTATGGATACGCAAGCTTTTAACTGAAATTGGTTTTCCTCAAGATGAAGCCAGTAGGATCATGTGTAATAATGAAGCTGCAATACAAATTTCGGAAAATCCTGTTCAACTTGATCGTACAAAGCCTGTGGAAGTTGATCGACACTTCATCAAAGAAAAACTCGAGACGGAGATTATAGAGCTTCCATTTGTTCGCTCAGAAGACCAATTAGCCGATATACTAACAAAAGCAGTTAATGGAAGAATCTTTAATCATTGTCTTCACAAGTTAAGTATCGGAGATCCCACTACTCAACTTGAGGGGAGTGTTAGAAAATAAAAAATTATTAGGATCAGATTTACATCATTTCCTTTCTCAAGAAGATTTTTGCCAGCTAACAAATTACCCATTATGGACCGTTGCTCTCAATCAAAGGGTTTCCAGTTTTTGTATTGCCATATTCAACTTTTGTATCAACTATTTATTTACCTTTTTCTTTTGTAATTCTTCATAAACTTGTATCAAGCAATAAGAACATCTTTGATTTCCAATAGAAAACAGATTGTTCTTCAAAAAAGAGCTCACACTACTACTAAGCGTATGATTATCACCGGGAAACAGTTACCGGGTAGCAATCCATCGGTAATTAGCAGTTTGTAGTTATTGTAGTTTTGTGATCAAATTTTAGTTCCCAAAATTTATAATTTTTTATTTCTTTCAAAAAGTTTAACTATATTTAATATTATTATATTCTAAATAAAATAGAATTAAACATATTACTGAGGAAAAGCCCGGTTGGTAACTTAAAAACCCCAGTCGGTACTCGGTAAACAATTTGTCGGTAATACGTCGCTAATTAGTCTGTCGGTGTTCCTCAGGTCATGCCCATCGGTTATATATAGAACAAACCCTTGGGGCATGGCCATATTTCCGACAGCGTATTACCGACACTTTTATCGGTAACAACCATCACTGACGGATTGAATATGGATATATTGTTCGTTTATTTTATTTTTTCCTGCCGTCTGATGGACTTGAAAAAAACCCGCTATTAAAAATTTAAAAAGATGGCAAGAAAGTTTGTAAACACTTTTGAAGTCTTTATTTACCTGTGCTCGGATCCCTCGGAACGGTATAGAAAAAACATTACCACAACGTTCAGCCATCCGCTTTTCTTTCTCGACTCCTTCTCCTTCACTTAACCATCTCCTACCATCAACAGGAACAGCAATGTTGCACATATAACCCGGGTGGCCTGAATCCTCCAAGAACGAACCCGTAATCTTCCATAAAAACGAAGCAAACGACTCTACCTTAGACCTTATAATCCCATTTTCACTAGCCAACAACCGGAGTCCGTTTATTTGTTCACCCTTGATATAATAGATTCTACTTATTCGCGAGTGTTGATTGAGGTCCAATTCATTGTGGGGATCGCTTTCAGGCGATGGGAGTTTAGATAGGGGTAAAAACATGTTGGCTACATAAGGCGTGTAGTGCTTTGAATGTCGAGGTTTAAGGTCCGAACGATCAAAATAAGGTATGAGAGATGGTGGTTGTAATCGAGTCATATTGGCCCATGAAGTGGTGAACATGTTCATCGAATAGCCGTCAATTACTCGATGATCAAACAAGCATGCTATCACCATTCCACCACACTTCAACATTGTTACCTGAAATCGATTGTATGTCACAAGTTCGAGTTGTAGAAACAACCACTTTTGAAACTTTGGTTATTATTCTGTGACATTTTTCCTATTATTTATTAGTATTTTTTTATTAAATTAACACATGAATTTGAATAGTTAACCTGAATGGCAAGCACCCCATGGTGCTCTTGGGGCATTAGTTTCACTCCAATGTTCTCATCATGATTGTAGAAGTCAAGTTCCCAGAGCTCCACATCCGCGGCAGCTTCAGTAAAGTCGACACCTCTGTAGTTACAATGAATCTCGAGCTCACCGGCGGCGTTGGGCACAATCTCTCCCGCAATTGGGTAGAAGAAGACGAGTACTTGAGATAAAGAAGTCTTGAGTGCATCAACCATGTCCACTTGGTCATGGGGTTTCTTGTAACAGAAAAAACAACCCATATCAATGGGTGGCACCACCAAGTCTAGGTTCGTAAGGGGTAACCAGTGCTCGGACCATGGTTGTTTTGGTGCCACTACTTCAGTTTTTATTACCTTCACTTTAATGCCCATTAGGAAGATATATGTTTTATATAATTATATGTATAAAGGGAAAGAGAAAGAATGTCCAATGGAGATTCACAGATGTAGTAGCTATATATATATATATAACCCGAGCTAACATAAAACTTGTTCTTTTTGTTATTTAAACAAGCGTCATAATTAGCTTAGGACGGACAACATTAGTTATGCAGAAGTGTTGCTTGTTCAAAAGTATTTGTTTGAACAACTTTAATTGTAATAAGACAACCAAACAGCTGTTGTATAACAGCTGAAATTCATGTTTGTTTGACAAACTTTTGATGACAACCAAAAAGCTGTTGGTTAGCAGCTAAACTTTATGTTTGTTTCACAAACTCAAACTGTACTTGGGGAGGAAGGAGTCGTCCCAACCCCATTCTCTCTGTGTGACACGTGGGTTAAAACCGTATAGATTTGGGTCTCATGAGAGGGGTTGATTCAATAGGTTCATAAACCCGGTTTGATGTTGATTGTAATCAACAAAACCGGATCCGTAGGGGTGGGTCGAGTGGGAACCGGAGAAACTTGGCTATTGAACCATTTGCCGCGGTATAATACCCTAGTACTGGTGGCCTCATATCTCCCTAAATTGTGTGTTGTCCCATATTTCTCCAAAACTAATTTGAATGAAATATATATAATTCAAAATTACAATACTTGGTTTAAATATAAAATAAATAACTCAAATAAAAATATTTAATCTAAATGAAAAATACATAATTAAATTAAAAACAACTTAAATTAATCTAGAAATGGTTTCTTGTGTGTTGTCCCATTCTCCAAAACTAATTTGAATGAAATATATATAATTCAAAATTACAATACTTGGTTTAAATATAAAATAAATAACTAAAATAAAAATACTTAATCTAAATGAAAAATACATAATTAAATTAAAAACAACTTAAATTAATCTAGAAATGGTTTCTCATAATTTGCCATTCCGAAACCGGCACGTGCTTAATTAAATTTCTGGTACGCGTAGCGATGTTAGTACTCGACATGGGCCACTTCAGTCGCTTTCTCACCCTCGTCATTTGAAAAATGAGAGATTTGTAGAATTGTTGTGTTAAAAATGGTTGGTATTTAAAGAGTTTAAATACACTACTAGAAAATAAGGTTTTTGCCGCTGCATTTTCGATCGCAAAACGGTGGCAATTGCCTTTTTTGCTACCGTTTTGCCACAAAAAAAACTCGGTAGGAAAAGCTCACGTGGCAATTCCCCTATTGCCAGCTATTTGCTACGGTTTTATTTTTTGAGACCGTTTTGCTACCATTAGTTTGTCACCGTACGTTTTGCAACTACTTTTTGCTGCCGTTTTGCTACCGTTAGTTACTTAGGGGAGGCGGGGTGGTCCGTGATGGACCATATATCACGAGTGATGAACCTTAGAACACCGCCGCCACCTACTACTTCTACGCGTGAAACTTATAACGCGTGGAAATCTTCATGCGTTGTAAAAATTGATTGTATGTGTATGACTTGTACGTTGGAATTCCATCACTAGTGATGACCACCGCCACTAAAAATTGCTTGTGAGTGATAGAATAGTGGTTGCTGAAATGGCGGAACATGATTGGATGTTTGTGAGTGATTGAATTCAATCACTTGTAACCACCCCCACTCCCCTTAGTTTGCCACTGTTTTGCTACCGCCTTTTGCCACCGTTTTGCTTTTTGCTACCGCTTTGCTACCTTTTTGCCCTACTACCATTTATATATACTACCATTCCATTTCTTGTATCTATCTACCTGCCCATTATTCGCAAAATGTAACCATTTATCAAATTTCAAAATCATAAAAAACATTCCAAAAACCTGCATCCAATAATTATATTATCTTGCTAACAAGTTTTAGCAGCAAGTCAAAGTATTCCCGATACATTCTTTTCCCAGCATCAACAAATGCAAAATCATAGCTGTAGAAAGGAGAGCGAAATATAATTAAACTCCATCAAGCTTCATTTGTTAGTTTTACTGTTTTAACTAATAATGGTGTTAGATAATCAAAATATCCTGAAAACAATTTTTAAGTAGAGAACTGCATAACTCGTAGTAGTGTTGGCCAGATATAAATACCTTTTTGACATTTTCAGCCTCAATAGATTTGGTTCCTTACCTGCAATTTCCTATTCATGAAATTTAATCCAGATTTGCATCAGAATCCTAAAAAAATATTAAAGTGGTTAGTCAGTATGATAGTGTTGCACCCACGATCATATGAATACTAAATCAAATATTAAATATTAAGATAATAATTTAATGAAGTTTACCTTTCAAAAAAAAATATTAAGATAATAATTAGCGGCAAGTTACCTCCAATGTGTTACCATCAGGAGCAATATCTCTAACATGAAAGCAGTATCCGTCCACTCAATGCTTTTCAAGAAACTCAAAGCTAGCCCTCACTGCAACAATGGTAACATTCAAAAAGTATAAAATGCTGCTAAACAAATAAAGTAGTATTTATAGTTATGACTGTTATGTGCAATTGTTAATTTGTTATAGCTTTTAGGGTTTATGTGAAATTGATTTAGGGCTTATTCTTTAATTTTATTTCTTATAAAATTAGGGAATTTGGAAGTTGAAAGATGAAAAAACAAACTCTCATTAGTAGTCTTTTTAAACGAAAATTCCAAGAAAATGATGATTCGGGTGCAACTCCTAGTTCAAATATTATTGACGATAAGCAAGAAAATGAAGATATTGGTCCAAGTTCAAAGAATGATATTGATATGCAAGAAAATGAAGATATCGGACCAACTCCAAGTCCAATTATTACTTTGGCTTCAAGTCCTTCAACACGAAACAAAATCGATTTGAATGATCTTCCTTCGGATCCCTCCGACAGACCGCCTATTACTAGTTATCATCCAAATCAAATAGACGACATAAGAAGAGCGTATCTTGTTAAAAAGGCTTTTCAACCACGGGGTCATGACTTTAAATGGACAAATTATTCTAGTGGCCGAAGACGTTTTAATGTTAAATGGGTTTGAAAAGATGTTGGCAAACGTAACATCTTTTTGTGAAAAAAACAACATTAAGATGTTAGATATGGCGGAAAGTTATGGTAATAAAAGAAACCGAAAGTATGTCATTACTAACCGACATCATTTTGAAGTTGAGGTTTTTAATACGGTTTTGGATATGCAACTTCAAGAACTTGGAAGCCGATTTAGTGAGGTCTCAACTAGTTTGATAGAAAATATGTCGGGTTTAAATCCTTGTAACTCGTTTGCTAAATTTGACATATCAAAGATAGTGAAGTTTTCTGAAATGTATCCGAATGACTTTAATAAAAAAAGAAAGAGGGGTTCTTACTGGTGATCTTTCGACATTTTATCACACTTTAAAGGAAGATGATAAATTTGCAAATTTAACTGGATTGAGTGACCTTGCTCATGTAATGGTGGAAACCGGAAAAAATGAAACTTTTCCTTTGGTTTATCGAACATTGAAGCTAGCACTGGTTTTACCGGTTGCAACCGCAACCGTTGAAAGATGTTTTTCTAAAATGAAGCTTATCAAGACGGATTTACGCAATCGGATGGGTGATGAGTATTTGAACAACGCTCTAATTTGTGCGGTCGAAAAAGAAAGTTTTTGTAAAGTAAAAGAAGAGGATGTCATGGCCCGGTTTCAAGCTTTCAAAAACCGAAGAGGAGAACTCATTTAGGTACGTGTTTAAATTTATTTATTACCGCGCTACTATCGTTGTTTCGTTTACATTGTATGAAGTACGTTAAAAAATTTTTTTTGAAACGTTGCCCCTTAAGTATTTTTCTAGATCCGCCACTGACAGTGTCGGTCTCACACCTAAATGCCGCTAAGCTGAAACAAAGTTGCAGCATCAAGATGAACTTTTATGACTCGTGTATGTTTAATCAAATCTATCATAACTCAAATTAAAATGAACCCACATCAATATTACTTGCACATACATAAAGATGGAACAGCCACAACAAGTAGTGCTACTTTCATAGTCCGAACCTCCACTACTCCAGACACAGGTAGCAGGCTAAGTCAACTCACAAGATTCAAAAGTGTTCATCAAACAAAACCTTTGGATTTAACAAGCAAGTTTTCCCCTAAAACTCCTTCAAGCCTTTGACTAAACTAGCTAACTTCAGCATGAGAGCACTTCTGGTCATTGACCTTGCATTCCTCAATCATCAAAACTAACAACAAAGTAATAGTTATATCAATCTATAATCTAAATCCACATTTTTCACATTTCAAAACTTCATATATAGATTTTACATAAACCCAGTGAATGATACCAGTTGCATATACTTCGATGAGTTGACTAACAGTGATTTTGTTGGAAATCTTTGAATAATGAAACGTGATTCTGCAGAAGGCTCTAAACGATAATGTTCATAAATGAATTGATGATTTACAGATCTGGTAATGTCGATATATATATACATACAAACATAGGGATATATAATTATTTTGTAACTACCCTAAAATAAATAATAATAATAATAATAATAACTATATCTAGCTTATATATATTTGTATACATATAATGCCGGACATATATGTATACTTATACGTCTAACACCCTCCCGTAAGCTAGATTACTTCAAGTGACATGCGAAGAAGCTCTTTAAGTCTAATGAAGTCCCTTGGTTGTAATGCTTTTGTCATAATATCAGCTATCTGATCCTTTGTTGCACAAAAGATGACATTTAATTCCCTTTTCTTGACAAGATCTCTGATAAAGTGATATTTGACCCTTATATGTTTGCTCTTTCCATGATAAACAGGATCCCTAGCCAAACATATTGTGGACTTATTGTCACAGTATAAAGGAATTGAGGAGTCGTTATTTTCTTGCAGATCATCCAAAATTCCTTTGATCCATAAAGCCTGACAACCTGCTAATGATAAAGCCATGTATTTTGCTTCCGTTGAAGATAAAGCCACTACCTTTTGTTTCTTTGACTGCCATGAGATGGGACCAGAACCTAAATGAAATATATATCCGGAGGTGCTCTTGCTATCATCCATATCTCCTGCATAGTCACTATCACTAAAACCTACAAGAACCTTCTTTCCTCCCTTGGAGTATGTAATTCCTTGATCTTGTGTTCCTTTGATGTATCTAAGTATTCGTTTAGCTGCTTCCCAGTGATTCCTCCTTGGACTCTCCATAAATCTGCTAACTTTGCTGACCGCAAACATGATGTCTGGTCTCGTGTTGGTAAGGTACATCAAACTTCCTATTAGGCTTCGATACACCCCTTCGTCTACAAACTCTTCTGGATCATCCTTTGATAATTTCAATCCATATTCCATAGGTGTGGAAACAGTATTGCATTGTGTCATTTTATATTTATCCAACAAGTTTTTCATATACTTTCTTTGGGACAGTATGATATTTCCATCTTCATAAAGTACTTCCATGCCCAAAAAATAATGTAATCTTCCCATATCAGTCATTTCGAATTCCCTATTCATTGACTCTTTGAATTTCGTAATTAAGTGCATGGAATTACTTGCAATGATTAAATCATCGACATATAAGCATATCACTAACTTTCCTTTGTTAGTGTCTTTTATATATAAAGTATGCTTATATGCACTTTTCTTAAATTTATGTTGTAAGAAGTACGAGTCTATGCGACTGTACCATGCTCTTGGTGCTTGTTTCAGACCATAGAGAGCTCGTTGGAGATGACATACCTTTCGTTCTTCTCTGTGTTTAATGTATCCTTGAGGTTGTTCTATGTAGACTTGTTCATTCAGTTTTCCATTTAGAAAAGCTGTCTTAACATCCATTTGATGAAGATACCATCCATAATGTGCAGCTAGAGCTAACACTATCCGAACTGTTTCGAATCTTATTACGGGTGCAAATACTTCTTGATAATCTATACCATATTTCTGCCTATATCCTTTTACTACTAATCCGGCTTTGTATTTGTCTACATTTCCCTTCTCATCATATTTTGTTTTATAAATCCACTTCACTCCTATTGGCTTCTGATGTTTTGGTGGATCCACCAGTATCCAAGTGTGATTTTTATTAATGGAGTCCATTTCTCTGTCCATCGCTTCTATCCATTTTGCATCTTTACTTGCTTCTTCATAACTCGTCGGATCCGTACTTGCATAGAGAACAAAATTCACTACTTGATTTTGGTTATATTTCTGTAACACCTCTGCATTCGAGAGTTTTCTAGTATTGCGATATACATTCCTAATGCTTTTAGTTTTAATGACTTCGTTTTCTGAATCTGTAGATGAAGTGTCACCATTGTTTTGTTGATCTTGATCAGCACCTTGTTGTTGTACTTCATCTGTCCCCGAGTCACTACAAGCTTGTTGATCATTATTGGTATCTTCTTGATTTTGTTCTCCATTTATGTTATCTGTCGTGAGGTTATCACTTTCCTGTTCTTGGTTCTTATCTGTCTCTCCATCTTGTTGAGTTTGTATCTCCTCTCCATCAGTGATAATAAATGGTACATTTGATCCTTCACCTTCGAAAACCCATCTCTTATTTTCATCAAAGATTACATCACGACTGATGATAATCTTGTTAGTTTGAGGATCGTATAGCTTATAACCCTTGCTAGCTTCACTATATCCAACAAATATTGTTTTTATTGTCTTGTTGGATAATTTGTCTCTGTGTTGTTTGGGTACAAGAGCATAAGCTAGACAACCAAATACTCTCAGATGTTCTACATTTGGTTTCTGTCCATTCCAGGCTTCGAAAGGGGTGATGTTTGGTCTGGTCTTCGTAATTGTTCGATTTAGAATGTAAGTAGTGCATGCTACCGCTTCTGCCCAGTAACAGTTAGGTAATTGCTTAAGATTCATCATGCTTCTACTTAGTTCCATTAAAGTCCTATTCTTCCGTTCGGCTACTCCGTTTTGTTGAGGAGTATAGCTGTTAGTAAGTTGATGTCGAATCCCATTAAGTCTCAGATATTCCTGAAATGACTTGCTGCAATATTCTCCTCCGCGATCCGTCCTTAAAGTTTTGATTACATGATTCGACTGCTTCTCATTCAAGACTCTAAAGTTCTTGAAGTGATATAGTGCCTCGGACTTAAATTTAAGAAAATACACCCATGTCTTCCGAGTGTAATCATCGATGAATGTGATGAAATATCTACATCCACCGATGGATTCTGTTCTCATTGGACCACATATGTCGGAATGAACTAATTGTAGCGGTTCAGTTGCTTGCCAGACCATTTTCTTCTGAAAAGGTTTCCTTGCATGTTTCCCAGATATGCAACCTTCGCATATACTATCATCCTTCTTTATCTTTGGTAGTCCAAGTACTAACTCCTTGTTTTTCATATCAATCAAAGTGTCCATGTTTACATGCCCATAACGTCTGTGCCATAGACGGGAGGAATCATATGTAGTCATATTCAAGGCATATTTCAGATCGCTTTCGGGATGTAATGGAAACATCTTATTGTTAGTCATCTTAACAATACCAATGAATTCATTATTTGAATATTTGATAACGCATCTATCTCCTTTGAACGCGACTTCATATCCTTTCCTTATGAGTTGGCCTACGCTTAACAGGTTATGTTTCAACCCCTTTACATAAAATACATCTGGTATCTTCCTTTCTTTTCCTCTAATAATAATAGAGACATTTCCGCTGCCTAATACTTCCAACCGTTTATCATCTCCTGTTCTCACCTCCTTTTTTAAAGATTCATCAAGGTGAGAAAAAAGTTCTCGGTTACCACTCATGTGGTTACTGCAGCCACTGTCAAGATACCAACAGTCACTTTTGACTGTTTCCTCCATGTTAAATATCATGAACATAGTGTCATCTTGTTCATCGACATCATCTTCTGTATGAATTAATGCGTTATCCATTTTCTCGCGTTCATCCTTTTGTTGGCAAAACTTGGCGGTATGTCCAAGTTTATGACAATTGAAGCATCTTATTGAATTCATATTGAAATTCTTGCCCTTATATTTGTTTCGTCCCCTTCCTGCGGATTCATTCCTAAACGACTGCCTAGATCGATCTTGGCCTATATTCGTTACTTGAAATGCATGTTCAACAGGATTATCTTCGTATCTTTTTAGTCTTAATTCATGTGATTGAAGTATCCCCATCAGTTCTTCGGTGGATACTTCTGCCAGATTCTTTGTTTCTTCGATCGTAATAACAACCGATTCGTAATTCCTAGTCAAACTACGTAAGATTTTTTCTACAATCCTTTGTTCGTCTAATTTTTCTTCATTCATCCGCAATTGGTTTACTATATGGATCGTTCTGTTGAAGTATTCCTCAACAGATTCTCCATCTTTCATATTTAAAGAATCAAATTCACATCGAAGGGATTGAAGTCTTACAGTTTTTACGCACGTTTCTCCCTTGTATGATTTATGAAGAATAACCCATGCCTCTTTCGCTGAACTTGCCTGTGAAATCCTCTCAAAAACTGTGTCGGTTACAGACTGAAATATGATATGCAGGGCCCGTTTGTCTTTTTTAATTGATTCCCGATATGCAGCGGATCGTTCTTCAGACGGATTCGGTCCCAGTTCTTGATACCCTTCATCGACAACTGTCCACAATTCTTGTGATTCAAGCAATACCTTCATTTGAATGTGCCAATGATAATAATTCTGTCCAGTCAGTTTGGGGATCTGTGTTTGTATGCCTTGCGTTTGATTCATGATCTTGAATTCAACAATAAATTGTAACTGTTAACGTAAATGGATTTCTTGGATCGGATGTTGTGGCTCTGATACCACTTTGTTGGAAATCTTTGAATAATGAAACGTGATTCTGCAGAAGGCTCTAAACGATAATGTTCATAAATGAATTGATGATTTACAGATCTGGTAATGTCGATATATATATACATACAAACATAGGGATATATAATTATTTTGTAACTACCCTAAAATAAATAATAATAATAATAATAACTATATCTAGCTTATATATATTTGTATACATATAATGCCGGACATATATGTATACTTATACGTCTAACAGATTTACTATCTCCTAGTTGACCAAATACTCTTAGAAGCCGGTGGAGATGTCGCGTCCGGTGGAGATGAGGTTGACCATTGCCGGGGGAGAAAGCGGTGTGAAGAGGACGAGGATGGGGAGTCTGGAGGAGTTCTGAGTGTGAGGGTTTAATCGGCTAGGTCACAACGTGTTTATTTGAAAAAGGGTGTGATATAATATTTTTGCCACCGCTAATACAGTAGCTATTCGGTTAATACCTTTCTACTTTTCATGATTTAGTATTTTTTTTGTCATCAGTTTGTCACCGAAAATGTGAGAAATTGTTACCTAATTTCTTACCGTTTATAGTAGTAGTAAAGTTTTTTTTTAATGGCAAATTTCTTTATTCCTGTCGTCTGTGTGAGTTGAACCCAAGACCTTCCCCTCCTAAGGTGTTTGCCTTTGCCAATGGACCACCACCCTATTGGTTTTAAAAGTTATTCACCGTTACACCCAACAACCACAAAATCCCGGAAATTGGTGGGAGGTCCCCAATTTATGGGGAGAAAAATCTCAATTTCCGGAGGAATGGTGTTCCCAGCCGGGGCCGGATTCTCCCATGACCTCCCCAGGCTCCACTACATCCTGCCTTACGTAACCTAAACACAGTTGAGTAACAGCTGCACTTGGGCTTTAAGGGGAGTCCTCTTTGTGGCGTTTGCTGCTCCCTTTGCAGGCTCAGATATTAGTGTAGGATATGTTTCTACTATACTTTCTCTAACCAATTCTATTATTATACTCAGTATTGTATTCATGGGCACACGGTAAGTGGGGTTTTAAGTATAACAAAACATAGCAAGGTACAATGTATTTAATTTAGCATTTTTTTACCATGGGAACAATGGTGCACTTTCTTTGTCTGGTTGTTGGAGTGTCTTTAGGAGCTGTTGCTGGGTGGGATGCTGCAGGGTCTGTGGATCATCTGCTGGACCTGTGCGTCGATTATTAGTTAGAAAATAATGCAGACGTGGTGAAATTTTTTGTGTTATATTGGGGTATGAACAGTAGCGGATTCAGGATTTTATTCTATTGGGTTTCTTTTGGTAAATTCTCATTAATTCTTACTACTTTTTCTAAATTATATAATTTTCTCACTATTTTTTTTCCATTTTTTCCAAACGCACTGGGTTTCTGTGAACCCACAAATGTGGGTTGGATCCACCCTTGGGTGTGAAAGTAACTGCACTTTGTTATGGTCAGTTACCTGGTGGGCAGTGGGGTTTCTTGGATTTGTGAGAGTGTTGTGCTTAAGAGTTGGGTGATGACCAGTTGCTTAAGACTAGAGTCTGCATATGATGGTTTGTTAAAGCGGACTTTGAATGCTCTACTCTGCTCCTTTAAAGCTTGGCGTCGTTCTGTTATTTTTTTATCTTCCTCTGTCTACTCGCGGATCATTTCTGACCATCACATTTTTACAAATGATATCATTGCCAAGTGAAGAGTATGACATATTTGCTTATTGTGTTGCTGGTTAGCGTTCCGTTGACCAGGGGCGGACCTTAAGTATATCGAGCCGTAGCACGGGCTACGGCTCAACTTTTTATCCGTAGTGTAATTTTTTTTTGGGGTTTTTATACTACGGATACCCCGGAACAACTATGAGGACACCCCTAAAAAAAGTCTGTACAGCCCAAATTGCAGTTTATAAACTTAGTTCCTACTTCTTAGCCCAACCCAAATCAATAATCAGTTATAAGATTATTACAACTTATAAATCTTATGATATTAAAGCCCAAATCAATTGAAGATTGTAAATAATAAGCCCAACTGCCCAAAGCCAGTTCTATGTTAGCCCAAAATAATAAAATACGCCCTCTAATCAGAAGTTTTAATGCACGGAACAAGTGAAAGATTAAGGATACCAAACGTCGATCATCACCAAACGTCTGAACTCTGAACTGATGCTGCGCTGAAGCCTCCTGAAGTTGCTGCTGAATTGCTGAAGTCTGAACTGTTTCACCGAACAGCGGAATGCCAGAACAGGCAACATCAGATCATCGATTCGATTGTGACTTGTGAGTATTGAGTATTCTTTATTTCTTTTCTTGGTGACTTGTGAATTGTTTGATTGTTTGTTTATTGAGTATTATTTATTAGTTGTTTAGTTCATTTAATTAGTTATTCGATTGTGATAAAAAAAGTTCAACTTAGTTTCGCTGAAATAGGATGAATTGAATTCATTAAAGTGGGCCTATATTATAATGTCTTTGATTGTTTTATTAGTTTCGCTAAAATGTATTTGATTGTTTGATTAGTTGTTTTATTGGTAATTTGTATGTTTATAGGGATTGTTGTTCAATCTCTTAGTGAAGTTAGCTTTGCTTTTACCGGTTGCAACCACAACCGTTGAAAAATGTTTTTCGAAATTGAAGCTTGCAAGACGGATTTACGCAATCGAATGGGCCTGGATTTTTTGAACAATGCTATGGTTTGTGCGGTCCAAAAGGATTTTTTACGTGAAGTAAAAGACGACGATGTGATGAAACGATTTCAAGCTATCAAAAAAAAAGAAGATGACAAATATATTAGGTATTTGTTTTACTTTATTTATTTATTGTCGTTCTTTTTTAATATTATATGATTGCACGGTGGAAAAAAAATTAGGATACCCCTGAGTTAATGTTCTAGTTCCGCTACATGGTTGATGCAGTACCCCTAGTGAAGCCCAGAACATGAAATATTCATTAATATTAAAAAATCACTAATTATATATAAATCATTTAGTTTGAATTAGAAAAAAAAAACAAAAATACAAAAAAAAACTAAAAACATACGTTAACAGAAAAGGGCAACAATCAAAATTAAAAATTAAACTGGCTAAGTAAATGTAGGTCCCGATACGGATCGTCGGACTACGATGATTTCTTGTTTCGGATGCCTTAACGAGTGCTGAATCCACATTACGACACAAACCGAGCGAGAGAATGAACAATACACAAAGATATCAACGATTAACGGTTCCGTGTATTGATTTCGACAGAGTTTCGGTACAAGATTCGACAAATACAAAGCTCACCGGAACTCTCTCTACACTCTCTCTCTAGCTCATACAAGCTCTACTCTAACAAGAGCCTCTACTGTATTTTTTGTCCATACAGCAGAGTTACATAGAAGCAAAACAGAACAAATCGAAATAGAACGAAACACTTAAAGCATCATCGAAATAGGATGTCCATATATCGAAATAAGTTTTGTTGATGCATAATGTCTATCGCCTACGTCATCAGTCTATGTCGTGTCATTATATGTAATAGTGTTTGAAAATGTTAAGTTTATGTTTTTGAGCCAGTTCACACGACCTGGAAGGTCAGGTCGAACGAGGTGGTTTTTGACCAGTTCGTGCGGACTGGAGTTGTTTAGTTCGTGCGATCTGGGAAGCCTATAAATAGGCTAGTAGTGTTTTTCATTTGTAACTTTCTGGAGAATTGTGCAACGAAGTGATGTCGGATTCTCTCTGTACCAAAACGTTTTATATGAATGAAGAACAAGTTTAAAGTGACTTTCTACTCTTCTACTCCTGTTCTAACACTGATTGACGGTTTCTAGTCTGATTCCGCCTTTCTAGAAACTAGATCTGACTCTGATTGACTCGTATTGGACGACTCTTCGATCCTACAAGTGGTATTAGAGCTCAGGATGAGTCAAATCTGTTGATATCAGTGTTTTGAACGGTTTAGAACCATATACTTCTACTCTTTCTTGGATTTTCAGACAAATTCACGGACAAAATGGACTGAATTTTAGATATTGTGTGTAAAACATCATTTTGAACAATTGTACAAAGTTTCAGACCATAAATCGAACTAAAATTGATCAAAAGATGTTAAAAACTTGAAATTTTGATAAACAAAGTCTTCAAACAAGGTGAAATTGTCCAAATCGTGTGAAAATGATGCTCGAATCGTGTGAAATTGATCAGATCGTGTGAACTTTTGTCAAACCGTTTGAAAATCTTGTCCAGTTCGCACGAATTGGACCAGATCGTGTGAAATTTTCACACCGTCTGACCAGCTCGCACGACTTGAGTTTCCAGATCGTGTGATTTTATCAGATCGCACGAATCGAAAAATTTTTTAACTAGTGTTTGTCACCTCGCACGAATTGGTTAGTCCAGGTCGTTTGAAATATCCAGGTCGTTTAAAACAGTCCAGGTCGTTTGAAAGGTCCAGATTGTCTGAAAGTCCAGATCGTGTGAAAGTCCAGGTCGCTTGAAAGTGTAATTTTTCAAAACTTAGAAATTTTTCGAAACGTTTTTCAAAGTATAAAAATGGATAATCAAGAGTTTTACAATGCATTTTTCGGAGGAGGTATGAGTCCTCAAACTCCAGCAAGTATAGTCCAGAATGTGAATATGGAGAACGAGCTAGGAACCATGCAAAAACCACCGAAACTGCTCAACATTGAAGATTATTCGGGGTGGCAGGAAAGATTTCGCACGTGGGTTCAGGCGAATCACCTCGAATGCTGGTTGAAAGTTGAAACAAAATATGTAGTCCCTATGAATGATGCTAGTCTTCCAAAAACACTTAACGCGTTAACTCCAGCTGAACAAGACAGTTTTAAAGCCGAGAAGAAGATGGTCAGTATATTGCGACAGGCAATTAAGGAAGATATTTTGGTACTGTTACAGCATCAGGGTGACGCGCAATCTATTTGGAACTCTCTTAAAATCAAATTTCTTGGGAGTGCTGCAATGATCAAGAGCAAAAAGGCATTACTGAAAAAAGAATTCGACATATTTACTGCTATCAGAGGAGAATCAACGAAAGAGTTGATTGAGAGGTACTGTCACTTGGTAGTGGAGATGAAACGTTTGAATATAGATAAACCAGACGAAGATTGGGTTGATAAGTTGGCTGACGCACTGCCACAAGAAGAGTGGGGTACGTTCTTATTGATTTTGAAGAACAATTTGGAATACGTGGGTTTCAATTTGAGTACGTTTATCGAGAGAATTGAAGCTCGTGAGCTTGAACTTAGGAATATGAGGAAAATGCAATCTGCAAACGTACAGCAAGATGTTCAGCTTTATTACAAAGGAAACCCATCTGCCACATCTGCTCCGAGTCCAAAGATTCAAACAGCATTCAGTGCAGATTCTTCATCGGGAGTACCTCAAAGCATGCCTAACAACAACTTTTCACCGTTTACAAATTACGAACCAAATCCTAAGGTTCAGAGTTCTCAAGAACAGGTTTCTTCTCAAAGTTCTTCAGGTTCGAACAATCAGAGTTATAGTCATGGGATACTGTGCAATATTGTTGTTAATATAAAAAAACGGTCAAGATTTTACTGAGACAGCTGCAAAGCAACATATAGCACTTCTAGGTTCTGTACTTGAGTCTTACGAGAGTCTAGTAGCCGGACGAATTGGTAACCCAGACATGACTAAAGAAGATTACGATCAAATTGATCCGGAGGAACTAGAAATCATCGACATAAAATGGGGTATGGCGAGCATTGTGAGAAGAGCTCAGAGGTTCATGGAAATTACCGGAAGAAGTAGTTTCGCAGGCCCTGATCCTAAACTTGGATTCGACAAATCGAAGGTGACTTGTTTCAAGTGTAAAGAGAAGGGACACTTCAAGCGCGAATGTTCGAACAGAGAAGTTAATAACCACCAGAATCCATTCGCAAACGATTATTATCGACAGGCCATCTATCATAAGAACAGTCAACAACCATTCATTACACGACCTCAAATCGAGAACAGTCAATCCAAACAAACAGAAAAAGCTCTTTTGGTGAAACAAGATGACGAAAAGATTCCAGAAGGTTTCAGTTGGGATAAGTACGTTCCAGGAGGTGGTCTTGCAATGATGGCTGAAATTGTTGAAGAGCCGGAACTGGTAATCGAGGAATGTGTTTCTGAAGTTGAAGAAGTCAGTGAAGTGATGAATGAAGAAAATTTTGCAGATCTAGAAGAGGCAGCAGCAGCGGTCTACTATTATCAGTCTGAACAGGAGATTGTTAGTAATGCATTTAAATCCATAATGCCAGCTAATGTGTTTGATTTTTTTGCAGGTTTCTTTAGTGAACCGACTACGGGTTTTTACCCATAGTACGAAGTTGAACAAACTACGGTTCAAGAGATCATTGATGTCTCAAAGGAAATGAATGAAGAGACTTTGAAAGAAATAGCAGACAAAGCTCTTATGGTCAAGCTGCAAGAGGTAGAACAAACTAAAACATCTTCTGATAACAATGAGACCAAAGATGCAACTCAAGAGTCAGTGTCTGTTGAAAAGGAGTCAATTATCGAGACTTGTGATACGTATGAGTCAGGAGAGCAGTCCGAGTCCGATGACAAATCAGAAAATGTGAAGTCCGAATCCGAAGAGAAATCTGAGTCTGAGTCCGGAGAGTTTGGTAAATCGGAAAGTAAAAATGATAAACAAGAAAATGAAAAAGTTGATCCAATTCTTGAAAAACCATGCGAAAACTGTTTGAAACCATGCATGGATTGTCTTGAAAAAGACAAACAGTTTCAAGAATTGAAAAGGTTTAACGACAAATTAAAATTTGATTTTAATGATGTTAAAGAAGCTTATGACACTCTGTCACGATCAATTAAAATGATTCACACTGAGAGTAGAGAAAATGATAAAATTGCTAATTTGCTCAAAGCTACGGTCATGGAAAAGCAAATGTCGATTAACATCCATCTGGACACAATCGCATCTCTAAAGAAGGAACTTGAACTGATGCGCATTGAGACAGAAAGAGTCGACAAAAAGTTGATCAGCTATCTTTCATCTTCATATGTGATTGATCAGATTGTTCCTTAACAAACTGAAGTTAAACCAGCGTTCAAAAATGTTCCACCCCCAATGTGGAATCATTATTCTCAGAAATATCCAGAAGGGGTGGAAAAGGCATTGAATCTCAAACTGAGAACAGAAGAGAATGAGTTACCGGAAAACATAGATGTTACATTCTCTCCGTCTGACACCGACAACGAGTCACAACTGGTTAAAACAGTTGTAGACCAAGTGTTGGATGAAGAGAGTGATAACACTGATTTCGAAACGGTTAAAACTCATCTTGAGAATTCCAGCTCAGAATCTGAAGATGACGGAAACTTTCTTGATAAGTTTATCCCAAAGTCAGATAAAGTTTTGGATGACGATTCGATCATTGTGGTTTACACGATGACCGGAACTGACAAACTGTATACTGATTTTGAGTACCCGATTCAGAATGCGAACCTGGAAAATGTTGAAAAAGTATTTAAACTCGTGGAAATTAATATTTCAGAAGTTAACAACAATTCGTTTCTATCAAAACCGAAAAAAATCTTTTGTTAAACTATAACCGACAAACAAGCCGGTAAAGAAAAATGAATGGGTGGGTAACAATGGTAATCACAAGAGACATGGTAATAATTACAAAAAGAAAGGTGTTGGTTTTGAGAAGAAAATGGCTAAGAAAGAAGTTAAACCAAAGGAAAAATTGAGTGAAGTGTTTGAGGCTGGTAATAATACAGAAGTCGAAAAGGATTACATCTTTAGTAAGCAAGCAATTAACGATTTTATTGCAGCCAAAAAGATAAGAGACGAGGCAAACAGATCCAATTTTGTTGAATATGACAAAAGAATCTGTTATCGATGCAATGAAATCGGTCACATGGCCAAACAATGTGTCAAAAAGATAATAAACCAGTTTTCCATAAACCAAAACCAAATATTTCAAAGGATGATAAGGGAAAATTACCTATGGTATCCCCCGTGCGTATTCTTAAACGCGGTGAATCATTGAAGTCAGAGGACAAACCAAAATCAACTTTTGAGATTGGTGAATCTTCAAAATCACAAAAGACTTCAAAGATTTATCCTAAAACAAAGACTTCCCAAAGTCAATCATGGGTGGAGAAACCTAAACGTTCTTTTGAGGAAAAGAAAATGGAAAATGTTTTAAAATCTTAACGAAATTTTTTTGCAACCACTGATGAGAAAATTGAGTTTGTGTTAGATAAGTTGATTGAAGAATTCCCACCTATCACTGAAGGAGCTCTAAAATCAAAATCAGAACCTGATGTTCCAAATGTTGTTTTTAACATTCCAAAAGTTGACGTAGTAGCTCATGATATTGTCTTTGGTTGTGTACCAAATGTTGAAAAATCTTGGGTATCGTTGTTTAGGTAAATGTCTTTTGATGTGTGTAGGGGCTTCCAAGGTCTATCATTTCTAAATGGATAATGGATAGCGGCGCCTCAAGGTACATGACAGGGATGTTAGCACTGCTATACGACGTCAAATCAATCAATGGAGGTTATGTCGGGTTTGCTGGAACTCAAGGTGGAAGAGTTGTCGGAGAAGGAATACTTACTAACGGAGTCGTAACATTCGATAAAGTGAATTACATTGCTGAGTTAGAAAACAATCTGTTGAGCATCTCTCAGATTTGTGATAAGTCATTTACAGTTCATTTTACAAAAGATGAATGTCTGATTCTTAAACCAGGGTTTAAGATACCCGAAGAAATGGTGCTGATGCGCGCTCCTCATGAAAACGATCTCTATATACTAGACATGAGCGTTGCAACAACGACAGATAAAAAGGTACAATGCTTTGTGAGTAAGATGAGGGCGACTGAGAAAGAATCCATCATGTGGCATCATAAAATGGGACATATTCACTTGAGGAAGATGAACTTTTTAGTTCATAATGATCTTGTAGAATGTGTTAATTTGAAAAACTTCCATCTTAACGATGACTGTATTGAATGCAAGAAAGGGAAGCAAACGAAGACATCGCACCTGAAAAAGCTTTTGAACTCCATCAGATTACCGCTCGAAAGACTCCATATGGATCTTTTCGGACCGGTAAATGTGAAAAGCATAAGTGGAGATCTATATTGTTTAGTTGTTACTGACGACTTTACAAGATTCTCCTGGGTGATGTTTCTAGAGAGAAAAGATGAAACGTTTGATTCTTTGATGAAGCTATTCAAAAAGATGGAAAATCTTTATAAACTGCCAATTAGACGTATTCGAAGCGACAATTGCACGGAATTCAAGAACAACCGTATGCTCGAATTCTGCAACGATAAGGGCATTCTTCATGAATTTAGCGCACCGTATACTCCTCAACAAAATGGTGTCGCAGAAAGAAAAAACCGTACGTTGATCGAAACGGCTCGTACCATGTTAGCAGATTCGAAATTACCGGTATATTTTTGGAGTGAAGCGGTTGCCACGGCATGTTACACACTCAATCGGGTTCTTACGGTGAAGAAGTACAAGAAAACTTGTTTTGAATTACTTCATCTTTACAAACCGAATTTGAAATATTTAGAACCATTCGGATCACCATGCACATTCATTGATCCAGTTGGTAAATTTGGTGCAAAAGCTAATGAGGGTTTTTTTGCAGGATATGCTAGTCCGTTGAAGAGAGTTTTTGTTCCGAGTTTGGGGAAGATCATACAAGTTCAACACGTTGACTGTCAACGGTTTACTGCTCCAAATCAACTTCCCGGAAACAGGTTGCTATTTGATTACGATAATCTCTGGGAGTCATTTCATCTACCGACAGAGCCGAATGAGGAGGAACTGGCATTCTTATACCAACAACAGCAGTCTCTTTCACAAGAACAAGTGCCGAGACCGTTGGTGGTTTCTTCGCCCACCGAGGGTTCAAATGATCATGAGGCTGGTCCTAGTGGAACTGCACATGTAACCCCAGAAGAAACAGCTCCAATATTTGACCAATTTGATGACTCAGAATCGGAAACCGATCCGATTTATGACGAGGAACCAAATATTGCGACTTCAAATGCTATTAATCACACGGGTGATCAGAATATAACAAATTTGCAATCGAAAGTGAGCGTACCGGATACAGTCATGCCAAGAACATTATCTTACCATCCGTCGGAGCAAATCATTGGTGACCTTCAAAGCGGCGTGAAAACCCGCGAACAAATAAACAAAGGGCTTACATGTTTTTACTCTTCTGTAGCTCCTTTACAAGTAGACTTCTAATTAAAATGTTTTATCTCGCAGGTAGGGCCGAAAACATATAAAGAAGCATTAACCGAAGAGAGTTGGGTAAATGCAATGCAAGAGGAGTTACAACAATTTGAAAAGCTTGGAGTGTGGAGGTTGGTCGATCTCCCGGAAGATCAGAAGTTGATCAAGACCAAGTAGGTCTTCAAATGTAAAAGAGACGATAGAGGGGTTATAGTAAGGAACAAAGCACGATTGGTAGTCCAAGGATTTAGTCAGCAAGAAGGGATTGACTTTACTGAAGTATATGCTCCCGTTGCTCGACTTGAGGCAATTAGAATCTTCTTGGCGTTCGCGTCATGGAAGGGATTCAAGGTCTACCAACTGGATGTCAAATCTGCATTCCTCTACAGCAAGATTAAAGAAGAAGTGTATGTCGGTCAACCACCGGGTTTTACCGATCCTATACACAAAGACAAGGTGTATCTACTCGACAAGGCGTTATACGGATTACACCAGGCCCCGAGAGCCTGGTACGAGACGCTTTCCCAGCATCTGCTGACCAACGGGTTCACCAGAGGGACTGTCGATAATACCCTGTTCACTAAAGAGGTTGCAGGACATCTACTTATCGTGCAAATATATGTTGATGATATAATTTTTGGATCAACGAACGATGAGTTGTGCAAAGAGTTTGAATAGGTCATGAAGAAGAAGTTTGAAATGAGTTCAATGGGGGAGATGAAGTTCTTTCTCGGGCTTCAAGTTGAGCAACGGCCCGATGGAATCTTCATACACCAGACCAAATATGTGAATGATGTGTTGGACAAATTCAATATGTCCGAATCATCTCCCATATCAACCCCCTTGGCTACGAATCATGGCATATGTCCGGATGAAAGTGGTGATAAAGTGGATGAAACGCTTTATCGGTCTATCATAGGATCGCTAATGTATCTGACAGCGTCACGACCGGACATCATGTATCCAACCTGCCTCTGCGCCCGGTACCAGTCAAGTCCCAGAGCATTACACATGATGATAGTGAAGAGAATCTTACGGTATCTCAAAGGTTGCCCAAGCATCGGCTTGTGGTATCCTCGATCCGGTGACTTCTCTCTAACTGGATATTCTGACTCTGACTTCGGGTGCTGTAAGTTGAACGCTAAGTCCACCACTGCTGGTTGCCAGTTCTTCGGAACTCGGCTAATCACCTGGCAGTGTAAGAAACAGACCACAGTCGCTCTCTCGACTTGTGAGGATGAATACGTTTCGGCTTCCAATTGTTGTTCCTAGATTCTCTGGATTCAACAGCAAATGAGGGACTATGGTTTGCAATTCTTAGACACACCAATTTATGTGGACAATGAGGCAGCCATTAATATCACTAAAAATCCAGTTCAACACTCTAAAACAAAACATATTGAGATTCGACATCATTTTATTCGTGATTGCTACGAGAAAAAATTGATTTGAATTGATTATATTCACACCAATGATCAGAGAGCTGATTTTTACACTGAACCCTTTGATAAAACAAGATTTAATTATCTTTTGAAATTGAATGGGTTAAAGAATTTGTTTTCTGGGAGGGTGGTAGAGTGTGTGGCCGAGGCGGACAGCGATCAGAAGTGATCTGCGTCTAGTTGTCATGTTTTTCTGTACAATTTCTTTACTGCTTTTGATAAAACCAAAAACACAAAAATATGTTTTTGATTTTAGTGGGAGAAAGTTTATAGAAAATACAAAAACATGATAAAATTTCATAAATACAAAAACATTGAAAAAGTCAAAAAAGAAGTTTGTGAAAAAGAGGAAATGATAGTATATCAGTGGACTATCACAACATGCTAAAGAAATGGATAGTCAAAATGCTTTTAAACAAGTCTTACTGATGATGTGCCAGTAGGCTTCACACAATTAGTAGATTGAGTTCGAGATATAAACATAACGAATAACTGCTTATCTCGTGGGGAACATCTCTCGGATATATGGGTAACCCCCGAAATCTTGTTTCAGAGATTGCCTGATTCTGAGATACTAGGTCTTTATACTGTTTGATATCTGGGGTATTATACATGGTCTTCAGATATTGCGGAAGCAATGGCCTGGACCTCGTATAATACTTTACGCGCTTTTAAACCTCACCCTCTGCATAAAAATTGATAAAATATTGAAAGATACGAATCAAGTGCAGTTGAAGAACAGATTCTCTAAAGGGAACACACCTAAAGTCGAGCCTTCATCTCTTTGTCTGAACGGAAGTTCTAACCTGAGCTCCCAAGGTCTCGCACTGACCCAAATACAGATATCAGATTGGTATACTCACCTGTATAACTGAATCTAGGGAATTTTGATACGGGAGTATATTCTGAGGTGGGACACGCGAATAAGTTCATTCCTTAAAACACTAATTCGTATCTTGAATCAATTGAAACTTGTGTAGAAGTTTAAGTGGACAAAAATACTGACAATCAGAAGTGAATTTGTTTAAGAATTAAAGTTAAATCAAGATCAACGGTGTTAGTGATAAGTCTTAAAAACTGATATGATCCTCTTACACAATCTCACAAAAAGATGTCTGTAAATATGTTTGTACAGTTTCCAGTTTCTTCAATTCCAAAAGATGTTCTGTTTGTTTAGCTAAAATGTTAAAAAATTCAAAAAGATTTGTCATTTCATCTTATTTTCGACAACAGACGTTGGGGATCTGATGATCAAAGTTCCACAGTGCTAAACATGTTGGATCATTTGGGTTGGATAAGAAAAGTTTGAGAAAAGTATTGGTAATTGCTCAAAATGGATCAAAGTTCATTAATTTGAATTTAACTTGTTTAAAAAAATGTCAGCGAGATCATAATTTGGTCAGCCAGGGTCATTAACTTGGACTTGGCAGGCTAAACAGTTGGCCAGGGTCGTTAATTTGGACTTTGTTAACTGAGTGTGTTGGTAAAAAGTTAAAACATTCAATAACTTGAAAAAATAAAAAATAAAAAAATACCAACTCGTGCGAACTGGCCAAACAATGTCAAACAAGGCCAGACCGCACGAACTCCTCAAATCGTTTCAAGCATTCAACTCGCACGAATTGGCATCCTCTATATAAAGTAGGACCCAGATCACGTGAACACATTTCAGTTTTCACTCCGCACCAAACACACATCCTTCGAGCGATCTGAGCGATTTGATTGATTTCTTTGTGTTCAAGCCGTAATCTTGTGATCATTGTGTTCAGAATCCTTGTATAAGTTGGTTAGCACAACTTATATCATGGGAAAGGTACTAATTGATGCTTAATTGAACCAGATCTAATGAAATCGTATGAACTCGAATGGACAGAAACTTTGAACTTAGATCTCGGCTTGTAAAGTGAATGAAATCGAATAAAATTCATACCAACATGATCGGATTTTGATGTATAACAGATCTATGACATCAATTTCATGATAAAAACAACTTTTGATAACCTGTAAAATCACTGTTCATATATGGTTGTTCAAACAAAGTGATGATTCAGACCGCACGAATTGGTCAAATCGTTTGAAGTTCACATCATTTGAGATTGATCAGTTTGTTTGACCACCAGGTCGTTTGGGATGGTCAGTCCGTTTAACCACCAGACCGTTTAAGATTGGTCAGATCATTTGTATACCAGTTCGTATGAAAAGTTTGATTATTTTGGCACGAGGTCGCACGAAATGGCACATCGCGTGAAGCCAGATCGTGTGAATCTTAAGTTTGTCTTGAAATTTGTGCAAAATGTTTAACTTGTTGATTTTTTTTGTGTTTCAGGCATCAAATGTAATGTTTGATTCATCACACAATATTTGCTGTGTTTACGATGAAACTCTACCAAAGATGACTGTGTTTAAGGAAATTTTTCCATTCATGAGGCGTTTACCGATTCAGAAAGCTTTAACGGATCAGCACAAAGTATTCAAATCTCATGTTGATCATTTCTGGAAGAATGCAAGTTATGATGAAGTGAATGATGTCATTAATTCAAGTGTGAGTATAGATGATCAAGATAAAGAAATCATAATCATAGAACAGCTTGTCCGAGAAGTGTTGGAGTTTCCAGATGACGAAAATTCGCCAACAGGGTTTCCAGAAAGAATGGTCAAAGGATGTATGCTTAGAATGGGTTATAACAGTCCGTTGAACAAAGCAAATTACTTGAAAGCTTGTTTTATGAAGCCGTACAAATTCTTTATTCACTCAGTGATTCATGCGCTAAGTCACAGGAAAGGTGGATACGATGTTATGAAAGATTATCAAATGTGTATGGTGACGGCGTTGGTGCTCAACAAGAAATTCAACTTTTCTAGAATTGTTTTTCATTACATGAAAGACAATATTATTTCTAAAAGTCGAAGTTGGGTGTATCCAAGGTTTGTGCAGATGATGTTGGATCATGCTTATCCGAATCTGGTGAAAGATGAAGAAAACGATCTGATGATGTTGCATCACATGGATAATGAAACGTTAATTCGATTATTCAAGTATACGAAGAATTGGCCTGAACCGAAGAAGACATAATTTTTCGGATTCATCAAAAGTGAAAAGTATGAGGATCCAGATCCAGTAAATCATTTAAAGTGGAGGAATGATGCAGAAATGAAAGAAAAAAGTGCAATTGATGAATTAACGAAGTTAGAAGATTTCGTTGAAACTCGAAATGATTGGTATACAAAAGCAGAAAACAAAAAGAAAAAAAAAGGTGGAAAGAGGGATCCTACACCGAATGTCCAAGCTGAAGAAGGATCATCTTCTCAACCACAGAAAAAACATAAAAAGAAAGCAGTTGAAACAATGCTGGTTGATGAACCAGAAGTTGATGAGACAGAAGCTGATGTTGAAAAAGATCAAGAACCGTTAACTCCTGAAACGGAGTAGTTGTTGAAAGATGTTGATGATACTTTAGTAGCCGAGAAATCAGCAAGTAAGATAGCAGTTGATGATGAAGAGGAGAGTTCATCTAGTGCAGAAGTTGATATTGATGCTCAAGTTGATCGTTGGATTAAAGAAAATTTTGATCCAAAAGATATAGAGAAACAAAAGAAGAGAAAGAGGAGTTCGAAGGATGATGATGAAACATATGTTCCACCAGAGAATGTTCAAGTTGTAACACCACCATCTTCAGGAGGTAGAAAGAAATCAACTTCAAGAAAACGTGTCATAACTCCAGCAGCGCGAAAGTTAAAATTCAAGCTGAAACTAAATCAACCACCAGAACCACAATCTAAACCACCATCACCACCACCAGAACCACAATCTAAACCACCTTCACCACCACCACAACAACCATCATCTGAACCTTTACAATCACCACAATCACCACCACCACATCATATCTCATTACCTATTCATGAACAACCACCAATAACTTCACCACACATCCAACAAACACCACCAACCACACAACCACCAGTTCATACTACTCCTAGATCATCTGGTTTTAAAGATTTTCCACATATTCCAGAGAATATAGCTGTTGAAGAGCTTGGTGATTTTAGTTTTGTGAATGATGATCTTGTGAAGAAGTTGCAAAAAAAGGTGGATGAGGTGTCAAGTGAGAAAAAGAAGTTAGAGGAACGTGTAAAGTCTGTTGAATCTGAGAATTCATCTTTGCTGAAGAAGATTGAAGCTGATCAAGTCGACATAGACATTCTGAAAGTTCGAATAGCTGTCTTGGAAGAAGAAAAGTCTCGAAGAGATGAGCAGAATGAGTACTTCAAGTTGAAAAATCAAGAGTTAGAAGCCAAGAATGCTAGAAAAGAACATGAAGAGTATATGTTAAAGAAAGTATTGGAAGATTTGATTGGAAAGCCGATTGAACAAAGGTTTGAAGAGATAGAACTTGAGGAAGTTAGAGTAAAACGTAAAGCTGAAATAGAAGCTGAAATGAAAGATAAGGGTAAAAGTGTTTTAGCTAAAGATGATGTTCAAGTAACTGAAAGGGAAATTGTTCTGATTGAGAAAGTTCCAGAATCGTCTATTCCAGATCCTTGTCCATTAACTTCAGTATCTGGTATGATCGAAGATGATGAAGATGATAATCTGAAAGATGATGCAGATGAAGTGTATTTTGTTCATAGTGATGATGATGATGATGATGGAAATGATGATGCTGATCAAGGTAATTCTGGTATAAAAGTAACTGAAGCGTCACAAGAAGAGAATATTGACGATTATCTTCATGATGATGCAAACGAAGAACCAGAAAATGCAGGAGGAAAGGGGGAGTTTGTTGATGCATAATGTCTATCACCTGCGTCATCAGCCTATGTCGTGTCATGTATATGGTAATAGGGTTAAAAAGTTAAGTTTATGTGTTGTAAGCCAGGTCGTATGACCTGAATGGTCAGGTCGCACGAACTGGAGATGTCAGTTCGTGCGGACTGGATGTTATACTCCGTGTGATCTGGGAGGCCTATATATAGGTCAGTAGAGTTCTTCATTTGTAACTTTCTGGTGAATCGTGTAACGAAGTGCTGTCCGATTCTCTCTGTACCAAAACATTTTATATGAATGAAGAACATGTTTAAAGTGACTTTCTACTCTTCTACTCCTGTTCTAACACTGATTGACGGTTTCTAGTTTGATTCCGCCTTTCTAGAAACTAGATCTGACTCTGATTGACTCGTATTGGATGACTCTTCGATCCTACAAGTTTCTCAAGAATATATCGAAATAGACATTGCTCTTATGTATCAAAATAGACTTCCTTGTCTATTCCGATATTTGTAATGGAAACAGTCCCATTTATTTCGATTATGTAGCCCAAAATATAACCTTTAGTTTCAATTGGCTATTTCGATGATATCATGTATGATGATGTCATCATGATGTCATCAATATTCAACCCGATCGCTCTCGTGTCTTCATCATTCGTGTGTTCTACTCCGGTCGCATGATGTAGGAATGTCGCTACGCCACTTTTGAACCGAAACGAACCGAACCGTGCCACATCCACACAAAAGTGTATCAACAAACTCCCCCTTGGATGTTGCTGGTGATGTTTCGTTCTTCACACTACAGGATCTTTGAAAGTCTTCACGAGTCACAATCAAGAGGTGCATCAACAAACTCCCCCTTGGATGTGGCTCGTGAATCTTTGATCTTCAAAATTTCAGATCCTTGTGGTGTTGATGAATGGTCAACTGCAAATTGATCATCTTGATCGCATCCATGTCATGTCATCACTCCACAGCTTGTCATCTGACACGTTCTCTGTGCCTTTAGCTGGTGCGAATGCCACATCTGCACACACAACAGAGCTAAACGCGTAATGAGAACGACCGCTAGGGACTTGATCAATCTTAGAGAATTCTTAAGATGAAAATCTCACTAAGGATTGACTTTAAACAATACTTTAAACACACATGTGACCAACTCTCAATCTACTACCAACCGATAACATTTTGAAAGTTTTAAATTGTTCAATTTTAGAAATTTAACTTTCAAAACTTGATTCGACCGTTTATGAAGATGCAATTGTTTTCCGGCTTTTAATCAGGTTTTAGGTGGAATAGATTCGAGTTCCAACATCGGTCAATCAAAAATAAGATAGAAGCAAAATATTTTTGGCTTTTATAAAGTTTAAATTAAAACACAGCTAAAATCTTTTTGGTATTTTTTTAATTTTTCAAATTTTAAGACGGAAAGCAATAAATAAACATTTACAGACATTCTTTTTGCAAGTTTCGAGGGTAAGAGAATAATATCAGTGTACGGTCATGCCAAAACACCCTTGTTCATTTAGTTAGTATTTAGATAAGCATCCTATAACAGTTATCGATATTGTTGTCCACTTAAACACAACAATCAGATGTAATCATATGACTTGGGGATACGCTTAGGTATGATTTATACCTACCAACCGGTCTTCATCCACACACGACACATTCCTGTATCAAGGTATGCATGAGACTTCACCTTACTGGTGAGTATACCATTTATCATCTATTTTGACGTATAATGATGTGAGATACTCACTTACTTTGCGGATGAAAACAAGCCATATGCGATAAAATCACTTATTTATGAGGAACTTGATTTTCGGATGGATGTAGGGCGAGAGAGCAAGTCCGTGAACAGGTTAGTAGCAATGTACCAAAAAAGTGACGAACTTGACTCTCGGATGATGGATGTGATATTAAATCACTTATTCAGAGGTGGATGTGATCTGATTATCACTTATTGATGGTCATATGCAATATTTACACGTATGTATAGCATCGTGGAAGCTCTAGACTTGCATCCCCGTTATTTTCGGTAAAAGAGATAACCATGATACGCAGATGATTATCAGACGAAATTTCGGTACCAAGACCATATGCTAATGAATGGTTCCCATACGGTCTTCAGTCAATTAAGTTTATATCGTCCTGCACACTTTAAAATGATTGTGAGCCTACTGATACATCTTAATAGAGATACTTATCGTTTTTCATTTTAAGTTCAAAGAGGTTTCGACAGACCACTGATTTACTATCATTTTCTCTTTTTAGCGCTAGGAAACTCATTTTTTATGTTTTTCAATGTTTTTGTATTTTTCTGATTTGGATTTACTCCCCCTAAAATTCGAAAAGTAAATTTAAAATTTTAAGACATCTTTTTGGATTTTCTTCAAGAAAAATATTCACAAAAACGATTTCCCGATGCAGATTAACTCGTAGTTTGCCTCGATGCCGTTTACCAAAATTAATTTGATCAAAAATGATTTATCGAATTTTGGAAAAATGAGTTGGCATATTGGTAACTGGTGTGAAGCAAAACAACATTGACGAGTATCGTATTGAAACAATCACGTGTGAGTTGATATTCGAGATCAGCATGTCTGGCCAAAGAGTGTTGTACGAAATGTTAAATTCGTAAAGCAGCTTAAATATCGATAAAGACAGGAGAGATTAGAAATTCAAAACCGTACTCCAACAACTGCTTTGTGAATTTCCAGGAATCTGAGTGCTCTACCAAACTGGATATCCACCCGGTGTGGATTTCAAGGTCAATTTTGCAGCTACTTCAAATAACTGAGAAATCTCTTCACAGCAACAAGATCAGAAACCTGCGGATCCGGCTAGTAAGAGGCAAGGGAGCATGTGGGAAAGCTTGTACACATCATCATTGGACGATCCATACATGATGTCTTCCACATACTGTTGCACCAGCAAAGGTCTTCGTCTTTGCTCAACAAACACATTTTCTTCAATACACCGTAGAGAAACGCACACTACATGTTCATCTTGTATGTCTTAAACTTCTTGTGGGAGAATAAGCCATGAATATTTGAAAAGTTTCAGACGTGTTGCAGGTGCGTACATTTCATTGGAATCTATCCTCTTGGCCCGATCAAAACCATATCAATCTTGGAACATTTTTCATCTTGTCGAATTTTCCAACTTCATTCATCATCATTCTTTCATCAGACATTTATTTTCTTCATTTCTTTTTCTCTCTCCATCAAAGGTAACCATAATCTCCGAATTTAATCATTGTGTCAGAGTCGCATGTCGCCGATCAGGTGTTAGATGCTCCACTATCAATAATCCTATAACTATCAATAGTTCCTCCTGGAACATTCTGCACACTCACTTAAAGATCAGTTGGAGAGGGGGACCCATGCCTTCATAGACTTGGGTCGTTCGACATCATCGAGAATTGTGACTTCGATTTCTCGATGATTCCAAATTGATTAAGCTCCCCCTGAAACAGTTACCGGTTTTGGTTTCCAAATCTATGTCTATTTTTCATTTTTAACATCTAGTTTAACAGACTATGTTTGAACAACCTCTGGTTTCAAAGCATTTTTCAATTTCTTTTCTTTGTTTCTTTTTTTATTTCATTTCTCGATGTTTAACAAGACTAGGGTCCTGTTTTGGTGAAACAGATCTGTTATGGTAACCGTTACCATGGGGGGTATCAACTTTTGTTTTTCCATTGGTGAGATATGGACAATTCTTGACAATGTTCCCATACTCACCGCATTCACAGCATGATCTCTGCTCAACAAACCTCGGAGTATCATGATGGTGATAACTTAACGATGAACTTCACGATCTCGAGGTACTTGGTCTACATCACAACAGTTTGTGTGTCGTGTGTAGTTGTTCTGACTGTTTCTTTTCAAAATCTGAACTTGTTTAACAAAATCCGTGTTGGGTTTGTTTTCAAAAGTTTTAATTTTATCATTCCCTCGAGACTTCATGAAGTTAATCTTTTGAAACTTCTTCTTGTTCTGAGTTCTTTTTCCTTTCTCTTTACTTAATTAGCGTGATTTTGCTTTTATTGATCTCGAAGTTTTTTTATTTCCATATTGTTTCTGAACTTCTTCTTTTGGGATAGAAGCACACTGAGTTACAACAACTCTTGGGCTTGACTTACTCAAAAACTTATGGGTTGAATCCGCAAACACTTTATCAATCAAAAACTGATTAACATTTTTAATGGGAAAATCTTTGTTTGAGTAAACTTTGTCAGAACCAATCAAAGTATAAAGCAAGTTCGCGCTTTCACAGGTTTCATCCTTTTAAACAACTTACTTAGGCCATGTTTTAAGATCAATGTATTATAATCATGATTTTAACCTTTGTAAAAGTTATATTCGTAAAAAAATTACTTTCAAGTTTATGGTTAAAGTTCATGGATTTTGAAGATGATGATCTTGTTTAGATCTAAACATCTTAGTGTTTAGATCATCATTTTCAGCCAAGTTCATACAAGATCATTACATATAAACAATCTACTTTAACATAATCATCAAGGTCATAAGAACTAGTTTACCATAAACAACATAATCAACATATAATACATGATTTTTGTAGACTTTTTAGTTTATGTTAGAGTTTTAGCTTTGATTTCTATGGTGTTCATGATGACCAAGTCGTACACTTGATGACTGTCGTAATGGTCATAGAAAAACCTAATTAAACTAAGTATTTAGCGTAAGTAGGGTATCGTGTCACACCCCGATTTTTCGTTTCTGCGGAAGCGTCACGAGGTGTGGCTAGAGCGGTAATCGTTACATTCAATCAAGTAAACATCACATTTAAATCATGAAAAGATGTTCATCTGTACATTCGTTTAGAAACAATAATTTACAATACAAACAACTTGTTCGAAATAAAAAAAAAACTACAACTTTAACAACATTGTTTATAGTTTAAAATAGGTTCACAAAACATGATAAGTGAAAACAGGATGACATCTCAAAAGCTGGAGTTCTTGACAATAACACGGACATGTTTTCCAAAGTCGTCCGCTAATTACCTGTAATACATGTTAGTTTTGAAAAACGTCAAACAAAGTTGGTGAATTCATGTATTAAGTTTGTGTCAAATAATTCTTTAAAATATTTGATAGATTTGAAATTGGTATAAATTAAACTAGTAAGATCATTAATGTTTTGCAAGGACACTAATATGTATGCCGAATAGGAAGCAACAAAACCATGATGATAAATTGTGTCGGAGACACTTGTTTTACACACAAAAGCACTCGTAACGATCTGTTATTGTTGTCGTTAAGAGTGAGGCTCGCCAAAACCCAATAGATCTATCACTTTCGTTCCTCGGTACCTGTTTATATATTAATGGCCCCTTAGTTTAATCCTCATCCGCATGTGATCTAAATATTATCATTTTTATAGTCATACCAATTGCAATGTGACACCTGTGTCACTTCAACCATCAAACAAATACCAAACCAATGAAATATTTTATTTCATACTTGGGATTTGTATAAATATGTGTATCGTTTGCACCTATCAAATCTTGTTCGATTTCGAGCTCTAAATCGCTTTCTGGAAGGTTATACGCGATCTGATGCGTAAATATAACCAGTTTAATGCAACAAACACTCCGGAATAGTGACGTAGGCTTAACATACCTTAAATAACCTTTACATAACTTAGAAATAAGTTTTGAATGGTTTGGTGTGTCGAAATCAAGTTTATTCGCTTACAGGGACTAATTTCGACAAACTGCGAAAGTATGCCGATTCGTACTGTAACGAACATTCCCGAACTTGATCATAAGTTAAATATGCGCTAAATATCCTTTACATAGCTTAGAAATAGGCTTTGAGGTGTTTGGTGTGCAAAAATAAACTTTCTTGATCAATAAGGACTAAAAGCGTCAAAAAGTGCATAAGTTTGCATTTTCGCGCATATCTTACGTTCTGAATATATCCGGACATCCAAACTTTTATTTAAGCATTAAAATATTTTATTTTAGTGTTTGGCATGATAAAATTCCATTCTTCGCGTAATTTGGATCGTTATTTGCATCCGTTCGTGTTTCATCGTAATTAACCGAACAACGCAACCGTACGGCCAAACGAACCGACATCCGAGATATTTTTGAGCATATTTTAAGTTCCCTATACTTTAACTTCATTTTAGAGCCTTGAAATGAGGTTAACGGGGCTTAAACGTGCCAAAAATGCATCAAAATGCATGTTTTTCAAATGCAGGGGCCTGGTTTGACATTTCTGCCAAAGTTTGCTAGGCCTAGGGCGTAAGCCTTGATCAATTCTTATGCAGCTGGTGAGAGCTCATCAGACAGAAACTTCATTTTCAGCATTCTGGTCATATTTCAGGGGTTTTAATGCAAAATTCTCAATACCTTGGGCTGAAAATTGATGGTTTTTAGCATCCCATTGTATTCTAATACCTTGGGCCCAAGTGTAAGGCCAAGATTCAAGCTCGTTTTTCGATGAACGATCCTAACGGTTCTTGGTTTTCTATAAATACCCACCTCCACTCATTCCTACTGATTACCACGTTGATTAGGCCTAGTGACGAGTCGTAGTTTCGGCCAAAATGCGTATTCATGCGTATTTTGTATCCAAACTATTCTTGGGTATCAAAACCGTTTGTTTTGATACCAAACCTGTTTTCAAACTTTGTTAAACATGTTTAGCTCGTAACTTTAGGTTTAGTGCTTATGTAGGGTCGTAAGATAAGCGATCTAAACAACCGCTTAGACTTTCGAACTAGACCCGTTTGGTCGATCATTAGGATCCGACGAAACACATTAGGTGACCATAGTTACATAGGGAATAACCTTCCGAGGTTATACCTTATGATCACTTCGTTTAGTTAGTTGTATGATAGGTAGTTTATATGCCTTAGGTAAATGACCAAAATGCCCTTTTATGCATAATTGATATTTAAGCATATGTAACCCAAACTTTTGTCACTTAACTGATTATGCAACATAATTAAATATGTTTAGGCATATAATACTTGTCATAGGACTAGTTAGGCGTTCCAAACGCATTTTGTTGGTGCATGCGTCTGTCGACTTCGTCTTGTATTGAGTCTTGTATGTAACGAGTCAAATCAGGGCACGAAAATCAAGAAAGTGTAATTAGAGGTAATTCCGCTTGAAATGACACTAGGTCATTTCAAACGGAATCAGGAAGTTAATTTCGCTCGAAGTATCATGTTGATTTCGCTTGAGATGTTTCAAGCGAAATCAGATTTCGCTTGAAGCTGTTTCGAGCGGAATCACATGGTCTATAAATACCTTGTGCCTGATTTCGCTTGAGAGGGAGAGAATAGTTCCGGTCAGTGTAACGAAGTGCTGCCGAAGTGTCCACAGACTTTTATTTGATCTAAAATCAATATACGGACAGTTTAAAGTGATATCTCAGCTGAATTGAACTACAAGTGGTATCAGAGCTCAGGAGGAAGAGTTCTTACCAATTCAGCTGCAAATTCTGTTTTCTACATCTTCTTTTTCAAAATTTACAACTTTTCATGGTTAAAATCGGCTAAATTTCTCACAGAATGTGCGTAATAGTGTTTTAACAAACCCTTGAGAGTTTCAGAACTTAATTCAGCTTAAAACTTGATCAATTGGACAAAATTTGGACCGAATTGCTGACATCAGCATGATTTCGCTTGAAAAAGTGTGTTGATTCCGCTTGAAACTAGCTTATTCTGCTTCAGTTGGTTATTTCGCTTGAGTGATTCCGCGTGAATCACTAATTCCGCTTCAAGGTCCTTATTCCGCTTGAATTCATATTCCGCTTCAGGGTGATTCCGCTCGGGAAGAGTATTCCGCTTGAAATTGGCAGATTGTGAATCTTTTGAAAAACGAGACATGGAGAACGAGTTTTATAATGCCTTTGCTAGCCCAATGACTGTTACTCAAAGTACATTGCTTGAAAATGAAACTGGAACAACACAAAAACCGCCTAAGCTTTTGGACATTAATGATTTTAGTGGATGGGCTGAACGATTTGGTAACTGGGTTGAAGCTTATCATTTAGATGCTTGGGAACATACTGAAGTTCAATATTTTAGACCAGTTGGTAGCGATCGAGAGAAAATACCAATTAGAGATTTGAGTGCTGAGGAGAAAAAGAAATACAAAGATGAGAAGTTGATGGTTAATTTGTTCCAGCAGGCAATTAAAGAAGACATCTTGATTTTACTTCAACATAATGGAACTGCACATTCGATATGGACAGAATTAGAAGCAAAGTTTCTTGGTAGTGATGACATGCTTAAGAACAAAAAGTCGTTGATGAAGAAGGAATTCGATTTGTTTCGAGGTTTAAGAAATGAAAGTACCAAGCAGATCATTGAAAGATACTGCAATTTATTGAAAAACATGAGCAGATTGAGTATCAGAAAGGATAAAGATGAGTTGATTGGAAAGCTAGCTGATGCGTTGCCACATGATGAGTGGGGCTCGTATCTTATGATGTTGAAAAATAAACCGGGTTTTAATGATCTAACATTGAGTGATTTTATTAAACAGCTTGAAGCTCAAGAAATGGAGCAACGAAAGATAGCGAGAATGAAGAACTATGATGGAGAGCAAGACATTGGTTTATATTATAAAAGTGGTGTTACTAACAAAACCAATTTTTCACCAAAAGTTGAAACTGCTTTCAATACAACTGGATCTTCTGAAAAGCCATCTCAAGGATCAAGTAACAAGACAGGATTTTCTTCATTTCCATCATTTGATCCACACTTTTCTACAACAAAGAGTGGCAAAGTACTTCAATGCAACATTGCTTTAAACCTTGAAAATGATCAGAATTATACCGAGGAAGTTGCTAAAAGCCACATGTCTTTGTTGGTAACTGTGCTTAAATCCTATGGAGGTTTAGTTGCAAGAAGGATCGGGAATCCAATGCTAACGAAAGAGGATTACGATCAAATTGATGCTGAGGAGATGGAATTAATGGATATAAAATGGTGCATGGCTAGTGTATTGAGACGAGCTGAAAAGTTTAAAGAAATTACAGGCAGAGATGATTTTCGTGATGCAAATGTTTCAACTTTAGGATTTGATAAGTCTAAAGTTACTTGTTTTCGATGCAGGGAAAAGGGGCATTTCAAGAGAGAGTGCACAAATCGTGAAGCAAGTGGAACTCAAAATCCCTTTGGAAACAATGATTACTATCGAAAAGCGTTATATCATCAAGTTGCTCAACAGCCACATCAACAACAACAGCCACAAACAGCTCATGGTAGGAAAGAAATTGAAGATTCAAAGAGAGCATGTCTTGTTAATCAAGATAAAGGAAATGGTTTCAGTTGGGATAAATACATTTTAAAAGATAGTAAAGTATGTGTAGCAGAACAAGAAGATGAAAAATTGGCAGAAGGTTTCAGTTGGGACGATTATTGCCCAGACAAAGAATTCCTGGCTAAAGGATTTGTTGCTCAGGTTATCAATGATTATACTGATGATTATTGGGCAGAAAAAGTCAGAAAACGTTTAAATGGTGAAGTTGAGAAAAAGAAAGAAGTTGTAGAAGAAGTTCAAGTGAGAGTAGTTGAAGAAGTTCCAGCATTTGAAATCAAAACAAGTGATGAGGTAGTCAAGGTTGCTAAGAAGTGTATGAATTGTGACTCTCTGATAATGCAGAACAATGAATTGCTGCACAACATAAAAAGGCTGAAAGAATCATATGATACTTTGAATAGAGAGATGAATAAATACAACGAGTCAAGCAGTGAACAAGCTGTAGCAATGAATACACTCAAAGGAGCTTACATGAGACAGCTTGACGATGTCAACTACTACACAGATAAGTGTGCTGAGCTTGAATTGAAGTTAGCAACACAAAGAATTGAAACTGAAAGAGTTAACAATTTATTAAAAAGTTACTAATGTTCTACTTTTGTTGTTGACAGGATTTACCCCATAGTGGAAAAATTGAAGACATTTGAAGAAGAAAAGACTTCGAAAGAACAAAAATCTGTGACAAAAGAAGATGATGAAGTGAATACTTCTGGTAAGAAATCAAGTGTGGTTTATAACAAATGTCCGCCTCCTGTTGAAAATGCATATTCTCCGCGAAATGCTAATTCTGAAAGAGTCAAAAAGGCAACGAACTTACAGTGGGAGTCTAAGTCGTCAGATAATTTGCCAGAAAGTATAGATGTCACTTTCACGTCGTCCGATACTGATCATGAGTCCGAGTTAATAAAAAAGGTGGTTGATCAGGTGTTGGATAAGGATGAATCACAGGAGTCAATGTCGGAGTCGAAATCAGAGTCCAAGTCAAAGTCCGACATGTCAAGTCAAAAAGTCAAACAGGAAAATCAGGTGTATAATAAAGAGTTTTCGTTATCAAAATCTAATTTGAATGATGAATCGGTCAAAGTAGCATATACTTTGATAGATTCTGACAAATTATATTCTGATGAAGTTTTTCCAATAAGAGGTGTTAAACCAGAAATGATTAAAAAGGTTTTCAAACTAACAGAAATTGATATTTCTGAAATAAAAGATGAAAATCTTTCTGAAAAACCAAGATCTTACACCTCAAGAGTTCAACAACGATTAAACAAGAAAATGGGTTACAGTTCTGGTTATGGTTATCGAAAGAAACCAAACCATAACGGTAATTTCAAAAAGAATGGTTTGGGTTTTATTCCACCGAAAAACTATAAAAAATGAGAAAATTTATAAACCTAAAACTGTTTTTGTTTTAGGAACAAGTGCTGAGAAAGAACAAGAGAGTTCATTCTGGAAGCAAACGAACAAAGAATTCCTTGCAAAGAAGCAAGAAGAGATGAAGAAAAGTGTTGTTCAGAAGAAGACAGAGACAAGAACCTGTTTTCAATGTAAAACAGTTGGTCATATTGCCAGAAATTGTCCAAAGACAATACAGACAAAACAGGAAGTCTCTGGTAAACAAAAAGAAAAAGTTGTTGAAAAAACTGAACTTACAACCAGAAAATTTACAGGTTTTGAAAATTCAACTTTTGAAGTTGGTGAATGTTCAAGGAATGTTTTAAAAAGAAAAGAAAATCTGATCTGAAAAATCAGAAGTGGGTGGTTAAGGGTTCAGGAAGTAGTTCTAGCGATGAATCTGATTTATCAAAATCAGAGGAGCTATCTACTGGCGATGAATTTGTCTCCACAAAGACAGAGGAGCCATAGGTTGTTGAGAAAAATGAGAAATCTGTCCCGATTGTAAATGATGAAAATTTTCCATTACTAAGGGCTGAAAATTTTAAAAAGAAAGTTGGAAAAGTGGAAATTTCAAATCAATTTTTTTCTGAGAAGAATAAATTTGATGTTGAAAAAACTTTCAATGGAAATGTGAAACACATTTTTAGAAAAATGGTCGATGGTAAGGCCAAAGGTGTTAAAGAATTTTATGCTTCAAAAAAGAGTGTTCACAAGTTTGTTGAAGGTAAGGATGAAAAAGAAGTGGTTGCACCCAAGGATGGTCAGGCCTGGGTGTCAATATTTTTCAAAGAATAAAAACCTGACTTGCCGGAGCTTCCAAGTTGGTAATTGCGAAGCATGAATCGGCATCATTTATTGTTTATGAAATTTGTTTATGCATAAGTGTGACTTGCCGGAACTCCCAGGTTGGTAAGTGTGGAGTAGGTATCGGCATCTTGAGAATTCAACCTACAGGTTGGTAAGTGCTGGTAAGCAAACCGACATGTGGTTGAAAATGAAGTTTTACTTTCAATGGTATTTGATTGAAATTATAGAGATGATTTTATAAGTGGTAAATCAGGGACATTAAGTTGTATCTGATTTCCTACAAGTGGTTGAAAGACAAAATGATGAACCAAACCCCTAATATACAAGTTTGAATACCTACAAGTGGTAAAATCAACAAAACTTATTTTCAGGAAAAACCATTTGATTAAAACAAACTTAAGTGTTTTGAAATCAATGGGAAAATAGTTTGTTGTGAGGGGGAGTTCTGATTGTTTATGCAAAGTGGATGGCGATTTGAAGTGATTCGATATCAGTTGTCATGTTTCTTGTATAGTTTGTTTTCAATTTTCTTTAAATGTTTCTGAATTTTAGGGGGAGTAAGAATTTCTGAATTCTGAAAATCCAAAAACATTGGAAAATTTGAAAAAGCCAAAAACATGATAAAATCAAAAATGAGTTTTGTTGTGAAATAGAGGAAATGATAGTACATCAGTGGGCTATTACAACATGCTAAAGAAATGGAAAGTTAAAATGTGATAAACAGTCTCACTGATGATGTGCCAGTAGGTTTTTACACATTTAGTAAATTGTGACGAGATATAAACCTAAATTTCAAACTTGCTTATATCGTGGGGAAACATCTCTCGGATATATGGGTAACACCCAAAAACTTGTTTGAAAGATCCCTCTTTCTAAGATACTAGGTCTTTATACTCAGTGATATCTGGGGTATTATCCCGGGACTTCTGATTTTGCGGAAGCAATGGCCTAGTCCCCGGAGAATACTTTATGCTGCTTGAAATATAGCCTACCCTCAGCATAAAAAATGATAAAACATTGAAAAATTCTAATCGTGTGCTGTTGAAACAAAAGATCCTCTAAAGGGGACACACCAAAAGTCGAAGCCGTCATCTCTCTGCTGAACGGAAGTTCTGACCTGAGCTCTCACGGCCCTCGCAATATAACCCCTTACAGATATCATCTGTGATATACTCACCTGTAAGACTGAATATTGGGATCTGGATACGGGAGTATATTCTGAGGTGGGACACATGATTAAGTTTAAGTCTCTAAAACATTAATCTCGTATCTCGAAACAGTTGAACTTTGTGTGAAAATTTAAGTGGATCAGTATACTGACAATCTACGTGAATCGTTTAGAACTTAAAATATTTAAAGCTTAACGGTGTTGGTGATTTGTCTCATAAACTGATATGATCCTCTTACACAAACTCGCAAAAATAGTGTCTGTAAATATTTCTTTATTGCATATCATTTACATTCAAAAATCAAAAAAGATTTTCAGTGTGTTTTAGCATAAATTTTTAAAAAATTCAAAAAGATTTTCAATAACTGATGTTGGAGAGCTGATTTTCAAAATTCCAAGTGCTAAACTTGATGAACAGGTTTGGGAAAGAATGTATGAAGAAGTTGTGTTTTCAAGTGATTATCAAAGATTAAATCATTTTTGAACTATACCTGCAAGTGGTTTCTAAATTTGCAAAATTTTAAATTTGTGAAACTTATATTTGGGTAGAGATTTGTGCAGGTTAGCCAGGTTCTGATACCTGATTTAGATAAGTGCCAGGTTATGATCTAAGAACCTGTGGAAAATGTATTCCAGACTGCAATCCCAGCTTAGCGAAAAGGGGAGTCTGAAGACATCGAGAGGGAGTCTGAAGATAGTAGAACCAGATTCAGTTTCTGAAGTTTGCGAGAAAGAGAAAGAAATTAATTAAGGATGCTTAAAATAGAGATATTTGAAGAGAGCGAGAAGACTGATAAAGTCTGAAGGTTTGACAACCGAAGACTCGACACTGAAGACTCGTCAACATTCGAGGGGGAGTCTGTTGGTGCATGCGTCTGTCGACTTCGTCTTGTATCGAGTCTTGTATGTAACGAGTCAAATCAGGGCACGAAAATCAAGAAAGTGTAATTAGAGGTAATTCCGCTTGAAATGACACTAGGTCATTTCAAACGGAATCAGGAAGTTAATTTCGCTCGAAGTATCATGTTGATTTCGCTTGAGATGTTTCAAGCGAAATCAGATTTCGCTTGAAGCTGTTTCGAGCGGAATCACATGGTCTATAAATATCCTGTCCCTGATTTCGCTTGAGAGGGAGAGAATAGTTCCGGTCAGTGTAACGAAGTGCTGCCGAAGTGTCCACAGACTTGTATTTGATCGAAAATCAATATACGGACAGTTTAAAGTGATATCTCAGCTGAATTGAACTCGATACGTCTGTTTCCGCCTTTCGTATAGAGATAAACTCTTCTGATCGACTCGTTCGGGTCTGAAAACGATCCTACACGTTTTACGCGAACGACGCGTTAAAGTAGCATAAGCTACCTAAACGGGTCGTAATAGGTCGTAAGCACTTAGGTTAGGTTTCGTTTTAGTATGTAGGATTTGTTAAACCATATCATATGAGTTCCCACACTCATTCGGTTTACGAAACCTCATCCAATCCGATCTTCCGATTTAGGTCCGGTTTATTTATGTAGTTACCTATATTAGGTGTCGTTTGATTTCCGTGATCCCTCTAGCTTGCTTGGTAGTTGTTCAAGACTTCTAAGCACTCTCAAGTGAGTACATAGTCCCCTCTTTTACTGTTTTCAAATGTTTTGGGGTGCAGCATGTGTACCTATTTGTTATGTTCTTGTTTTCAAAAGTATAATTGATTATACATATTAGTACTTATCTTTTTACAAACTGAATGATTATTTACGGTTTAAACTCTAATTTTTCAAAGATTATAAAATTAATTGTTGGATAGTACTTATTTTATGTTCACCAGACCGGTTGGTAGTATGATATAGCGCTATAGGATTTGACACCCCATTCCTGTTGTCATGGAATGTCAGAAACCGATATTTTATCCAAATAGGGATTGCCTTCGTGGTATTTCTATAGTCTCCTAGGTGTATTTTGATGCACTAGGTTTGGTTGAATTCTTAAATCACATTTTTATTGTATATTTTGTTATACTCCCAAAAGTATAGTTTGATATACTCTCATGTGTGATATTGTACAAAACCAACATATATTTTGTTAATTATTAAAACATAGTTTGATATGTTATTTATAAAACCAAAACATAGTTTAATATGTTATTTATAAAACCAAAACATAGTTTAAAATGTTATTTATAAAACCAAAACATAGTTTAAATATGTTATTAATAAAACCAAAGTATACTTTTGATATAATACTGAAAATTATTATTTTGACGACTAAAGTATATTTAATATACTATTTATTTAACGATTTTGGAACTGAAATATATTTTAATATATTACTTATTCGACTTTCTTAAAACCAAAGTATATTTTTCTATATGTACTACAAACCTTTTTATCAAAATATTGTTTTACAAACAATATATTTTATACAAACTCATTTTACTTAGTTATTTATTTACCTATGTATTATTTTGTTATATTATCTGATTTCTTATAAATTTTAGTATGATTTATAAAAGAAAATATTTTAAGGTTCATGACTATTTTTGATTAAATATTTTTTTTCTAAAACTTATAAGTCATGAATCCTATTATAATAAAACCTATGTATCTCACAGGCATTTTTATGCTGACGTACCTATTTTTACACATGTTTCAGGTGCTGTTATGTGATGATTGTTGATGCATGCTATACATAGGATGGACTCGTGCCTAAGCAACTTTAAAACTTGAAAGATAATATTTGTATTTATCTTATTTGTAATAAAACAATGAGTTCAATAATTCAATAAAACGAAATTATTTAATCCATGGTTGTGAAACAATGATTCTGTTACGACACTCCCCGACGTTTTCGCCACGATTTGTTGTTTTACGTGGTCGGGGTGTGACAGAAAAGTTGGTATCAGAGCCAATGGTTATAGGGAACTTGGTTATTAGTAATGCTTTGACCTAGACTATAACCTTCCTAGGACCCTAACACAAGTTATTTTGTGTTTAGTTTTAAAACAATATCGTCACTTATCCTTAGGTGACAACCACAATAAGAACACAAATTTCGATTCCGCTTTGAAAACTAATCATCTGTTCTAGGATGATTGATTACTAGGTTTTGAACCTTCTAAGTTTTCAAAATCTCGTCAAAGTTTGGGTCTAAATAATGTGAACACATGCAAACTGGAAGGGTGGGTGCCTGTACCCTGAGTCTTCTGTCTAAGGCTAGAGTGTTCGTACAAATCCGCAGTATCGAACCAGTCACTCTTACCTGGGAACTCTTGGGGTGAGTGTCCACTTATAGGCGAGCATGTCTTCGCAATACATTAAGAAGACCTATTTACTTTAATTCAGCTTTTGTATGTCGTTTATTCGCTTCGTGGTTCGAACAAATGACCATCACCCATGCCTTTTGGTTGGTAATTGTAACATCCTATTCTTACCCAATGCCATTTCACTTGTTTCCCGTCATGTTTTCTTGTTCTTTTTAGACAATGCCTCCTCGACGAGAAGCACAACCTCAAACTAATGAAGAAGTCGCAGCTCTTGTCGCTCAGCAAATGGCTGATGTGCTTCCGGGCCTAGTAACCGAGATCCATCAGATATACAACAACAACAACAACAATGCTCAGTGTAATTTCAAGACCTTCAACTCTGCTAAACCTTTGAAGTTTTCTAGGACTCAAGGAGCAACCGTGCTCCTGCAATGGTTTGAAAGTTTGGAGAGCACATTCAGGCATGTGCAATGTCTGAATGAGCGTAAGGTTGAGTTTGCATCCAGTGTGTTTGAGAAGCGTGCTCTTACATGGTGGAACAGGGTGATGCGTGATAGGGGTGCCGATGTGGCACTAGCTCAAACTTGGGAAGAGCTTTGAGCTCTAATGATGAAGGAGTTCTGTCCTCGTCATGAGCTTAGAGCATTGGAAAGAGAATTCGATGATTTAAAGCAGAACAGTGGTGAACATCGAGCCTATACTGACCGTTACGAGGCGCTGAGCCTGTTATGTCCTGCTATGGTTACGCCTGTGGAGAAGGCGATTGAAAAATACATTGATGGTCTTACTGACTTAGTTCAGGATATCGTTACTGGCAGCAACCCTACTACCATCAGACAGGCCATAGAACTGTCTGCTACCCTGATTGAATCCCATATCAGGAAGGGTAAGCTTTCTCGAAAGGGCGACCCAAGACCATCTGACAAGACTGCTCAAAATGAACCAAAGGAAAAACAGGCCGAGACACCTAAGAAGAAGAAGCGCAATGCTTCTAAAAATTTTGCCATAACTGCTCAAGACAATCAGGTTGCACCAAACCAGCCAGCTCAACCTCGCAAAAGGCAAAATTATGTTGGTACCGCACCTTTGTGCAAAAAATGCAACCGTCATCATCTGGGGCAAGTGCAATGTCACAAATGTACCCACTGTGGGCGATTGGGACATTTGGTCGATACCTGCCATTATGCAAACTAAGCTGCTGCAAATCCTGTTGCTGTCCAAGCACGGTTCCCACCTGGGTCATGTTATAACTGTGGTGATCTTACTCACTACAGAAACAATTGCCCAAGACTTGTTAACGCAAATCCAGCACGTGGACGAGTGTTTAACATCAATGAGGCGAACGCGGGCAAGGATGCAGCAGTGAACAATTAGTTTTTGAAATTCCTTGGTTGTTATCTTTTGATGTTGAATCTACTCAGTTGTTATATAAATAAAATTTGTTGTTTCAATTTTTATTTTGCGAAACTGATACGATTGTGTGAATGTTGATGCAACCTTATGATACCGACACCAAGACAAACTACTCGTGTGGTTCTGTCATTTTATGATCACTTGTGATCTCCCCAAAATCTTAAATACTCTTTTCTTTTCAAGAAACAAAGATGAATTCCTATTAAGATCTTCCAATCTTCATAGTTAGATTCTTGAAGATGTTTAAAGTGCCAAACGGAATTCACGGATTGGATTCCTGGTGTGCTTTGAATACTCGTGTGCTTAATTAAACTAGAAAATTAACAAAATAAAGATCAAGTTAAACAATTATGTGATTATATGTGCTTATGTGATTCCTTTTATGTCTTGTGTTTTTGTGTAATCTGAATTTTCAATATCCAAATCCTCGTAGAATCTTCCATATCTTCGTATGAGGGATTCATAATAGGATATCCAAAGGTACTATCTTAAATCCTTAATGGACTTCTACGTTGTAGTTAAGTCCCTTGGGTTATGAAGTACTATTCTACAATTGGACCCCCTGAGTGGTCTAGTTAAACAGATTGATTCAAAAATCTGGTTAGGAATATCATGTGATGATATAATTGAAAAGATCCCTTAAGGGGTCTATTTAAGGAGATCGTACGACGGTCTAGTTAAAAAGATCATGTGTTGATCTAGTTAAAAAGATCTCTCGTTGATCTAGTTAAAAAGATCCTTTGGTGGTCTAATCAAGTCACTTCATGTTTATTCGATTGATTTTTCCCCTACGCATTATGAAATGAACTGTGTGGATTGTGCAAGGAATTACGTAATTAGGGATGCATACATAATTATGGAATTCAGTGCACAGAAACCACAGCAAGTTTTGTCATGTGTTAAGACCTATAGTGGCAAGAATAACGATACGGGAACAATGTAGAAAGGGCATGGTGGATACGCCGCTGGTACTTCCTATATATAAGTGTTCCTTATTACATTGCGAACGTAGCATTATTTAAGTTACTAGAGGTCCTGGAACTTGACCGATGTCATTTATCTTACACTCACCAATTCTGATTTCAAGCACCACAAGTTTCCTATGATAAGTCTTCATAAGAAACGTTCTTCTGTCCATAGTTCGAAACTCCATGCTTTGTTACTACAAGGACTTCACTTTGAGAGTTGACAATTTTGATAAGAATCCTAACATGGCCCAGAGTTTTACTTAGGGTTTGAGGGATTTATTCGAAAGCGAAACCATCACAGATATCTTCACAAGTTTCCTCTAAAATTAAATTTCGGGACGAAATTTCCTAAAGTAGGGGAGACTGTGACACCTGTGTCACTTCAACCATCAAACAAATACCAAACCAATGAAATATTGTATTTCATACTTGGGATTTGTATAAATATGTGTATCGTTTGCACCTATCAATTCTTGTTCGATTTCGAGCTCTAAATCGCTTTCTGGAAGGTTATACGCGATCTGATGCGTAAATATAACCAGTTTAATGCAACAAACAATCCGGAATAGTGACGTAGGCTTAACATACCTTAAATAACCTTTACATAACTTAGAAATAAGTTTTGAATGGTTTGGTGTGTCGAAATCAAGTTTATTCGCTTACAAGGACTAATTTCGACAAACTGTGAAAGTATGCCGATTCGTACTGTAACGAACATTCCGGAACTTGATCATAAGTTAAATATGCCCTAAATATCCTTTACATAGCTTAGAAATAGGCTTTGAGGTGTTTGGTGTGCAAAAATAAACTTTCTTGATCAATAGGGACTAAAAGCATCAAAAAGTGCATAAGTTTGCATTTTCGCGCATATCTTACATTCTTAATATATCCAGACATCCAAAAATTTATGTAAGCATTAAAATATTTTATTTTAGTGTTTGGCATGATAAAATTCCATTCGTCGCGTAATTTGGATCGTTATTTGCATCCGTTCGTGTTTCGTCGTAATTAACCGAACAACGCAACCGTACAGCCAAACGAACCAGCATCCGAGATATTTTTGAGCATATTTTAAGTTCCCTATACTTTAAATTCATTTTAGAGCCTTGAAATGAGGTTAACGGGGCTTAAACGTGCCAAAAATGCATCAAAATGCATGTTTTTCAAGTGCAGGGGCCTGTTTTGACATTTCCGCCAAAGTTTGCTAGGCCTGGGGCGTAAGCCTTGATCATTTTTTACGCGGCCGGCGAGAGCTCATCAGACAGAAACTTCATTTTCAGCATTCTGGTCATATTTCAGGGGTTTTAATGCAAAATTCTCAATACCTTGGGATGAAAATTGATGGTTTTTAGCATCCCATTGTATTCTAATACCTTGGGCCCAAGTGTAAGGCCAAGATTCAAGCTCGTTTTTCAATGAACGATCCTACGGTTCTTGGTTTTCTATAAATACCCACCTCCACTCATTCCATTCTTCACACCTTGATCTGATTTGTTCTCTAAGTTGGGGTTCTAACACTCCATACCTGAGAATAATTGGATCAAACTTCCATTCTTGGACCTCTTGTAAGTATTCTTTCGTTCTTTTTCGCATTTTTAGCGTGAAAGTCAAACAAGTGTTTGACTTTCAGCTTTGACCAGTTTATGGTCATCACGAAGTTCGTTGAACTTCGCAACGTGAGCGTAATCACGATGGTTATAGTCCCTTGTGACTATACCTGCTGATTACCACGTTGATTAGGCGTAGTGACGAGTCGTAGTTTCGGCCAAAATGCGTATTCATGCGTATTTTGTAACCAAACTATTCTTGGGTATCAAAACCGTTTGTTTTGATACCAAACCTGTTTTAAAACTTTGTTAAACATGTTTAGCTCGTAACTTTAGGTTTAGTGCTTATGTAGGGTCGTAAGATAAGCGGTCTAAACAACCGCTTAGACTTTCGAACTAGACCTGTTTGGCCGATTATTAGGATCCGACCAAACACATTAGGTGACCATAGTTGCATAGGGAATAACCTTCCGAGGTTATACCTTATGGTCACTTCGTTTAGTTAGTTGTATGATAGGTAGTTTATATGCCTTAGGTAAATGACCAAAATGCCCTTTTATGCATAATTGATATTTAAGCATATGTAACCCAAACGTTTGTCACTTAACTAATTATGCAACATAATTAAATATGTTTAGGCATATAATACTTGTCATAGGACTAGTTAGGCGTTCCAAACGCGTTTTACGCGAACGACGCGTTAAAGTAGCATAAGCTACCGAAACGGGTCGTAAGCACTTAGGTTAGTTTTCGTTTTAGTATGTAGGCTTTGTTAAACCATATCATATGAGTTCCCACACTAATTTGGTTTATGAAACCTCATCCTATCCGATCTTCCGATTTAGGTCCGGTTTATTTATGTAGTTACCTATATTAGGTGCCGTTTGATTTCCGTGATCCCTCTAGCTTGCTTGGTAGTTGTTCAAGACTTCTAAGCACTCTCAAGTGAGTACATAGTCCCCTCTTTTACTGTTTTCAAATGTTTTGGGGTGAAGCATGTGTACCTATTTGTTATGTTCTTGTTTTCAAAAGTATAATTGATTATACATATTAGTACTTATATTTTTACAAACTGAATGATTATTTATGGTTTAAACTCTAATTTTTCAAAGATTATAAAATTAATTGTTGGATAGTACTTATTATATGTTCACCAGACCGGTTGGTAGTAAGATATAGCGCTATAGGATTTGACACCCCATTCCTGTTGTCATGGAATGTCAGAAACCGATATTTTATCCAAATTCGGATAGCCTTCGTGGTATTTCTATAGTCTCCTACGTGTATTTTAATGCACTAGGTTTGGTTGAATTCTTAAATCACATTTTTATTGTATATTTTGTTATACTCCCAAAAGTATAGTTTGATATACTCTCATATGTGATATTGTACAAAACCAACATATATTTTGTTAATTATTAAAACATAGTTTGATATGTTATTTATAAAACCAAAACATAGTTTAATATGTTATTTATAAAACCAAAACATAGTTTAAAATGTTATTTATAAAACCAAAACATAGTTTAAATATGTTATTAATAAAACCAAAGTATACTTTTGATATACTGCTGAAAATTATTATTTTGACTACTAAAGTATATTTAATATACTATTTTTTTAATGATTTTGGAACTGAAATATATTTTAATATATTACTTAATCGACTTTCTTAAAACCAAAGTATATTTTTCTATATGTACTACAAACCTTTTTATCAAAATATTGTTTTACAAACAATATATTTTATACAAACTCATTTTACTTTGTTATTTATTTACCTATGTATTATTCTGTTATATTATCTGATTTCTTATAAATTTTAGTATGATTTATAAAAGAAAATATTTTAAGGTTCATGACTATTTTTGATTAAATATTTTTTTTCTAAAACTTATAAGTCATGAATCCTATTATAATAAAACCTATGTATCTCACAGGCATTTTTATGCTGACGTACCTATTTTTACACATGTTTCAGGTGCTGTTATGTGATGATTGTTGATGCATGCTATACATAGGATGGACTCGTGCCTTAGCAACTTTAAAACTTGATAGATAATATTTGTATTTATCTTATTTGTAATAAAACAATGAGTTCAATAATTCAATAAAACAAAATTATTTAATCTATGGTTGTGAAACAATGATTCTGTTATGACACTCCCCGACGTTTCCGCCACGATTTGTTGTTTTAAGTGGTCGGGGTGTGACATGCAACATGTATACACCCCCGAAAGTTTAAAACTATAAACATTTAAAATAAAAGGGGAAAACATGAACTCACAAATTTGTGTTCCAAGCAAATCTCTATAAGATTTCAGATTCTTCTTTTGTTTATCAACCTACAAGTGTTCTAACCTCAATAGAAACTTAGGTTTATATTCGTTCATCGTATAAGTATCTCATCTTGAATCCGTTATTATACTTGTATTCGTTTTCTTTCTTTGTTTATGTTTACATATATATATATCTTCCATATGTATATTCTATTTAGTTTAAGTTTGAATGGGCCTAGTCCATGAGTTAGATATGAAAGTCCAACTCAAATGTTTAGTATATATGTGGGCCTAGCCCAATTGACTTGTATGTGTATGCCTAGCCCATTTTATTCAACTAGTGTGGGCCTTACCCAAATATATTTGTTTAAAGTGGATCAAGCCCAATTACTTTGTAAGAGTGGGCCTAGCCCAAATTAATTTGCCAAAGTGGGCTTAGTCCAATGTGTTCTAATAAGAGTGGGCTTAGCCCAAAAATAGTTTATAAAATGTGGGCTTGTACATATGGGCTTACAAAAGTGGGCTTTAGCCCTATTAAATATTTAAAGATTAGTAAGCCCAATTTAGTTTTAAAAGATTAATTAGCCCATGTGGTTAATTTATTTGGGTTGATCCATATTTATTACTTACTATAATAATAATAACTTATAACAATTTTAGTTAAATAGAACTAATAAATATTTTGTATAAGTTACCTTTATAAATACTAGTAAAAATAAAGTGAGTGGCGGTTCACTTGTTTGTTTTTCATCGTTTCCTTCGTGTCGTTTTAGTTCCTTCGTGTCGCCCGATTCATTCGTTTTGTCCATCTTGTTTATGTTATTTATATCGTCCGTGACATATATTTTATTTTGTCCGATTTGTCAAAAGTGTCCGAATTGTCCGATTTGTTTGTTTAAGTCCAAGGATGGACACTTCCATTTTTACTGTTTTCGTTTTCCAAGTATTAAAATATATTTTTGTACTTTGATGTATTTATTTCTACTTGGTCTAAATACATAATATTCACAAAATATAAATATGATACTTGATGAACTTTTTAAGTATATATTTTTATCTAAAATATACACTTTGTCATTTTTAGTTTAGGAATCTTTATAAAACGTGTGCTTATAACTTCTTGTCTGAAAATCTGTTTAATCAAGTTTAAAGATCCCAAGTTGTTTTCTAGTCACCAAATCCTTAGTTTAACACCTTTTGATCATAACCGATTTTATAAAAATTTGGTCATAGTTTCCCCTAAACTATGGACTTTTCCCAAGTTTAAACAAACTTGTTTATAAATCATCTTCAACTCAAAACATCATCAAGTATCAAGAATCATCCTATCTAGACAACAAAAGTGTTATGAACATGTTGTAGTCTCCACCTTTCCCAAAAAGGAAACTCTATTTATGATTCATCCTATCTTTCGGTTGAAAATTTTGGTTCAGGTCTTGTACCGGGTTAAATACTGACAATGCATTTTACTTATATAAACCCATGACAAAAATTGTTTTTGCACATGTTTTATCATCCAAATTAATAAATTATTAATCCAACTTTCGAGACTAAAAATTTTATTATTTCTGACACAGTTCTGGTACCGGCTTTGTTATCAGGCAGTATACTGAACTAACGGGGCAGCTTAACATAATATGATTTAAATGTGGATTTTGTGTCGTTTTTAATACCCATTATATTATTTGTGATAATAAATATTTATTTTTGGATTTTCGGACAGTTACTGTTTCGTTCAGCGGAATGTTGTACACTTCCACTGGATTACTGTATTTTTTTTTCCAAACTTGGACAATTTGGTTTTTAAATGGAATTTTCTAAATAATATAAGCACATGTTATTTTTAGACGAAGTTTTTATATAATGTTTGTGCAGACATATCTTTATGTCCCATTTTTGTCGTCTCAGACTGTACTGCGACTAGTACTGACAGGTATTATCTGTTCGCATTTCTGCCGTAAATCTAGGATATAGTTTCTAATCATAACGGATTTGTTATCATAATAAGCTATGATTTTCATAATTCCTAGACTTTTAAGACTTAATCAAATAAAATCATTTTAAACATGCGAAAATAAATAATGTAATAGTTGTTCGGGTTGTACAAGAATTACTGGAATTTTGCCGAATGTCACATTCTCCCCGTCTTAAAGAAAATTCCGTCCTAAAATTTAAGTTGTGTTACTCTTTGCTTGGACTTTTTTAAACAGGTGTGGGTACTTTCTTTTGATTTCTTCTTCTCGTTCCCACGTGAACTCGGGTCCACTCTTCGAGTTCCATTGGACTTTGATTAGTTTGATACGACTTCTCCTCGTTTTCTGAATCTTTGAATCCAAAACCTCAACAGATTCTTCGATGAAATGGAGTTTGTTATCTATACGGATTTCGTCCGGGGGAATAATAAGTGATTCGTCTGAAAGACACTTTTTAAGATTTGAAACATGGAAAGTGTCGTGGACACTACTATGTGTCTCTGGCAACTTCAACGTGTATGCGACGGTCCCAATCTTTTCCAAAACCTCATAAGGTCCTATGTATCTCGGGCTAAGTTTTCCTTGCTTCCCGAATCTAGCTATGCATTTCCAAGGCGAGACTTTTAACAACACTTTGTCTCCGACCTCGAAAGATAACGGTTTGCGGCGTCTATCTGCGTAGCTTTTCTGTCGGTCCTGAGCCGCCTTAATACGGTCTCAGATTTTAAATATTATTTCAGTAGTTTCTTAAACTAGCTCTGGACCTAACATTTATTTGTCGCCTAATTCAGCCCAGCATAATGGAGATCGAAACTTACGTCCGTATAATGCTTCAATGGAGCAGCTTTAATACTCGTGTGATAACTGTTATTGTATGAGAAATCCATTAGAGGCAAGTGAGTGTCCCAATTTCCGCCTAAGTCCATCACACAAGCACGTAGCATATCTTCTAAAGTTTGAATCGTGCGTTCACTTTGGCCGTCAGTTTGAGGATGAAAGGACGTGCTTAGATTTAAGTGGGATCCAAAAGCCTTTTGAAATGACTGCCAAATTCTTGACACAAAACGACCATCTCAGACAGAGATTATCGATACAGATACTCCATGTCTTGCTACAATTTCCTTGAGATAGAGTTCAGCTAACTTCTCGGTCTTGTCTTTCTCGCATATCGGTAAGAAATGGGCTGACTTGGTTAATCGGTCAACGATTACCCAAATCATGTCATGACCACAAGAAGTCCTGGGTAATTAATTATGAAATCCATAGAAATTTGTTCCCATTTCCAAGTATAGATTTCAGGTTGTTTTTTTAGCAATCCAGAGGATTTTTAGTATTCAGCCTTAACTATAGCGCATGTTAGACATTTTCCAACATAAGTTGCAATATCACCTTTGATATTGGGCCATCAATAAAATTCTTTTAGATCATGATACAAATCTTATCTGCTCCGGGATGTATTTAGTATTTGGATTTATGAGCCTCATCTAGAATTAGGCCTCGAAGACTGCCAAAATGAGGAACCCAAATTCTACTCATGAAGTATAAGGCTCCGTTCTCTTTCGGCTATAAATGTTTTTCCATACCTATAAGCATTTATGCTTTAAAGTTTTCTTCTTTCAATGCTTCTTGCTGAGCATCATGAATTCGAGAGGCAAGGTCATTATGAATTATGAGTCTTTATGATCGAACACGTAGAGGCTTAACTCGTTCTTTTCTACTCAAAGCATCCGCGACAACGTTCGCTTTGCCTGGATGATATTTGATCTCACAATCATAGTCATCCAACAATCCAACCCAACGTCTTTGGCGCATATTTAACTCTTTCTGGTTAAATATATGTTGAATACATTTGTGATCAGTTAAAATTGTGCACTTGGTATCGTAAAGGTAATGGCGCCTAATTTTTAATGCAAATACCACCGTACCTAACTCTAGGTCATGTGTGGTATACTTCTTCTCGTCAACTTTTAATTGACGTGATGCGTATGCTATAACCTTCTCTCGTTGCATTAACACGCATCCTAACCCATGACGTGAAGCGTCACAATAAACTACGAATATTCGAGTGATTGAGCAATCTTTGAAAAATTCTCAATGAATATTCGATAATAAGCTTCCAATCCTAGAAATTGGCGTACTTCAGTCGGGGTCTTTGGTGCGTTCTAATTCTTTATGGCTTTGATTTTAGATGGATCAACATGTATGCCTTTCTCGTTGACTACATGTCCGAGAAATTGAACTTCGCGAAGCTAAAATTCTCATTTGGAGAATTTCTCATAAAGTTTCTCCTTTTTCAACAACTCAAGAATAGTTCTAAGATGATGCTCGTGTTCATCCTTGTTTCGTGAATATATCAAGATGTCATCGATAAACACTATCACGAATTTATCAAGGTACGACTTGCACACACAGTTCATTAAGTCCATGAACACCGCTGGTGCATTTGTTAAGCCAAAAGGCATAACAAGGAACTCGTAATGATCGTAGCGAGTTCGGAATGCCATTTTCGGAACACTTTCTTCTTGTACTCTAAGTTGATGGTAACCCGACCTTAAGTCAGTCTTTGAATAAAAGCTCGATCATTGAAGTTGATAAAATAAGTCATCAATTCTCGGTAGTGGGTACCGATTCTTTATCGTGAGTTTATTCAATTCTCGATAGTCTATGCACATCCTAAAACTTCCATCCTTCTTTTTCATGAATAACACTAGAGCTCCCCAGGGTGAGAAGCTTGGTCTAATGAAACCCTTGTCCAACAACTCTTGCAATTCCGAAGAAGCTAATCGGTATGGAGATTTTGCCATAGGTGTGGCACCGGGAATTAAGTATATTCGAAATTCGACTTGTCATTGTGGTGGTACTCCCGAAAAGTCTTCAGGAAAAACTTCATGGAATTCCTTGACAACAGGGTTCTCCTCAAGTTTCGGCTCCTTGGCCTTTTTGTCAACTATGTGCGCTAAGAATGCTATACATCCTTTCCTTATGCACTTCTGAGCTTTCATACAAGTAATAACTCGTAGTGGCGTTTCTTCATTCTTCTCGTCATGCACAATAAACGTTTCATTAATAGGTAGTGGAATACGAATGGTCTTGTCACAACACACGACTTCAGCTTGGTTATTGGATAACCAATCTATACCAACCACGACACTGAAACTACCCAGTTGAATGGGTAGTAGGTCGATGTTGAACTTTCGTTCGCCAAGCTCTAAAGAGCATCCTCTAATAATCTCATCAGATTTGATTACTTTTCCATTCGCTAGTTCGATAGCGAAAGGAGTGTCTAATTTATTTGAATTTAGTTTAAGCATATCTTTAAACTCTAAAGATATAAAACTATAGTTTGCGTCAGAATCAAATAAAATAGAGGCAAAGTGATCGTTGATAGGAAATGTACCCGTGATCACATTAGGATCTTAGCGCACTTCTCGGGCTCCTATCATGAAGTATCGACCATGGAAATGCCCCAGATCTCCACATCCATAACAACCTTTGTTCTTTCCCTTGTCATTTACATTTCCGCTACCGCCCTCTTTCTTATCTCCGTTCTCATTTCCTTTATTGTTTCCCCAGCAATTTTCAGTGCGGTGTCCCAACTTTCCACACTTATCACACTTGGTGGTTCAGCATCCACCATAGTAATGGTATCCACACTTGTTGCATTTCGGTCCATTTCTAGCATACCCCTTTGGTCCGGTTTCAGTAGCAGCTACAAATGCTTTCCCCTTTTTCGCTGCAGGGTTTTCCTTCTTGTGATATCTGTGCCTCTGCGACCATCAAACAAATACCAAATCAATGAAATATTGTGTTTCATACTTGGTATTTGTATAAATATGTGTGTCATTTTCACATATCAATTCTTGTTCGATTTCGAGCTTTAAATCGCTTTCTGGAAGGTTATACGCGAACTGATGCGTAAACGTAATCAATTTAAGGGAACAAACACTTCAGAATAGTGACATAGGCTTAACATACCTTAAATAACCTTTACATAACTTAGAAATAAGTTTTGGAGGGTTTGGTGTGTCGAAATCAAGTTTATTCGATCGCTGGGACTACTTGTGTCAAACTGCGAAATTATGCCGATTCGTTCTGTAACGAACATTTCGGAACTTGATCATAAGTTAAACATGCCCTAAATATCCTTTACATAGCTTAGAAATAGGATTTGAGGTGTTTGGTGCGCAAAAATAAACTTTCTTGATCAATAGGGACTAAAAGCGTCAAAAAGTGAATAAGTTTGCATTTTCGCACATATCTTACGTTCTGAATATATCCAAACATCCAAAAATTTTTGTAATCATTAAAATATATTATTTTAGTGATTGGCATGCTAAATTTCCATTTGTCGCTTAATTTGGATCGTTTTTGCGTCCGTTACGACTTCCGTCGTAATTAACCGAATAACACAACTGTACGACCAAACGAACTGACATCCGAGATATTTTTGAGCATATTTTAAGTTACCTATACTTTAACTTCATTTTAGAGCCTTAAAATGGGATTAACTGGGCTTAAACGTGTCAAAAATGCATCGAAAACCAAGTTTTAGGCCTGCAGGGACTAAAATTGTAATTCTGCCAAACTTGCTAAGCCCAGGCCTATTCTTACGCGGCCCGCGTCAGCAGCCCAGTCCAGAAACATTGAATCTGGCTTTCCAGCCTGTTTTTGATGGTTTTGTTCACGGTTTTTCAATACCATTTGATGGATTTAATGGTTTTTAGTGTTCCCATGGTATTTTAAAACATTGTGCTCACTTGGAGGGTCAAGATCGAAGCACGAATTGTGAGGAACGATCCTAACAGTTCTTCGAAATCTATAAATACCGAACACTTTCATTCACTTCAGCCCACACTTGATTCATTTGGCTCTAAGTTGGGGTTTAACACTTCATACCTGAGCAAATTGGATCAAGATCTTCCTAGCTTGGACCCTTTGTAAGTATTCTTTCGTGCTTTTATTACTTTTTAAGCACGAAAGTCAAACAGTGTTTGACTTTCTACTTTGACCACGAATTGGTCAACACGAAGTTCATTTGAACTTCGCAACGTGAGCGTAATCACGATGGTCATAGTCCTTTGTGACTATACCTACTAATTACCACGTTATTTAGGTATAGTGACGAGTCATAGTTTCGGTCAAAATACGCGTTTATGCGTATTTTGCAACCAAACTATTCTTGGGTATCAAAACCCTTTATTTTGATATCAAACTTGTTTTCTAACTTCGTTAAACATGTTTTAACATGTTTAACTCGTCACTTTTAGTTTAGTGCTTATGTAGGGTCGTAAGATAAGCGGTCTAAACAACCGCTTAGACTTTCGAACCCGAACCGTTTGGTTGATCATTAGGATCCGACCAAACATATTTTGATACCATAGTTGTATAGGGAATAACTTTCCGAGGTTATACCTTATGGTCACTTCGTTTAGTTAGTTGTATGATAGGTAGTTTATATGCCTTAGGAAAATGACCAAAATGCCCTTTTTACGCATAAATTCATTTTAAGCATATGTAACCTAAATTTTTACATCTAAACTGATTAGGTAACATTACTAGACATGTTAAGGCATATAATACTTGTCATAGGACTAGTTAAGCGGTCCGAACGTGTTTTACGCGAACGACGCGTTAAAGTAGCGTAAGCTACCTAAACGAGTCGTAATGGGTCATAAGCACTTAGGTTAGGTTTCGATTTAATATGTAGGCTTTGTTAAACAAGATCATATGAGTTCTTACACTCATTTGGTTTACGAAACCTCATTCTACCCGATCTTCCGATTTAGGTCCGGTTTATTAATATAGTTACCTATATTAGGTGCCGATTGATTTCTGTGATCCCTCTAGCCTTGCTTGGTTGTTATTCAAGACTTCTAAGCATTCTTAAGTGAGTACATAGTCCCCTCTTTTACGTTTTCAAATGTTTTGGGGTGAAACACATGTGCCTACTTGTTACTTTCATGCTTTTCATGCTTTCATAATATATACTTGCTATGTTCATTAGTACACTTATAGTACATGATTTCATTATGTTTTGCTATGTATGTTCACTGAGCATGCTAGCACATTGATTGTCATATATTACATTTTGTTGCATATGTTCATCCAGCATATGGAGACATTGTTTTACATTTTGAACTGTTGGAACCGTTTGGAACTGTTTGATCCATGTGAATTATTTGAACTGTTGGAACCGTTTGGAACTGTTTGATCTATGTGAATTATTTGAACTGTTGAACCATTTGGAACTGTTTGATCTATGTTTGAACCATTGGGTTAGGGAAGTGATTAGGTAACAGGGCGGGTGTAATGTGATAAAAGCATGGTGGATACGCCGCTGGGACTTCCTATATATAAGTGCTTTTAACACATTATATATCGTTGCGTTATCTAGATCACCTGGGCAAGTGTTTTCAAAACAAAGTTATATTACAAGGTTTTTCTAACAATATAAACCATTCGAGTTTTATTACAAAAATGATTTACAAATCTGGGTTACATAAACAAATGTTTTTGAGTTAAGATTCATGGCATCGAGGTTTTATAAAATATAACAAAATATGTTTTGACTTGGTTATTTCAATTTACAATACAAACATTTTACAAAACCTGGTTTTCTAATATCAATTAACAAAGTTGTTCAAGTTATTTCAAAATGTAAACGAGCCATGAATCTGACACTCACATAAAACCTATGTACTCGCCGGCATTTTTATGCTGACGTATTTTCACATATGTTTCAGGTACCATAGTTGATGATGTTTGATGATGATATTGGTGCATGCTCACATAGGAATGGACGAGGCCTTAGTGACTTAATAACAATGAAAGTCTATTTGTTCATATATATTGTTTCTAAATTTCAACACAATGTAATACATTTAATTCAATAAAACAGAACTTTTATCCATGTGTTGTGAAACAATGATTCTGTTACGACACTCCCCGACGTTTCCGCCGTGGTTTATTGTTTTAACGCGGTCGGGGTGTGACACTTCTTCTTGTTGTTTGACCCTGATCATTTCTTGAACTGGGAAAATTTCCGCTTGTTGTCTTTCGAAGAAGACTCCATATGTGTCTCCTTTGTTTTCTCATAACCTTCCCTAGTCAACTTATTCATCCTTACCGCCTCTTCGGTATGATTTACAGCAAGCGTCACAGCTTCAGTGATGGTAGCCGGATGCAATGACGTGACCATACTCCTGATCGCAGGGGCTAAACTCCAGATATATCGTTCAACCCTTTTGAACACGGGGGTCACCATGTATGGGACAACCCGTGAGAGATCATGGAAGCGTTGAGTATAGCCATAAATGTCAGCTCCAACCATTGTCAAATTCCAAAATTTTGTCTCTTGTCTATATAGTTCTGCCCTTGAACACTACTTTGCTTGCATCATTTCTTTCAACCTTCCCATGTAATGGCATAAGCAGCAGCATCTCCTAACTTTTGTACTTGAAGATTCCACCAAGAAAGAGCTTCGTTAACAAACAATCTTGTAACATACATAACTGTCTGATTGAGTGAATAGTTACTCAGATGGATCACAGAATCCATCTTTTCAGTCCAACGTACAACGGCCACCGCACAGCCAATGCCATCAAAGTTTAGTGGCTTGCAATCTAGGAATTGCTTGTACGTACAACCTGAAATATTCATTCCCAAAAAAAGTCAAAATATATATTTTTGGCAAATAAATATTAATGAATTTTCTTATAAGGTCATGAATAACCAACCGTTTACAGGATTCGGAGCTCTTGGTGGGGTTGGAACCCTAGCTTCACGATCTTGATTGTTACGATTTGCTTCATGTTGTGCGATCGCGTCAGCGATTCGCTGATTCAGTAGAGCATCAAGTTTGACTCGTGATTTGGGCAGCGGGTTTTGAATTTGTCATAAATCTCTTCGCTTTGGTTCCATGATCTTCATATATATAAAATATAGAATGTAACACCCCGTGTTTTCAAAAGTCAAAGCCAAAGTCAAGGTCAAAGTCATCGACCGATCGCGCGACTTGACTGATAGTGAATTTCTTTTATGTGTTCAACTTTAGTTGTATTATGTGGAGTAAGTGTCAATAATCGCAGTAATCGATGTGTGTTATTCGCTATTTAATCGACGTACGACTGTGAACTGTAGGAAGTAACAATGCGATAAAGTCAACTAAACGCTGATCAATCTAATTTAATCAACATCGAATCGCAATCGAACTCGCAACTCGAATTACGCATTTGCTTATGGTTATACGTGTGTGTGTGCCTTATGTGTTACTTGTGCATGTTTATTTATGTTATGTGTGGTAATCAATCGAAACGCAATCGAATTCTATCGCAATCGAATCGCAAATGCCAAACGAATACGAAATAAGGATGATTGTATGTTAGATATAGTAGTTGGGATTAAAAGTAATTTGATAAGCAACTCTATCGCATCGCTCACTCGAATCACATCGCAACGCGCTACACGCTAATCGAAATGCAAAACTCGTCGCGCCGAGCACTCGAACCAGGTGCCAGTCGACCGAACAGCCGCCCGGCCGGACTGCCATCCGACCGAGGAGCCACTCGGCCGGGCTGCCACCTGGACAAGATGCCAGCCGACCGACCAGCCCTTTCCATTTTGGGAATCCTATAAATACCCCTTGTCACTCTCAAACTTTCTACTTTTGGAAACTGACGTCCGACCAGCTCGTGCTCCCCACCTTTTCTTCGATTTCTCTCAATTCCAGTAAGATCTCGTCCTAAATCTTGTACTTCCTTAATCTACACGCACTCCTACACCTTTCTATCTTTTGAATCTTAACTTTTAACCATGAAATCATCAAGATTCGAGGTGTTCTAGGATGACGTCATCATGTGTTCTTGAAGAACTTCATGTTTTGGCCTCAATCCACCAAAAATAACTTGAATCCGAAGGATTTCCACATGAATAATCAAAGATCTTTCGTAGATCTAAACATATTCATGGTAAAAGGGATTGAAAGATGATTTTCCTAACTTTCTTTCAACTCTTTTACACTCAGTACACTCAAACACGATGGAACCAGAGCTAATATTGATCGTCTGCTCATTCTTAGTGATGTATCAGTGCTAGATCCAAGTCCCATCCGAGAGATAGTGATTTCGGGTTGGACATGAACAACCGTCTCGGACCGTGCACTGTCGGACTAGGGTGATTCCTGTTCGGTCTGGTCATTGGGGACGAGATGGGGTTCCCATTGTTTAAACTAGTCACCACAACGTCTCGCTCAAGTTACAACACTTCAAGCAAGTTCAAGTAACAACACGATCAAGTCGTTGGGACGAGTTGTCATCCGACCGGACTGCTGTCCGACCGAGTTGCCATCCGCTCGACCCACCGTCCGATCGGGTTGCATCGTGATTCATTTAAATTTACACTTAAACAATTTTCAACATGTTCAATGCACCAAGGATGCCACCTGACCGAACGACCGTCCGATCGAGTGACACCCTGCTGTGAACTTGTTCTCACTAAAGTACCCAACCGAACGGGTTGCCGTCCGATCGAACGACCGTCTGATCGACCGACCTGAAGGATAGAGATACTTCTATGTTTTCAAAATACTACAATGAAAACTTCAAAAGCCAAGCCATCATACACAAACACATCCTTCTCAAAAGAAGAAACAATCCACTCGAACAGTCATCCGACCGGATGACCGTCCGAACGGACTACCAACCGCACGACTGGCCGTCCGATCGGATTACCATCCGATCGAACTGCTGTCCGACCCACTTGTACCTTGCATCGCTTTACGCGTCGCTTATCGTTATACTATCGATCTGTTCAGGCTAACCTTACTCTCTAGCGCTCCCTTCAATCCATCAATCGCTGTGAGTATACTCAATCCCTTTTTGCTTTATGCACTTTTGGGTGTTACATACGTTACGAATATTGAAATCACATCGAACACACTATTCAATACTATTTAAGCGCTAACCATTCCTGCATGTTATACGTGGCTTAATGAATTGCTTGTTTGTTATGTTTACACATGGAATGATGTCTACCTGCCTTAGCAACGATAGTACTATAGTTTGGACTCAGCACCCGTTCACTCGGGGGTTGTTAAGGACAATTACTTGCATGGATTACGATGGTAATCATGTATCGCGAACTGCCTCGGGCAGTCAACCCACAGTCATTGGTATCGATAGATCTATGTCGATAACTAACGTGCTTCATTTCACTATGCGTACGTGCTGGTTATGCGTAAACGATTTCGAACTCTATTATGCTATTATCAAACTTGTATGGTCACCTTTACACTATGTGTATTGACTGTTACTTTAACGTATGTGACAGGTGCTTAAGTTGTTTATATGCTTAGCTTGCTGTGAACTTGAGGCAAGGAAAGGTCTAGGATGCTCTCTGTGCTGTGATGAAATCAAAGCTAGGAAAAGAGGTTCTAGAAACCAATAAATAAACTATCTATGTATAAATCTGAGTTGTCGGAACAGAATTTCTTGACTAGATTTGTCTGTAATAATTTATTGCCTTTTAAGACATGGTGTGGGACATGTTACTTTAAATTAATTGGTAATGATAATTGTTATGGAAACTTCTGGACAATTTGTTTCGCTCAGTGCCATACCCCGATGTTTCCGTCATCGGTTGGGGTGTGACATAGAAGATATTAGACAAATATTTAAAATAAATATTGTCATTCATGGACTTAAGTTGAATATACTATATCATCATATAAAACAAGTATATATAAGGATAGAATAAATCAAATCATCTCCCAAGTAAAGCATCCATACAATAATCACCACAACATGTACATATCAAACAATAACAATGTATAATAAAGAAAAGATACCAACTTTATATATATGTTGTCAACTTGATACATAATTTTTGTGAACAAACAAAAATAATTAGGAGTTACATCACTCCAATATCCAAATCATAGACAATACAAAATGAAGTAGCTATTTTCTTCACATTGTTCTCATATTCTTCAAGTTAACCTCTATATATATCTTCGATATTCCAAAAACCTGCTACAAACCTGTCATAAGAGTGGGCTTAGCCCAAAAATAGTTTATAAAATGTGAGCTTGTCCATATGGACTTACAAAAGTGGGTTTTAGCCCTATTAAATTTTAAAAAATTAGTTAGCCTAATTTAGTTTTAAAAGATGAATTAGCCCATGCGGTTAATTTATTTGGGTTGATCCATATTTATTACTTACTAGTAAAAATAATAATAATAACTTATAACAATTTTAGTTTAATAGAACTAATAAATATTTTGTATAAGTTACTTTTATAAATACTAGTAAAAATAAAGTGAGTGTCGGTTCGCTTGTTTGTTTTTCATCGCTTCCTTGGTATTGTTTTTGTTCATTCTCGTCGCCCAATTCATTCATTTTGTCCGTCTTGTTTATGTTATTTAGTTCGTCCGTGTCATATATTTTATTTTGTCTGATTTGTCAAAAGTGTCTGAATTGTCTGATTTGTTTGTTTAAGTCCAAGGATGGACACTTCCAGTTTTATAGTTTTAGTTTTTCAAGTATTAAAATATATTTTTGTACTTTGATGTGTTTATACATCTTTGTATTTATTCCTACTTGGTCTAAATACATAATATACACAAAATATAAATATGATACTTGATGAAATTTTTAAGTTTATATTTTTATCTGAAATATATACTTTGCCATTTTTAGTTTAGGAATCTTTATAAAATGTGTGCTTATAAATACTTGTCCGAAAATCCGTTTAATCAAGTTTAAAGATCCCAAGTTGTTTTCTAGTTACCAAATCCTTAGTTTAACACCTTTTGATCATAACCGATTTTATAAAAAATTGCCATAGTTTCCCCTAAACTATGGACTTTTCTCAAGTTTAAATAAACTTGTTTTTAAATCATTTCCAACTCAAAACATCATCAAGTATCAAAAATCATCATATCTGGACAACAAAACTCTTATGAACATGTTGTAGTCTCCATCTTTCCAAAAAAGGTAACTTCATTTATGATTTTTGCCAAAAATTTGTAGATCATGATTATATTTTAAAACCCATATTTTAGGTGACATATGAAGTCATTTTAAGTATAAACATGTGTTCAAAACTCTTCTATTAACAAGTTTCATGTTCATGATCTTTCCAAAAATAGAACTTAATTCATTCATTTCAACAAAAATTTAAGTTCTTGAGTTTTAAATTGTAACAACTCTCATCAAAAGTCATATTTATTAAATTAATTTGACCAATAGGAAACCCTAATTAAGACACCCAAGTGATTCTGCACAAACCCTAAAATTTTCAGAACAATCGGAATCAGGATCAGGGCCCCTAAAACTCAGGGGGGTTAACCCTAGTGACGATTATCTAAATAAAATGCTGTCAAATTCGAAATTTACAAAGTTATCAACTCAGCAGGCCTAGTCCCACACGTGGCAACACTATGACCATGAGGTGTCCCTTACGGACCGTAAGGGATAAGTCTTACGGTCCGTAAGCAATGTGAAATTTTGACTATAAATAGCAGACATTGGCACTTGAAATTCGGCGTACGTTCGACGAAGAAATTCGTTTTAGGCACTGAGTTACGTTCTGTTTACCACAATTAACACACACGGATCACTAATCGACGCCGCAATCAGGGTAATAACTCGATCGCTGATACGATTCAATGTCCGATTGATCAAAATATCCAATGGATGTTTAAGTGCTGCCCACATTAGGGTTATGCTTTGTCATTCGTCGTTAATTCGATGGATGTTTAAGTATCGCACTTTGTCATTCGTTGTGAGAGTTTGATCTCGTGAGTTATCGTAAATGCTGTATTAAGTTACTGACCGAATTGTGTGCCTGTTATTAATTTAGGTTAAAAGGCTAATCAGTAGGCTAGACTTTGCTCAATTAAATCTGCAATGTGAGTCATTATCTTTTTATCAACTATTTTACAATACCTCAAATTATTTTCAAAAGTTATAATTACAGGGACTAAGTCGTGGATATCTTGAATCACTGGCTAGTGGGGTATTGTGCACATTACTAATTTTCTCCCAGTTAGGTTCATTGACCTACTAGGGATAATCATCACTATTTAGGTTCATTGACCTAATAGTGGTATGACCATCGTCACCATTGTGACATGTCACCATTGTGACACGGCGCCAGATAAAAATAAGATATAAGCCATTGTAATCGCTCTTATGCTGTAATTAATAACTATGCATCATTTTATGTAAATAGAATGATTCACTCAGTATTTCCCGCTGACAAAACCTTTTTCAAACATGTTTCAGGTGGTCTGTTATGATCCAGGAAAAGTGCCGTGAAGCACTACAAGCTTAAGAAAGTGGCTCAGGATAAAATAAAGAAACATGTTTTGTAAAATAAAAGATTTCTTCGTGAAATCAAATGATTGTAAATTACCGGGGTTTTATCCCGAGTTGTGAAATAAAATAATCGGGAAATATTTCAGTTTTAAAAAGATCCTGATAATAAACTTCCGCTGTTAAACTCAATTAAAAAAATCCACGGGATTTCTGTCTCGCGGCTCCTGAAACGGGTCAAACCGGGTCGGGGGCCGTGACATAAATAATTTCTCGTGTCTTCTAACATGCATGTAACTATTTTAAGAATAAAAATCCATATTCATAACTTTTTGTTGGTGAATCTTGTTAGATCTAAACATGCATTTATATCATATTTTTATACATGAATATACAAGATTCATAATCACTATCATAAACTACTTCAAGTTCATCAAAAATCACCAAGAAATTATAAGATCATAATGATGGTTTTAGTTTTTCTTATTGTTTTTCAAGTGGGTTTGTTATGTAAGATTCAAGATGAATTTGTATCTTAAGAAAATCACGAATTATGAGAATGTAGAAACTAGCTATGATTCTTACAAGTTTGCTAGTATGAACAAGATGAAGATGAAGATGATGATAATTACGAAAAAAGATGAGAATCAAGAGCTTCAAGTCTTGAGGAAGTGCTTCAAATGTGCTTCCAAGTATCACAAATGTCTTAAATCATACGTGAACCTCCATGATTTGCATGAATTTCTAGTGTTTGAGTTTCAAAAGATGAAGATGGTGGTGGGTTTGTTCTGGGCCGATTTTAGGAGAGAGAGAGCAAGGAGATGAAAAGTTTGATGGTTTTGTTAGAAAAGGTAAGAAGATGAAGCGTTAAGAGGATTTTATTGGATTTCGATCTTCCACTAATCATCATTTCATGCTTCCAAAACAACAATTAGAGGTGAGTGGGCAAAAGGGGGACCCACCATTGCTGTGAATCACAGGAGGGGGGGTGTATTTTGTATTTTTTTTTAAACTTGATTAAATATATAAACTTCAAGAACTTGTTTATTTTATATAAAAATTTCTATAAAGTTTCAAAGTTCAACATTTTAAAGAAATGTGACACTAGGTAAAACTAACCCACTAAAATTAGTAGTTTGTTGTTCGGTAGAAAATTTTGGTTCAGGTCTTGTACCGGGTTAAATACTGACACTGCGTTTTACTTATATAAATACATGACAAAAATTGTTTTTGCACATGTTTTATCATCCAAATTATTAATCCAACTTTCCGGACTAAAATTTTTATTATTTCTGACACAGTTCCGATAACGGCTTTGTTGTCAGGTAGTTTACTGAACTAACTGTGCAGCTTAACATAATAAGATTTAAATGCGGATTTTGTTTCGTTTTTAATACCTTTTATATTATTTACGATAAATAATATTTATTTTTGGGTTTTCGTATGGTTACTGTTTCGTTCTGCGGACTGTTGTACATTTCCACAGTATTACTTTACTTTTGTGCGGACTTGGACAATTTGGCTTTTAAATGGAATTTTCTAAATAATATAAGCGCATGTTATTTTTAGACGAAGTTTTTATAAATGTTTGTGTAGACATATCTTTATGTCCCGTTTTTGTCGTGTTAGACTGTACCGCGACTATTACTGACAGGTATTATCTGTTCGCATTTCTGCCGTAAATCTAGGATATAGTTTCTAATCGTAACGGATTTGTTATCATAATAAGCTATGATTTTCATAATTCCTAGACTTTTAAGACTTAATCAAATAAAATCAAGTCAAACATGCGAAAATAAATAATGTAATAGTTGTTCGGGTTGTACGGAATTACCGGAATTTTGCCGAATGTCACAATCGTATCCACGGGGAATATGTGGTTTGTGTTTAGCTAAATTATTTAATTAACTACAACTAATCTAGAATCGGGGGGTTTTGATTAATTTGAAAGAAACTAAAAAAACTAACTACAAGAAAAGATATCAGATTTATAAAACGTAACTTCCTCCAAATTTCAGGTTATAGGTTTCACAAAATTCAGTTTACTCAGTTAATTGGCCATCACATAGACATAATGTTGGAAAGTTGGTTAATTTAAGTTGATAATCAAAACTAGATCTTTGTCATCAGATCTTTGATAATTCGATTAACCTTATTCACTAGTGTGAGTCAACCTACTCTATGTGACCTAACAAGTTACTAGGTTTTGTCATCAACCGAACAAGTTGTAAAGCAAGAACGCAAAATACCTAACAAGTTACTAGGTTTTGTCATCAACCGAACAAGTTGTAAAGCAAGAACTCAAAATACATGCAAATAGTTCAAACAAACCAACACATCAATGTATTCATACAACTTTGTTAAGGTCAAAAACACATCCATGAGTATAAACGGAGAAAAATAAAAACCTAAATGAACCGTCCGCCAGAAGGAAGCGACGCTCATGATTGTCTTTTCAGCTTCGGTTGTCATCCAGCGTTTATCAAACAATCAAAAGTGGCTTTAGAGATGTGAAACTGATGCTAAAATTGTCCCTTGTATGTGCATGTGACGGCTGTGGATTAATGTTATGAAAGGTGGTGCCAAAATAACCTATTTTAGCATTTAAATAATGTTCTTCGTTCTTGACTTGCGACACACTTTTCAGCCGTCGATCCCCAAAAATATTAATGCCATCCTCCTTGTCCTCATAGGGTTTTGTTGTAACCTCTCCCCTTTTGAAAAGTGTCTGTAGTATTATAACTTGAGCCAAATACAATTTTTCGCAAAGGGTCACGTCCCATCTTTTTTTAATTCTCAAAACCATCCACCAACTTTAGCCACTAGCCCATACAATGATCTGCTTTACTTATTCGGTCAATTTCCTTTTTTTTTTTTTTGTGATCAAGCCCAAAATAGTAAATTCAGCCCAAAGATCTAGATTTTTATCTCACGAAACTCACTTGTAGGAATGGCAATCAAACCCGAACTCGCTGGGTAAACCCAACACATTTGGGACGGGTTTAGGGTCGGTTAATCGGGTTTGGGAATAGTTTTTATTTTTTTCTCGGGTTTGGGACAGGTTTGGGATTTAGTGATATACCCGTTTACCCGACCCAATTACCCGATAAAGTGTACCCGTTTACCCGATTGTATACCCGATATAATTTCTTTTATATTATTAAATATGTATTTATATGATACATCAATTTTTTACACATATGAGTATTCTATTCCGTATACATTGTAGTTATTTGATATATATTTTATAATGACAATACAAAATGTAAGCGGTTAGTAGTTACCCGATAAATACCCAATGGGTTTTGAGATGGGTATACCCAACGAGTAATCTTTTTAAATTAACGGGTTTACCCAAAACCCGCGGGTATACCCGATACCCGATGGGTATTTACCCACTAGAAACCCGACGGGTTTTAGGCAGTGTTGTAAAAGTCGGATTCCAAGGTCGGGTACTCGGCGAGTACTCGGTCCTCGAAACCCCTCCGAGGCGACTTCCTCCTAGGCGGACTCAATTAGTCGGCCTCGGTCAAACTCGGCGCCTAGTCGGCCTAGTCGGTCTAGGCGGTCAACGTGGTTTGTTGACTTTGAATTAGTCAAAATCGGTCAACATCGGCCTACTCGGCCTTGTACTCGGACTACTCGACCTTGTACTCGGACTACTCGACCTTGTACTCAGACTAGTCGGACTTGTATTCAGAATATTTGAACTTTAAACATGTTTCATTTTAAATTATACTCAGTTGACATGAATTATGCTTATTTTAACATATATATAATATATAACAATTAATTTTCTTTATAGTTACCATGTCCGCGTACTCCCCGAGTACTCTCCGAGTACTCCGATTACTCCCAACTCCCTAGTCGTCCGACTAGGGACCGCCTAGCGACTTTTACAACACTGGTTTTAGGACGGGTTTGGGACAAGCTTATCTAACCGGATTTGGGTTTGGGATAACCTAAACCCGTCCCAAACCCGACCCATTGTCATCCCTACTCACTTGCAAATTATCACAATCCTTGAGACAATTCACATTCACTCATGACTGTCAAAAAATATCAACACAGCTTGACTATTTGAACAAGGGAATCGATTATGATAAGAACAATAAGAAAAACAGCCGACACAGCTTGACTGTTTGATAATAGGTAAGATCGACAATTATACGATCAAAAATAAATAAAACTTATGAAAGAAATCAAGCCCTAAAGTATGAAAACAGAGCTGATGATAAAGAACTCTTCTTGAAGAAGGAACAAGTGAGAGAGTTTGGTTCGTATCTTGTCTCCACAGCTCTACAGCCAAGATATACGCAACACAACTTTAACCCTAGGGAGCCCAGCAGCAACTCCAATCCAGCAGCCCAAGAAAGAGCCCAACACCGATATAAAAGAAGCCCAGGAACCTCACAAATAAGGAAACAGAAATAGGAAAAGATATAAAGGACAAAAGATAAAAAAAAAGGCATAGAAACTGGATATTCATTATATAATTTTACACCCCCCCCCCCCTCAGTTTATATGCGCAAAAAGATTGACTATATTCAAACACTTACACATATCATCATGCGTTTTAGGAAGAAGACCTTTTGTAAACATATCCGTGAGTTGATCTTCAGATTTAACGCCAATGGTTTTGAGAACACCAGAAGATATCTTTTCTCTTAGAAAGAAGAGATCAATCTCAAAGTGTTTCGTCCTGTCATGGAAGACGTGATTTGCAGCTATTGAAAGAGCCGCACTATTGTCACATTTCAAAACAACAGGAAGTTCAATATTAACATGTAACTCCCATAACAAATTCACCAGCCACAAAACTTCACAAGAAGCACTACACATGGCTCTGTATTCTGCTTCAGCAGATGACCTTGAAACAACACTTTGTTTTTTGCTTTTCCAAGAAATTAATGAATTCCCTAGGAAGATGCAAAAGCCAGTTACAGGCCTCCTACTATCAATGCATTTAGCCCAATCTGAGTCTGCGAAAGCAGACAACTGAAAGGTGTCACTTTTCCTGAACATAATGCCGGCACCAGGTGCTCCTTTCAAATATCTTAACAATTTCATCGCAATTTGAGTATGAGCCTCAGTAGGACTATGCATATATTGTGACAAGAAATGAACAACATACGAGATATCAGGGCGAGTGTGAGATAAGTATATTAATCTTCCAACCAATTTCTGATATTCAGTGATATCAACTAATTTTGACCTTTCCTTATTTACCATATTAGTTAACACATAGTTTTGATCAATCGGATAAGTTATGGGTTTACAACCACTCATACCATAATCATTTAGCAAATCCATGCAATATTTCCTTTGAGAAAGACATATCCCTTCACTATTTTTAATGACCTCGATACCAAGGAAAATTTTCAAAAGACCAAGATCCTTAATTAAAAACTCAGACTGTAACCTAGTTTTTATGTTATCAATTTCAAGTTTACTACTACCAGTCAAAATTATATCATCCATATAGACTAACAAAACCACAAAACCAGATTTAGACGACTTAATAAACATAGAATGATCGCATTTAGATTGAACGAACCCAATATTTAACAAAACATGCACAAGCTTTTCATTCCACATCCTAGGTGCCTGTTTTAGGCCATACAAAGATTTATTCAACCTACAAAATTTATTACTATTATTAATATCTAATACATCAGGTAAACTCATATAAACCTCTTCTTTCAAATTGCCATATAAAAAGGCGTTATTGACATCAAGTTTATATAAGGGCCAATTATTTTGGACGGACAGACTAATAACACTTCTAACAGTCACCATCTTCACTACAGGGGAAAAGGTCTCCTCAAAGTCTATTCCTTCCCTTTGGTTAAACCCTTTAGCCACAAGCCTAGCTTTATATCTATCTACTTCCCCAGTTGATTTATATTTGACCTTAAAGACCCATTTACACCCTATTGGCTTTTTTCCTGGAGGGAGATCAACAACATCCCACGTATTATTCCTATATAGAGCAGCTAATTCATCATTCATAGCACATAACCAATTTTTATCATTCATAGCTTCTTTATACGAACGAGGTTCAACAATCTTATTCACATTAGTGGCAAAACAAACATTTTCATATGGAAGATTAACATAATTGACAACCTTTTCATAACCATATTTGACTCTACCTTCAATAACATAATCATCAAAATTTTTTGGAGCACTAACAGACCTAGTAGACTTTCTAATACTAGGTTGAGTACCCTCAGGAAGGTTAGATTCATCAGACAAGCTACTCGACTCAGCCCTCACAGGACCACTTTGTGACTCATTCAGATGTTGATTTACAGCCATACCATCAATCTCTGATGGTTGCTGTGTATCATCAACAGTTGTTGGTTCATCAGAGCTACTATGTTGCTGAGTCACAGTAGTTGAATCAGTAATTCCCTTCTCATCATCATCGGGATTTTCATCACTTGAAAATTCAAAGATGTCAAAAAAGTTTAAATTGTTTAAAGTGTTCGAGCTGCCAAGATCAGATTCTGAAAGAAGTTTAGTTTTAAAGGGAAATACAGTTTCGTAGAAACTAACATCCCTAGAGAATGAAAATTTTTTCTGATCTAGACTCCAAACCTTATAACCCTTTTTTAGATTAGAATATCCCATAAAAACACATTTTTCAGCTTTTTCTTCAAGTTTATCATAATTATTTAAAACAGTAAAGTAACACAGACAACCAAAAATTTTCAAGTGATCTAGAGAAGGTTTAAAACCATAAAGTACTTCATACGGGGTTTTACCATCAAGAACAGAGGAGGGAGTCCTGTTAATCAAATATGAGGCAGTGAGCACGCATTCAGACCAAAACTTTAAAGGAACACTAGATTGAAACAACAAAGCTCTAGCAACGTTTAGCAAGTGTCTATGTTTTCTTTCAACAACCCCATTTTGTTGAGGTGTATAGGTACAAGAGGTTTGGTGTATGATACCATGACTTTTAACGAAGGTGTCCATCTGGGCATTTACAAACTCAGTGCCATTGTCGCTTCTGAAAATTTTAACCTTTGCTTCAAATTGAGTTTTAATTAAATAAAAGAAATTCTTAATATTATCAAACACTTCTAATTTTGACTTCATCAGATAAACCCAGACAGATCTAGAGAAGTCATCAACAATGGTAAGAAAATATTTATACCCTTCTAGACTTGACTGTTTATATGGACCCCAACATCAAGGTGAACTAAGTCACCAACCCTAGTAGATTTATGTTCACTAAGAGGGAAGGGCACTCTATGTTGCTTCGCCTTATGACAAGTGTCACAAGGTTCAGCATCATCATTTTTAGTTTTAAAATTTAACACATGTAAAACTTGGTCTGAGGGATGACCAAGTCTTGAATGCCAGAGCTATATTGTTTCAGTCTTATTGTAGCACACAAAAACATAATCATAAGTATTACCACAAAAATAAAGACCATCAGTCTGTCTACCAGTCACCAGGTTTTTCTTTAAGTACACATCCTGAATATAACAATTCTTTTCATCAAACACAACTCTAAGCTTATTATCTTTAGCAAGTTTATAGACAGAAATAAGATTAACACAATATTCTGGTACGACAAACACATCTTTTAGAATTACGTTTTCAGACAATTTAAGGCATCCAATTTGAGTGACCTTAGCATCAGTTCCATTTGGATGTTTAACTGTTATGTTATAATCAGACACATCAATTAAATTAAACATATTATCACTTCTCATGGTCATGTGTTGATTTGCACCAGAATCTATAATCCATTTAAGTTTCCTTTGTTGAAACAAGAAAGAATTGAAACAATAAAGATTTTTATACCATCCTAACGAATTGAAAGCACTAAAACAATTACCTCCCATATTAGGCTTAGGAGTATCATCCAATTTACTTTCACCCAGCAATCCTAACAGCCTAGAAAACTGATCAGAGGTTAAAGAGTTCAAAGAACTAACAGTAGATTTATCATTCATAGAGCTATTCACAGAATTATTAGCAGAGTTATTAGACTTTGACCACTGACTTGAAGATTGACTAGGTTTGGATCTATAACTCGAAGGATAACCATGAAGTTCAAAACATTTATCAATCACATGTCCAATCTTGTTACAATGAGTGCATTTCAAATTGGGATTAGGACCTTTATTAAACCTCTTTTTGTTATCATTAAACTGATTAGTTTTAGCAACAAATCCTACATTAGGAGTTTTAGAAATACTGTTTGAACCTCTATGTGACTCCTCCCTAGATATTATAGAAAAGGCAGTTTTAACAGAAGGAAGAGGATCTCTAGTTAACAGATTGGTTCTAACAGGTTGGTAAACATCATCTAATCCCATCAAGAATTGCATAAGTTTTATTAAATGATTAAACTCATTGAACTTGGTAGACGCATCACAAGTACAAGAAGGTAATTGAAGCATAGCATCGAATTGTTTCCACATAGTATTAATTCTATGATAATATTCAGACACGCTAGAACCATTTTGACTAACAGAATTAATTTTCTGATATAACCCAAAAACCACAGAACCATCAACGTTGTCATATGTTTCCTTTAAATCATTCCAAACTTCAGAAGCCAGTTTTGAATAGACTTGACCAACATACAATTCATCAGAAACAGAGTTTAGAATCCAGGTTAATACTACTGAATTGCATCTATCCCACTGTCTAGCCAAAGTATCATTAGACTCGGACTTAGCACATGTTCCATCAACAAAACCTAACTTGTTCTTAGCCATCAAAGCAAGTTTCATAGCATTAGACCATACGACATAATTTTCAGTCCCTCTTAATTTGATGTTAACAATAGACAGACTACTAGAGTCACTAGCATGCAGATACAACGGATCACTAGCATCTAACTTACTTATCAAAGTAACAGAGGATACATCTTTGTGAGTCATGATGAATAAGAAACAGTCAAGTAGGACAGATAACCAAGAAAAGCAGTGCACAAGTCAAACAGACAATAAAAGACCAATCAACAAATAAGAGATAAAAATACCAAATAAATAAACAGAACCAGAACAATATGAAAATCAGAACACTTCACGCAATAGGAGAAACAGCTAGACTCACGGCGAAACTACACCAGTGTTCCAGATCGTTGGTTCATCACTCAAGGTGCCAACGCAGGTCTTAGTGTAGGAGCCACCTAGATCTAGACTCAAGAAAAACAAGAACAATCTCACCGAGAGGGGTTCCCAAGTTAGGGTTCGCCAAAAATAAATCACAGCCTATAACCTTCACTTAGGGTTATATGACTGTGATGCAAAGAGAGTCCAGAAGATGTGCTCCAGAGGTGACGAACGGTCCTTCTGCGAGGACCGAGACCAGAACCACAACAGCTTTTAGTTTAAATCCAAGATCAAGATCGGACCAGCGAACCGTAGATCAGAATCGGACCTCAATGATTAACACAACTTGTTAATCTCAACTTCAGAACCACAACGGAAGACTATCAGAGCACCAAATCAACCTTGGGCTCTGATACCATGTCAAAAAATATCAACACAGCTTGACTATTTGAACAAGGGAATCGATTATGATAAGAACAATAAGCAAAACAGCCGACACAACTTGACTGTTTGATAATAGGTAAGATCGACAATTATACGATCAAAAATAAATAAAACTTATGAAAGAAATCAAGCCCTAAAGTATGAAAACAGAGCTGATGATAAAGAACTCTTCTTGAAGAAGGAACAAGTGAGAGAGTTTGGTTCGTCTCTTGTCTCCACAGCTCTACAGCCAAGATATAAGCAGCACAACTTTAACCCTAGGGAGCCCAGCAGCAACTCCAATCCAGCAGCCCAAGAAAGAGCCCAACACTGATATAAAAGAAGCCCAGGAACCTCACAAATAAGGAAACAGAATTAGGAAAAGATATAAAGGACAAAAGATTAAAAAAAAAAAAAAAAAAGGCATAGAAACTGGATATTCATTATATAATTTTACAATGACAACATGATACAAACACCCCTTTCAAATTAATTTAGATTCTTATGTAATATTAAATTATAATGCTAATATTATCTTAAGTACATTTAAATATATTTGATCATTAATATTTCTTTGTGTCTTATAGTTAGGCTAATATAATCGTTTTAGCTCGTTTTATCCGTAACCTAAAAGATACAAAACCGGATCAATGTAATATATTTTATACCACTATCAATGCATTTTTACCATGATTAATATTCAATAAAGTGTATTTAAAATGCACCGATCACATCCCCACACTTATATTTTTTGGTCCCGAAAAAATTATCTGCAATAGAATCACAATCAGAACATTGGCATTTAATATATTCTGTTAATTTATTAAATAATCAACCACACATTAACCAAGATTGCAGGTATATGATCCACCTAAACCCAACCGCCAGCTTCCGAGCTCTCATTCACGATTCATTTAAGTTCAAGTAATTATAGTTATCTATGAATCTCACACTCAAGCTTATAAGGTTAAAAGATTATAATCTACCGTGTTTATTCATTTAAGTTCAAGTAATTATAGTTATCTATGAATCTCACACTCAAAAGACCAAACCCGATCTCTCCAACCTTACAACGTGCAAATTGATTCCCGTCTCCAACAATAACAACACACGCCGCCCTCTGTGGGATTGATTTTATTAATACAAGTGAATCAAACCCCCTTGTTGAAGAAATTGTTAGCGTTTCTCCTAAGTTTATTGTGTTATTTGTTCTACAACAGAGTTTGTCTGGAATTCATAAGCATTACCAAGCTAATCTAAACTTAAAGCTTTTCTGGATAAAAACAAAGCAATCTTCTTCTCAAACATGTGATGAGTCACTATGTGGGGACTAGCGGAGACGTCGGTGGTGTTGTACAATGTACACCCTCGATGGTGTTGGGTTAGGCAGGCGTTAGCTTTCCTTCCTCTAGATCCTACCCTAATTTCTGCCATGCAACAATCGGATGTGAAAAAGTCTAATTTGGGTATTCTCTGTGGCTGTTTGGGATTCCTTTTGAAAAGGACTTTTGGAGCTAAGAAGTACTTTTGAGAAGGAATGGAATCTCAAACACTATTGAGAAGTACTTTTGAAGTCAAAAGGAATCCCAAACACTATGAAAGAAGGACTTTTGGAGCTAATTATGTCATTAAAAAGGAGAAAAGAAGAAGTCAGGATTTCTTACTTATTACTTTTGAGAAGGACTTTTGAGAAGGAGAAGGAATCCCAAACATCCCCTCTATGTTTTATAAAAGCATGAGTTTTGATTTCAAGTTTGTTGCTTTATTGTAAAAATTGACAGTTATATGAGATTGTCCATGTGGTCGATGAAAGTTTGTTAAATTGAGTATTCTTTATGTTTCATAAATACATGAGTTTTTTAGTACATTATTGGTTTTGATTTAGTTGGAGCTTTGTTATGCTGGTGAGATTGATTGTGTATTTCAGTCCATGTGTTCGATGAAATGTGTTTGAGAAACTGATGTGGTGGTGGGTGGTGGTCGGAGTAGGTAGTGATAGTGGTGAGGAGGGTGGTGGCAGATGGTGGTGGGGTGGGTGGTGAGGAGGGTGGTGGCAGATGGTGGTGGGGTGGGTGGTGAGGAGGTGGTGGTGGGTGAAAGTACCAAAATAGCATTTGACATAACGCTCAAACTAACTGAGATTTTACAAAATCACTTAAAATGTAGCGCCTTTCAAACAATACGGACCGGTCGAAATTTTCAATTTAGGGACTCAACTTGACTCCGCCCCTAAAACACAAGAAGGATAGGCGATAGAGAGCTTTTTCTCTGTCGCAGAATAAAGATTCATGGCGATGGAGAGCTTTCTAGATTGAATGCACCCGACCATTGTTGCAAATAAGTCGTTTATTAACCGTGATATCTCCTGAGCTTTCTAGATTGAATAGATTAGGATAGGCGATAGAGAGCTTTTTTAAGGGTGAGGGCATTGAACCCCGCATGCGAGAGCTGGGTGGTTTCCTATGCCAAAATCCGCCGAAAATTCGTAGGAGTTACCAGTTACGCACTATTTCTAGACAAAAATAATTTTACTGGAAACACCCGCATGGAAAAACTTATGACAAATATTGTTATTGGAAGTTGCTGCGCATTTCTGACCATTTTTTTATTATTTTTTTTATCAAAGTAACACGTTAAAAATAATTCGTTAACCTGAATGGCAAGCACCACATGGTGCTTGTGCTTTTTGGGGCATTAGTTTCTCTCCAATGTTCTCATCAGGATTGTAGTCTGTAGAAGTCAAGTTCCCAGAGCTTGACCTCAGTGGTTGCTTTATTAAAGTCGCTACCTATATAGTTGCAATGAATTTCAGCCTCACCGACCACGACCGAGACAATCTCTCCGGAAGTGGAAGAACAAGACGAGTATTTAGAGATAGAACAAGAAAATATATATGTTTGTGTTTGTATTTATATAAACAGAGTGTGAGAAAAATAACTGAAAACAATAAGCTTGAAGAATATTACTGCCAGCTAACAGAAAACTTGTTATTTTTTGTTACTAAAATAGAAACTGTTCGGATATTTATATTTTTGTGTGTTTGCTATAGGTCGGTGTTGTTAGTCGGGTTAAAACTGATTTTAGCGTATCGAAGTTTATATTAACTTGCAAAATTTACATAAACTTGTTATAAGGTTACCTTGGTGTATTGGCATGCGGTTCGTTTTGGAGCTGAGGGTCTCTCTGGAAGCAGCCTCTCTATCCCTAGGGATAGAGGCAAGGTCTGTCTACATCTCACCCTCCCCAGACCCTATAAGTAGCTTTGCTATTTGTGGGATTTACTGGGTATGGTTGTTGTTGTTGTTGTTGTTATAAGGTTACCTTGATAGAAGCCCTAAACAATTTCAAATGTTCAATTCAATCAAACCAGTTATCTATGTGTCTACATACGAGATGATCGGTTAACTATGAAGTAAAGAAAAAGGAACTCTAGAGTCTCTAGTTGACTGGGGAGCGGGGACTAGTATTGGCCCAATGAGCTGAATACGTCAAGGCCTAAACCTAGATGTTGTTAGGCTTAATCTGAAGGATACTATTCATAATAAAATTAAGGGTATATTACATTTTTCGTCATTTATTTTTGTAACAGATTGCAATGGATAGCCTTTAACTTCGATAATTACAGTTACAATCTTTTATTTGGAAAACCTATTACACCCTAGGTCTTTAGCACCAACCAATTTAATATTTTCAGTTAAAATTAGCATGTGTGTTTTTTACCCCAATCTATTTAAATTATAAAAAATAAAAAATAAAACATTAATATATATCACCACAACTTGTACTTCCATTAGACCACCACACAACCTCCTTTCACTACCCACTTGTTTCCACCACAACCTCCTTCCATCAACACAACAACCACCACTCGTTTCCACCATAACCACCAACCCACCCCATTGCAACCGCACCATCACCATTCAAACACACCACCGCATCATCAACCACTGCATCATCCACCACCAAACCCTAACCGTCAACCAGTTCAAGAATCGTCGGCCACCACTAGTGGCGAAGCTTGAAAATTTCCTCCGGGGGGTCGGAAGTCACAGAACCTAAAAATTCTATATAAGTGATTTTTTTTATAAAACCAGGGGGTCGAAAACGTATATACCTAAAAATTTCTACACGAAACGTACATACATAACACTACTGAGCGAAAAGTTCGGGGGGTCGGGCGCCCCTCCCGGCCCCTTGAAAGCTATGCCCTTGGCCACCACCTTTTCTTCTCTCTCTAGGAAAAACAAACAACTGGTATATTCACTGCATAAATGCTTCAAAATCATAGTGATTTAACAAAACAGATTCAACACACATTCATCCTCAAAACATGCCAAAATCACAGAAGATCGGACTTTTACACGGGATCCGATTTGTTCAGATGGATTTGATACGATTCAGGTGTAGAAAAGTTGATCACGTAAGATCATTAATTCTTTGCGGTACGGTTCCAATCGTCTGTTTCATTCCTCTACTTGAGGATATAATTTTCTCCTTGCTTTTTGACCAAATCGAATGTACATCTGTACAAGCTCAGGAGTTGACGTCCGTTGCATTAAGTATAAACATCTCTTTTTCAATAATCAATGCTGACAATTGAAATATACACACGTGTCTAGTTAAGGGGGTGTTTGGGATTGCTTATTTTAGTGACTTATTAGCTTATTGACTTTTTGAAAGTTAAAAGGTGTTTGGATGAAACTATTTTGTGAGGGAAAAAGTCAATAAGTCACTCCATTGTAACTTATTAACTTTTCCAAAAAGTTATAAGTTGTTATGCTGATGTTAGGCTTTGAGAGAGAGAGAGAAAGAGAGGCAATGGAGAGAGAGAGTGAGGAGAGAGAAAGGGTTTTGATATTAAATCTTTTTATGTTTTTAAATATAATAGTTCAAATTACTAACATACCCTCATGTGCAAGGCACATGCTATCGTTAACTGAAAATTTTAACCTGGTTAGTACTAAATGACGTAAGGTGTAATAGGTTTTCCAAATAAAGGATTGTGACTGTAATTATTGAAGTTAAAGGCTATCCATTGCAATCCGATATAAACATAAAGGATGAAAAGTGTAATTTACCCTGAAATTAACTAATTTGTAATATTTGTTTGATACATTTCTGAAAGTATACTACCTTATAACCGCATAAAAATTCTACGATTCATATTTGTTACGGTTTATTCTAATAATCTTTGTTATAATTAGAAGATATGATCTTATTAGGTTTATTTGTAATTATATTTGTAATTATATTTGTTGTACGCGTATAAATAATTGATCAATAGTATACAAACTCTGGGTTAGGATCAAATACAAAGGATAAAATAAATAAGAAGTGTAAGAAGGATTCTAGTCCATTGATCTTAGATTTGAAGGGTTGAGATTGGTTGTATGGAAAAGAAGATAATAGAAGGGCATAAAAGGAATCTTATATTTATGGATTTTCTCTCTCCACATGCAAGGCACATGCCAATTCCCCCATCGATTTAAAACGTCCATAACTTTTTCATACGACATTTTTTTTCAAAAAAAAAATCACCATAATAACGAGCGTTTTTTTATCTTTAATATAAGTACCATATTATCATATAAAAATAAAATAAATTTTTTTATTTTTACTGGGTTTTTTGGCATTGTGTTAAAGGTTCAGGTCATTGTGTCTTTTAACTAGGTTTTGGTCACTAGAGTTTCTATACATTGTGTTATTATCAAAACCTATAACACAATGTTAATTTGAGTTCTATCCATTGCGTTTTTATAAAAACCTATAACACAATATATGGCACAATGAAGATTTTGTTATATCTGGGTTTTCTATAAATTGTGTTATTAGTTCAGGTCATTGTGTTTAATATGTTATTCATTGTGTTTTAATATATTGTCCATTGTGTTTTAATAATTTGTTCAATTTTTTTATTATCTTGTTCATTGTGTTTTGGTTTGTTATGTATTGTGTTTTTAGTTTGTTTTTCATTGTGTCTTCATCTGCTCTCCATTGTGTCTTTTATCTGCTATCATTAATTGTGTCTTTTATCTGTTGTCATCAATTGTGTTTTTATTTAGTCTGATTCTTATTGTGTTATATGTTATCGCCATTGTGTTATACGTTATGGTCATTGTGTTTTAGTATGTTGTCTATTGTGTCTTTATATGTTGTCATTGATTGTGTTTTTATTCTAATTTACATTGTGTTTTACATCATGTCCATTGTGTAATATGTTATTCATTGTGTTTTAATATGTTGTCCATTGTGGTTTAATAATTTGTTCAATTTTTTTATTATCTTGTTCATTGTGTTTTAGTTTGTTATGTATTGTGTTTTTAGTTTGTTTTTCATTGTGTCTTCATCTGCTCTCCATTGTGTCTTTTATTTGCTGTCATTAATTGTGTATTTTATCTGTTGTCATCAATTGTGTTTTTATTTAGTCTGATTCTTATTGTGTTATACGTTATGTTCATTGTGTTTTAGTATGTTGTCCATTGTGTCTTTATCTGTTGTCATTGATTGTGTTTTTAATCTAATTTACATTGTGTTTTACATCATGTCCATTGTGTAATATGTTATTCATTGTGTTTTAATATGTTGTCCAGTGTGGTTTAATAATTTGTTCAATTTTTTTTTATTATCTTGTTCATTGTGTTTTAGTTTGTTAAGTATTGTGTTTTTAGTTTGTTTTTCATTGTGTCTTCATCTGCTCTTCATTGTGTCTTTTATTTGCTGTCATTAATTGTGTCTTTTATCTGTTGTCATCAATTGTGTTTTTATTTAGTCTGATTCTTATTGTGTTATATGTTATCGTCATTGTGTTATACGTTATGTTCATTGTGTTTTAGTATGTTGTCCATTGTGTCTTTATCTGTTGTCATTGATTGTGCTTTTAATCTAATTTACATTGTGTTTTACATCACGTCCATTGTGTAATATGCAACTGAGTTTTTGAATTTTTTTTGAAAAATATAACAACATGGTACTCATATTAAAGATAAAAAAACGCTCGATTTTATGGTATAATTTTTTTTTAAAACAAATGATGTATAAAAAAGTTACGGACGTTTAAAAGTTAGGGGGGAAATAGCATGTGACTTGCATGTGCATATTCTCTTTCCTCTTGTAGACAAAATTACCCTTTCCATTTAATTACTCATAGGACACTTGTCACTCTCTGGTACCTTCTTACCCTTCTTATTTTTAAATATTTTGTATTATAACTCAACCCTACAAACTCTTACAAGGTTTTCATTATTTTATATGATATCAATTTTTATGTTTTCCAGTGTTCTTTGTACAGTGTGTCCCGTGATAGGATGCGATGGAGAAGAAGAGAAAGAAAGCTTTAGACAAAGTGACAAGGGGTCAAGAGTGCTAAGAACCAAACAATCTATCTACTATAATAAAATAAATCAAGTTTTGGACACGTGTCATTCATTGAAGGCATCCTCATATATTTATCTTATATTAACTAAATAAATAAATAATAAATTAATATTAAATCTTATCATACTTTAATAAAATATTATACTCAAATCTAAATTGTTAATTTAATATATTTTTAAAACAAATACCTCTCTTTCCTACATATCTTATATTAAATATATAAATAATAAATTAATATTAAATGTTATCCTAATTTATTAAAAATATAACTTTTTTTATTATTTGGTATACAAATTATATTTATTCAACTCGTGTAAAATGCAATGTTTTAAAAATTTTAACTTTTACTATTTACTATACAAAGTTACATTTATATAACCCGTGTAATACAAGAAGTTTTTTAAGATATAACTTTTTTATCATTTGCTATGTAAAATTAGATTTATTCAACACGTGTAATACACAGGGTTTTTAAGGATATAATTTATTTTTATTATTTGGTAGATTTTTCAACCCGACTATACACGAGTTTTTTTAAAGATACGACGTTTTTAGTATTTAATATACAAAATTATATTTATTTAATCTGTGTAATACACATAGTTTTTAAAGATATAATTCTTTTTAGATCTATTTAACACGTGTAATATACGGGGTTTTTAAGGATGTAATTTTTTTATCATTTGGTAGATTTATTCAACCCGATTATACACGAGTTTTTTAAAGATACGACATTTTTAGTATTTAGTATACAAAATTACATTTATTTAATCTGTGTAATACACATGGTTTTTAAAGATATAACTTTTTTTATTATTTGATATATAAAATTACATTTATTTAACATGTACAATATGCGACTTTCATAAAGATATCAATTTTTATTATTTAATATATAAAATACATTTATTTAGCCTGTGTAATGCACGGGGTTCTAACCTAGTATTTGGTATAAAAACGACGGAGGTGTGAATGGAGAGGAGGAATGTAAGAACCATAAGGTTGTTGTATGATATAGAAGAGTTAAATGCATTTGCCTCCTGGTGGTTTCATGTCGGGAGCAATTTGCCTCCTCATGTTTTTCATATTTCACATTTGAAAAAGCTTACACTTAGGAATGTATCATCTGAAGGATGTGATCTTTTTACATAGTCATTTGGGTGATGTATAAACTGGTAATTACAAACACATAAACTAGATGTCCTACCATTGTGCATTCTGTCCTACATACAAACCATTGACCCATACATGCATGTATTTATATATATGTCTGCATATTGTGACCCATGAATATATATGTATACGAACTAGTGACCCATACACAATGAACTTGTGACCCATGAATGCATATTGTCGCTCATACAAACTAGCGACCCATACAAACCAATGACCCATACACAATAAACCAGTGACCCATACAAACTAATGACCCATACACAATGAACTAGTGACCTATATCCAAACCCAGTTAGAAAAGTTTGTCCCAAACTCATAGGGTTTCTATCGGGTAAATACTCGTCAAGTATCAGGAATACTTGTGGGTTTCAGGCAAACACGTTAATATAAAAAATTACCCATTGTGTGTACCCGACCTATACCCAGCGGGTAAATGTTAAGTCATTATATTTAGCATTATATTTAACATTATCACTATAAAAATACATCAATAACTACAAATGTATATAAAATAACACACCTAAATGCAAGTAAAAAAAACCCACGTGCATAGATAACACAAAATAACAAATTGAGAATCTAGATATTCCATAATAGTTACTAGGGCCGTTCAAATCGCTCGCCGCTCGTCGCTCGCTCGGCACTCGTTCGAAAATTGCTCGGAAAATGCTCGTTCGATTTGACGCTCGGTTGTAAACGAGCCGCTCTCCTCGGTTCGGTTTGTAAACGAGCCAAGCATGAGCAAAGGTCCGCTCGGCTCGGTTCGTCTCGAATTATTATTTTAATTAGTATATATATACATATACATATACACATACATCTATAAACATGTATATACACATATATACACAAATATAAATTATACATATATATACACACATACACCTATATATACACACACACTTATACTTACATATATACTTAAATATAAATTAAATTTATAGTTTTATATGTACCAATCTATTAGATTTTGGTCAAGTATATACAAATTTACAACTATATCTATACGTACTAGCCCAATCACGCCAAAAAAAATTAAAATCAAAACTAAAAGTTAAACCCTAAACCAATAAACAACAGTCTGTTCATCGCCTCAATGTTTCATGTCGTTATCCTAAGTCGATCGTCTCCTGCTCTCAACGTAATTGTTCATGCAATATGATCATCGCCTCGTCAGCCACCACATTGTTATTCACAAGAAAAATAGTATGCCATGAAATGTGCATGTTTTTAAAAGACATAAAAACTTGAGACCCAACATTGTCACTATCTCTCTCAGCAAATTTAAATTGGGTGACACGGTTGTCCAAATCGCTCGAACTTCGCTCGACGCTCGCTCGGAATTTTTACTGCTCGAAAAATGCTCGCTTGATTTGATGCTCGGTTTTAAATGAGCTGCTCCGCTCGGTTCGGTTTGTAAACGAGCCAAGCATGAGCAAAGGTCCGCTCGGTTCGGCTCGGCTCGTGAACAGCCCTAATAGTTACACCAAAAGATTTAAAAAAGAAAATGTATGCCATTCAATGACTTTTCAATTACCTTACTAACAAAAATGAAAAAAAATTAGATATTTTCGTTGGAAGTGTGTTTGTATACTGTTATTGTTTGGTTTTTAAAGCATATGCTAGTCCTATTTTATAAATCTTAGAATCTTGCCATTCAATATATATATATATATATATATATATAAATAAGTGACCGCTAAAATGAGAACCACCTCGAGTTGTAAGAACCGTGAGAACTTTTTGATCCGGGGCGAGGTGGACCAAATTTTTTTTCTTAAACGTAGATGCGTGTATTATAAACACATTTGTAAAAAAAATTAAAAAAAAAATGTCGTGTGTGTAGTTTTGAGCACCACAAGTTTGTGTTTACGGGTACCGTAAATTTTCCGGTACCCGTAAACACAAACTTGTGGTGCTCAAAACTACACACACGACATTTTTTTTTTTTTTTTTACAAATGTGTTTATAATACACGCATCTACGTTTATGTAAAAAAATTTGGCCCACCTCGCCCCGTACGGTGTAGTTCTCACGGTTCTTACAACTCGAGGTGGTTCTCATTTTAGCGGTCCCCTATATATATATATATACTAGTCATTTACCCGCGCGATGCGGCGGAAAACATATCACTTAAGTTGGTGAGTTTATGGCTATGTACGGGGCGGTTCGGTTTTGAGCCATAACCAAAACCAAATTCGCGATGCAATGGAAAACACAACACTTGTTAGTAATTCTAAGGGTATGTATGAGAAGGTTCAGTTCAGTTGGGTCATAACTAAAATCTAAATTTCCGGTTAAGGTACTTCAAAACCGGCGGGGTTACAATTCATGACGCGGTACTCGTTTTCTGTTAGTTTATCAATCCTCTTGTGATATACTGCTTTCTATTTCTATTGGCTTTTTTTATTCGTAACATTGGTGCGTCATGAGCTTTACAGATAATAATTAAATAATTAAAAAAATCATACATTCAAAACAGTACAAGGAATCAGGTTTCATTAGACCCATTGAATCTTTTAATCAATATAAATTATTATAAATTACTAAAACACAACGCTCAGCTAAAAGTAGCCAAGAGTTTTATCTTTTAGTTGATTCTCTACTTACACCTTCTGTTTTTTACTATATTTACTATACAACCACTCAATTTTAACTTTTTTAATATACATGTTTAGCCTCTCTACTTTAATTTTGTTATTATGCATGTTTAGTCCCTCTACTTTTATTCTTTTTCATATTTTGCCTTTTAGTGTTTTCCCTCGCTAACGTGACGAACCAGACTGACTTTAACCGAACAATATCGTTACCTGTATCTCTATAATAACTGAACAAGTTTTTTATTTTTTTTGAAATGCCACGTAAATAAAATCTAGTTAATACTACTTCAAGTAGGGTGAAGCGTTTCTATCAACACTTCAGACTTTAGAGGCCTCATGCCTCAGACGCACTATTTTAAACCAATATTCAAGTTGTCACTTCTACCTAAACTTGTTTTATACTAGTTACCCAGACCTCAAAATTTAATTTTGCTACATCGGACCATAAAATGCAACTATTCAACTCATACAATAGTTTCCAAAATCCCAAGTTCTTTTAAATAATCAAGAATTCTGCCATACTATTTAGCATAGTGTTCATCTTTTCTCCATGCAAATGGGCAGTATATAAATTGATTTGTTAATTAAGTTATAACATAAAGAAAGGATTATATAGATTACATAACAATATTCATACATTCTCTATATGAAGGCAACATAAAGAAGCAGCAATAGGCTACCAAATTCACACACATTTGGGCTAAGGTTCATTTCTGTTGCTTCTATTTAGAGAAAGTACCATTGGGATCAGCATTCATGATGATCCAAGGATGGTTCAAAATCTTGTCAAGGGGGAGCCTTTTTGCAGAGTCTTTCACTAAAAGCTGCATTTGTTCAAATCATATTATATTATAAAATATGGAATAGAATATTCATCTTCAAACTTAGCACTCAATCTCATAACTTGACAATTATTTGGTGAATATAACAACACAACTTGTATTATGAGATCTTTAGCTTCGGCAGAAATATGAGGGGTAGAAGGAAAGGTGAGGTCAACCTTCATAATCCTGTGCAAATAACAAATGTTTCATTATCAAGTTGAAGGTGCCAATTTTGACCCGTTTACTTTTAAACGGGTCAAATGCGTCGATAAGCGTTTCTTACCTTCGAAATGTATCTACTTGGCTGTCTGCCTCGAAAGGGGGGTCACCGGTGGTTCATCATCCAATGGGCTTTACCTTCACCGAAACCCTAGTCTCCTCCACCGGAGCTCACCTTTGTTCGATTTCAAACACTCCAGATCTAGATCTGAGAGAAAGATAGAGAAAGGGAGGAGAGAGGCGAGATTTGAATTTCAAAACTTTTCATGTGCTTTTTAATCTGATTGAATTTTGGCGGCCCAAGGGTAATATTGGAAAGTTAATTTACTTTTAATATTCATGTGCTTTAAACAATTGTACATCATGCATTAAAGGAGTTTTAAGGGAAGTGGCAAATTACCTTAAGTAGTCCCTTGGATATGCATTATATATAGTATTGATAGATCACTTTCATTACCCGTGATCTTCGGCGGTTTTACGTCTTTGGCTGTTTCATTACTTAGAGACTGCAGAAGGGCCTTTTGTGAAGGTAATTCGGCTATGAAAAGAAGAGTTTGAGCCCAACCAGCATATTTCCTGTATTTTTGTACGAAAGCATCAACCACGTGGCTGCAAAGCTTAGGTGTCAACCGTTTGCCAGCCAGCTTCGGAACCAGAGATCTAGTTGCAATCTGCCATCAAAAGATTAGGCAATGAGTCAAAATGGGTACTGACCGAAACATGACACATTTAGTATGGGCCGGGACGGCAGGGGCATATATAGCTTGTAAATAGGGGTAGCCCCGCTACCCCTTGACACTCCAACGGTAGTGTAAATTTTGGAAAAAAATGACGTTTTTTCGATTTCATTACTCCTTTTTTTGAAATGTTGATTTTCTAGATCCGCCATTGCGGGGCAGGCTTAGGAATATCTGCGAACACTTTCTTTTCTTTATGTATAAACAGCTAATGTATAATTGTAATTATAGAAACAAAATACTATTACAATTTGTTTGCAAATATATTAATAATGATTTAGGAGGTTGCATGCACTAAATATAAACGTCAGACCACTTACAACCAGTTTGACCCATTCGACTTGTTTTCATATTAGCTATTTTTTTTAATTTGACCCATTTGAAACAAAACACAGCCCAAATCGACCCATTCATAAGTAATGAATCAAATTTGCCACCACTATTTACGAAGTTTCTTCCTTTTCTATACAAAATATACCACTTGAACAGTGACATTAACCGAACCAACTTTCAATTTCGTATCATGACATAAAAGATCTTTAAACTAAAAAGAAGTTATTTCTAATGACCACAGAACTACATAGCTATTAACACCAATCACTCATTTGAACATCATCAAATCATGCTTAAATTTCATACTATTGGTCAACAATATATTATAAAGTTAGCAATTTCAACTCATTTACTTATGAATGGGTAGATGTGGATGATGCTTTGTTCCCTAGTCCTAACTGGTCAAACTAAAAAAGTTAACTGAAAGAGAAACGGGTTGAACACATTGAAATTCCCCAAAAGTGTCTTTTTGAACTCACATAGTAACGTTATGTGGGGGGGGGGGGGGGTTAAATGGTGTAGTTCGACCAACCTGCCACATTTTGACTATTTAACCATCCCGCCTGTTTTGACACTTGGAATGTAAAAAAAAAGGTTATGAGAAATCTAAGAAGCTGACCTTCCAGACGTGTGTATCAACAGGAACAACATGATGTTGATCTAGAGAGAACAAAGCTATGCAGGCTGCAACTTTGGGGCCCACGCCAGGTAGACTCAACAGAGCCTCGATCGCACTTTCGAGATCTAGTTTTCTGAAAAATTACCTTTTGGTGGTATAAAAATACGCGAATGACCACTGCCCACATATCCGTGGTGAGTAAAGATTGAATAGTGTGGCTCCACTCGCCTGCAAAAATTAGATCATTGTTTCATGAGATTATACATCTGTTATTAACATTTTTTCTGTCCTCTCTATACCTTGAGAAACAAACCTGCAGAACAAAAGAGGGGTCAACGAAGTGAACATAAAGCCTGATATCCCGAAACCAGCAAAGATTAATATCTGAATATGAAACCGTGAACAAAATTATGTAAATTTAGTTTGGTCTGGTTTTTCAGTTATTACAAATTTGAACATCAAAAAAAAGTAAAACAAAATATTACAAAACAATATTCACTTACAACTACTGCAGACCAAAATATCTGTCGCAACCCCCGATCCCTTATCTATCCCGGGAACGGGCGAACGCGAGCTAAGTGGTGGTGGTATCAGGTTTCGTTAATTTGGCAGCGGAATTTACATCAGGACCGTAGTTAGGAAATGTTTATCAGAGTAAAACCACCTTCTTTAATATTAATAATCACATGGGAAAAACCCAAGTTTCTTATTACAATACATTTATAGGGACAAACCCTATATAATTGAATTTAAAACATCGTTTATTAGGTAACTTTTATAGCCACATTTTTCTCAAGCCTTCAGTGCTCTCCAGCTGGCTTTTTACTAATTGGCTGTCACATTTTGTTACCTGAAACGCGTTTTAAAAACATTTGTCAGTAGGAAATACTGGTGAGTGAATCCCAGTTTAATCAAGTTTAAATAAAAAGTCACAGTGAACAGTATTGAGAGCGATCACATTGTTTATGTCTACACAATTACTCCATTTAGTACTGTCAATCCACTGACTTATGGGTCATATTACACATTGGCTAACTCATTGTCCAATGGTAACGTATTGTCATCCCGACTTACTACTCACAGTGTAGTAAATTTTGTATACAAAACCCCAACATATCGGCAGTAATTGAAGAACTACAAAGACTCAATCACCGCTTAATCACATTGTAAAACAATTATGGTTTTGTAAAACATTCCAAAAAGGTTAACAAAAAGAGGATAAACTCACATTGCTATCTTAGACTTCGCGTAAGGGTTTCCTGGATATAATCTATAATTTATACAAATGTACATTGGTTAGTATCATAACCCTTTGAAAATATTAATGATACCCTCCCCGAGACGGCATTCCAACAACGACGTCGGGCAAAACCACGACAGTTGTTACGGAACCCTAAATCAATCGGGCAGCGTAACTATTATGAAACTGGGGTTATAATACTTACAACGGAGCAGAACCTCGCTAATTAGGGGTATAATACCCGACTATAATAACTCTTCTACAGAAATTGAGATTTGAGAATTGAAATTGTGAGCGAGTTCGACTGAGATCTGATGCCCTCTATTTATACTTGCTAAACTAGACTTTCACGCGGCCCGCGTGAAAGATAAGGGTCGCTTACGCGGCCCGCGTCAACCCTGGTCAACAGGGTAGCTTGTCCGGGTCATCTACTAGGCTCGACACGATGCTGACACGTGTCGGCCTGGGGTGTCTCCGCGTTGTAGGTCTCTCGCGGCCCGCGTTAGTGTAAGCTAAGGCTTACGCGGCCCGTCTAAACTTAATGATATCAAAGAAGTCTGGTTCTAGCCCTCGTACCGCCCGCGTAAGGGTTTGGGGTGGGTCCACGCGGCCCGCCTCAGCCCTAAATTTAAGCTTTTATATTTTAGTTAAATACTATATTGTATCTCGGGCTCGGTTTTCACATACGGGGTGTAATATAAGACATATTGGGACATTCTAAAATATACTAGAGTATCAGAAATATTATGAGGGTGTCGGTTTTACCGAGGGTTGTTACATTCTCCCCACCTTGTTTTAGAGCTCGTCCTCGAGATCTACTGGAACAAGTGCAGATATTTTCTTTTCATTTCAGATTCAAGCTCCCATGTGTACTCAGGTCCTCTTTTGGAGTCCCACTTCACTTTGACCAGAACTAGTCTCTTATGCTTGAGGTTCTTAACTTTCCTGTCTTCAATCTGTAGAGGCCTTTCTACAAACTTGAGTTGTTCATTTACCTCTATATCCTTAAGAGGTACTATCAGGGATTCGTTAGCTAAACACTTTTTGAGATTTGATACATGAAACACATCATGTATTCCTGCCATTTCCTCTGGCAGTTGTAGCTGATAGGCTACAGGTCCTATTCTTCTAATAATCTCAAAAGGTCCAACATACCTGGGACTTAGCTTTCCTCGTTTGATGAATCTTACTATTCCTTTCCAAGGAGAGACTTTTAATAATACTTTATCTCCTACTTGAAACTCCAAGGGTTTGCGTCGGTTATCAGCATAACTCTTCTGTCGATCACGTGCTGCTTTTAGTCGTTCCTTGACTTGAATAATCTGGTCGGTTGTTTCTTGCACTATCTCAGGTCCAGATAGTTGCTTTTCCCCAATTTCTGCCCAACAGACTGGGGTTCGGCACTTTCGTCCATAAAGTGCTTCGAATGGTGCAACATTGATACTTGTGTGATAACTATTATTATAAGAAAATTCTATTAAAGGTAAGTGATCATCCCAATTACCTCCAAAATTAATTACACAAGCTCTAAGCATGTCCTCCGTTGTCTGAATTGTTCTTTCACTTTGTCCATCCGTTTGTGGATGATAAGCCGTACTTAGCTTTAACTTGGTTCCCATTGCCTTTTGGAAACTTGACCAAAAATGAGAGGTAAATCGACTATCTCTATCAGAAACAATTGATAAAGGAATTCCATGTAAATAAACAATTTCATTTACATATAGTTTAGCTAATTGTTCCATACTGAAAGTTTCCTTCATTGGTAGGAAATGAGCTGACTTGGTTAGTCTATCTACAATCACCCAGATTGTATCATTACCTTTCCTTGTTTTGGGTAATTTAGTAACAAAATCCATTGTTATCAATTCCCATTTCCACACTGGCATTTCTAATTGCTGTAACAAACCTGAGCATTTCTGGTGTTCAGCTTTAACTTGTGAACAGATTAAACATTTAGAAACATAGGCTGCTATGTCCTTTTTCATTCCTATCTGTAACAACTGTGCTTGTAATCACTATGAACAGTTCTATTATCAATAAAACAATGTTATTTGATCACAAGGGTTGTTTTGTTATGTTTTACATTTTTCATGTTTTGACTTTTATTCAATTTCAAACTCTACATCGCTTTCTGGAGAGTTATACGCAAACTGATACGTAAACGTAATCAGTTTAATGCGAGAAATACTTCGGAACATCAACATATACTTAACATACCTTAAATAACCTTTAAATAACTTAGAAATAAGCTTTGAGGGGTTAGGTATGCTAAAATAAACTTTTGGGTCATTCAGGGACTAAAAGTGTCAAAAAGTGCACAAGTTTGCATTTTCGCGCATAACTTACGTTCTGAATACATCTGGACATCCAAAAATTTATGTAAGCATGACTATATTATGCTTTAGTGTTTGGCTTGCCAAAAATCCATTTGTTGCGTCATTTGGATCGTTTTTCGCGCTTGTGCGCATTTCATCGTAATTAAGCGAACATCGCGTTCGTACGGCCAAACGAACTGACATCAGACATATTTTTGAACATGTTTCAAGTCCACAATGTTTAGGCATCATTTTAGGGCCTTAAAGTTGGCTTTACGGGCCTTAGAAGTGCCGGAAATGGGCTTAAAAACGTGCAGGGGCTGAAACTGTCAAAATGGAACATAATTTCTGATCTGACATGGCCAGGCGGCCCGCCTCAGTTTCTGTTAATCCCCACGCGGGCCGCGTCCGACTCTCTGATCAGATAATAACGAACAGTCAGCATGTTCCAGCTGTTTTAACCACAACCACAAGCTCACAACTTGCCTATTCAGCTGATAAGGATCATTTTAGGCTACCATAACTTTGCAACACTTGTACGGATGGGATTAAGGCACGTTTTCCATGAAACGATCTTAACGGTGGACCGAATACTATAAATACCCCACCCCCCATGCTTCAAAATCACAAGAATTTTGATTTGAGAAACTCTAAGTTGAAACCTTTGTTTCATACCTGAGATTTTTGAATCGAGATTAGCATTCGGAGACCCTTCGTAAGTATTCTTTTTTTCTTTTCCTTATTTTATTGCTTTTCGAGTCCGAAAGTCAAACTTTGTTTGACTTTCAGCGTTGACCAGTAATGGTCAATGCGAAGTTCGTTTGAACTTCGCAACGTGATTGTAATCACGATGGTTATAGTCCCTTGGGACTATGCCTACTGATTACCACGTTGTCTAGGGTCGTAAGGGTAAGCGATCTGATCAATCGCTTATACTTCGAACCCGACCCAGTTTGGTCGATCATTAGGATCCGACCAAATACATTAGGTGACCATAGTGTAGGGAATAACCTTCCGAGGTTATACCCTATGGTCACATCGTTTAAGTAGTTGTATGATAGTTAGTTTATATGCCTTAGGTAAATTACCAGAATACCCTTTTCATGTATAATTGGTAATTTAGCATATGTAACCTAAATTTTTGTCACATAACTGATTATGTAACATGTTTAGGCATATAACACTTGTCATAGGACTAGTTAGGCGGTCCGAACGCGTTTCACGCGCACGACGCGTTAAAGTAGCATAAGCTTCCTAAACGGGTCGTAATGGGTCGTAAACAATTATGTTAAGTTTCATTTAGTATGTAGGCTTTGTTAAACCAAATGACACGAGTTCCTATACTCGTTTGGTTTACGAAACCTCATTCTATCCGATCTTCCGATTTAGGTCCGGTTTATTAACATAGTTACCTATATTAGGTGCCGTTTGATTCCGAGATCTCTAGCATTACTTGGTGGTTATCTTTAGACATCTGAGCAATCTCAAGTGAGTACATAGAACCCCTCTTTTACTGTTTTCCAAACATTTTGGGGTGGAACACATGTGCCTACTTGTTACTTTCATGCTTTCCTGTTTTCACATCATATACCTGCTATGTTTGTTAGTACATTATAGTACATCGTTTTACATTACATTTTATGCTAGGTGTGCCCATTGTGTGCATTACTTAGTACATCGTTTTACATTACATTTTATGCTAGGTGTGCCCATTGTGTGCATTACTTAGTACATCGTTTTACATTACATTTTATGCTAGGTGTGCCCATTGTGTGCATTACTTAGTACATCGTTTTACATTACATTTCATGCTAGGTGTGCCCATTGTGTGCATTACTTAGTATATCGTTTTACATTACATTTCACGCTACATATGTTCATTTGATTACATACTTAGTGCATCGTTTTCACATGCTTACATTTTTGGTATGACATTTGGTTTGTTTAACATGGAACAATACATTCATTAACATTGATCATGCCATTCGTTAGTAGGTAGTGGTACCATAGGAATTGACAACTCCCGTTCCGGACATCCTGGGTATGGGGATGAAAGGAATGACCGAATTCGATATACATAATTTAGATAAACCTTTAATTTGTTTAAGGGTTTATCGCCACAGTCTCAAGGCTTGGATGTATGCATTATAACAATACCGCATAAATGTTTGTATCAGTATAGCATGCATTTGTTACACACAACATGACTTTGATTTAAACTGTGTTTTACTTCAATACCTTGTTGTTGTGCATTTTACATATGATTTAAGTTGATACATTTCACTTACCATACATGACATTTCTGGTTACACATTACATGATCTACATTGAACATAAACATTTTGACATTGATATACATATTTGGTGGTTTATATTGGACATAGACATTTAGATATAGTTTACACAATAACACTTGACAATTGGTTTGTACATGAACAAGTTACATTGGTGGTTGATTTGGGTAAGTAATTTGAGTAACGAGGCGTGTGTAATATGATACAATCATGGTGGATATGCCGCTGGTACTTCCTATATATAAGTGCTTGTGTGATATTACATGACGTAGCGTTACTTAAATCACTTCAATGTTTGACATATTACGTGTTACATAAACAACTTATTTCTTACAAGACATTGTCTTACAAAACAGTTTACTTTATACAACTCATTTTACATGGTTATTCATTTAACCTTACATTTATTTATACTTATCAACTGATCTTATCGTTTTTCAAATGAGTTACAAGACAAAACAAATTACAAGGTTCATGACTAAACATTTTCTTAAACACAAGTCATGAATCCTATTTTCACAAAACCTATGTATCTCACAGGCATTTTTATGCTGACGTACCTATTTTCACATGTGTTTTCAGGAGCTTTTCCGTAGGATGTTGATCATGACACTAGGGCGGACCTGTGCCTTAGAGACTAAAAATGGAGATAGACTTGTTTAATTATGTTATAAACTCTTTTGTTTACTGTTCAAGACAATGTAACACCCTTGTTTAATAAATAAAATACAACTTTGAATGCCATGGTTATGAAACAATTAATTCTGTTACAACACTCCCCGATGTTTCCGCCACGTTTTGTATGTTATACGTGGTCGGGGTGTGACAGAAGAGTTGGTATCAGAGCCAATGGTTATAGGGAATTAGGTTATTAGTAATGCTTTGACCTAGACTATAACTTTTCTAGGACCCTAACACAAATTATTTGTGTTTAGATCTTAAAACATGTACATCACCTATCCTTAGGTGATTATCAAAACAAGAATCAAAATTTTTTCGGAACGATTTTTGAAAAACAATCATCTGTTTTTGGATGATTTATTACAAGGTTTTGAACCCTCTATTGTAAGGTTTTGAACCCTCTGTTATATGGTTTTGAACCCTTTTCAGTTTGGTTTTTGGCCTTGTGCCTTCAAATTTTCAAAAATCTCGTCAAGGTTTTGGGTTTTAAATAATGTGAACACGTGCAAACTGGAAGGGTGAATGCCTGTATTCTGGGTTTTCTGTCTAGGCAAGCACTTCGTATACATCTCAACCAGACACGAGACCAGTTGTGCTTACCTGGGAATTCTTGGGATGAGTGTTCACTTATAGGCGAGCATGTCTTCATTATACATTATTTTTGATCCATTTACTTTGATTAGTCACTCTGTGTCGTTTGTTTGCTTTGTGATACGGACGAATGACCACCATCTATGCTGTTTGCAATTCTTGTTTTTATCATCTCATTCTTTTCATCCAATCATCTCACTCGTTTCCTTTCATGTTTTCCTCTTTTAGAATGCCTCCTCGACGCGAGAACCAGATCGCAACTGCCGAACTGGCAGAAATTATTGCGCAGCAGATGGCTGCTCAATTTCCAAATCTCTTTGCTCAATGGAATCAAGCCAACAACAACAACAATGTTCCATGCAAATACAAGGATTTTAACCAGGCTAAACCACTCAAGTTTAGTGGTTCTGAGGGAGCGACTGGGCTTCTTCAGTGGTTCGAGAGCATTGAGAATACTTTCCGCCACGTGTAGTGTCCGGATAATCGCAAGGTCGAGTTTTCTTCAAGTGTATTCCAGAAGAGGGCTTTGACATGGTGGAACGGAGTTATGAGAGACCGAGGTGCAGAAATTGCTCTCGCACAGACATGGGCTGAACTTAGAGCCCTTATGATGAGGGAATTCTGTCCTCGTCATGAGCAGCGAGCTTTGGAGAAGGAATTTGATGATTTGAAACAAGATAGTGGTGAGCACAGGGCATACACTGATCGGTTTGAAGAGTTGAGTCTGCTTTGCCCGACAATGGTTACCCCACTCGACAAGGCTATCGAAAGATACATCGACGGCCTACCTGACTCGGTACAAGACATCCTTACTGGTAGTAACCCTACCACACTCCGTCAGGCAATCGAGTTATCAACGACATTGACTGAGTCGCAGATCCGGAAGAACAAGTTACACAGGAAGGGTGACAAGGGCAAGAAACAGTCATCTGACAAGGGGGATAGCAAGAAAGGTCAAAACAGGAATGGAAAGGACTCTGGTTCTTCGAAGAGGTCAAGGAAGCGTAAGGCTTCCCAAAATTTTGCTGTCACTGCCCAAGCTAATCAGGCAGCTCCCAACCAACCCGCACAGCCTCCAGCGAAGAAACCCTATTCAGGGAATGCACCTTTGTGCAATAGATGCAACAGTCACCATCAGCCGCAACATAAGTGCCGTTTCTGTACTAGCTGTGGGAAGTCAGGACATCTTGCTGATGTTTGTCGGTTTGCTCAGAATCGCGCAGTTCAGAACCCGGCTCAACAAGTTGCTCAGCCTCCTGCTCCGCAACAGGGTCAAGCTGCACGACCACAATACCCACCAGGTGCTTGTTACAATTGTGGGGATCTGACCCACTACAGGAACCGGTGCCCAAGGCTAGCCAACCAGAACCAGAATCAGAATCAGAATCAGGCTCCGGCTCGAGGCCGAGCCTTTAACATGAATGCCCAAGAGGCACAGGCGGATGATAACGTGGTGAACGGTACGTTCTTTATTAATAATCAGCCTGCATCTGTTCTTTTCGATTCTGGTGCCGATAAGAGTTTCGTGTCATTGTCTTTTGAGCCAATGCTTCGCGTGTCTAGAACGAAACTAGGAAAACCTTTGACAGTAGAAGTTGCTAGTGGTGAACCCATTGTTCTTAATTCTGTTCTACGCAACTGCCAGTTGAACCTTAATGATCATCTTTTTCCTATCGACCTCACGCCTATGCAACTTGGAAGCTTCGACGTCATTGTGGGTATGGATTGGTTATCCAAGCATCACGCGGAGATAGTTTGTTCTGAGAAGATTGTTCGTGTGCCGCTATCGACAGGCGAGATCCTACAGGTTCAAGGTGAGAAACCTGCCGGTGGTCTCAAACTCATGTCTTGTTTTAAAGCTCGGAAATATCTGCGGAAGAACTATATGGCTTTCCTAGCACATGTTACAGAAGATAAAGGCAAGGGTAAGTCTATTTCAGATATTCCTTTCGTTCGGGATTATTCTGAAGTTTTCCCTGAAGATTTACCTGGTCTACCTCCAGCACGCCAAGTCGAGTTCTGCATTGATCTCGTACCTGGTGCAAATCCCATTGCCAGAGCTCCATATCGTCTTGCACCGTCTGAGATGCAAGAGTTATCTAAACAGCTTCAGGAGCTCTCTGACAAAGGCTTTATCCGTCCTAGCTTTTCACCCTGGGGTGCTCCCGTTCTTTTTGTCAAGAAGAAGGATGGATCCTTTAGGATGTGTATCGATTATCGTGAGCTTAACAAGCTTACCATCAAGAATCGATATCCCCTACCTCGCATAGATGATCTCTTTGATCAGCTACAGGGCGCTTCTTATTTTTCGAAGATTGATCTACGTTTCGGATATCATCAACTTCGTGTGCAAGAAGAAGATATTCCCAAGACAGCATTCCGCACTCGTTATGGGCATTATGAATTCACAGTCATGCCATTCGGTTTGACTAATGCTCCTGCTGTTTTCATGGACTTAATGAATAGGGTCTGCAAACCTTATTTGGATCAGTTCGTCATTGTTTTTATTGACGACATCTTGATTTACTCTAAGACGCGAGCTGATCACGAGCAGCATCTTCGTCTTACTCTGGAACTCCTAAAGAAAGAGCAACTTTTCGCCAAATTCTCCAAGTGCGAATTTTGGCTTAAAGAAGTTCAGTTTTTGGGGCATATTATCAACGAACGAGGTATTCAGGTAGATCCCTCCAAGATCAGTGCGATTAAGGATTGGGATACACCTACTACTCCTACTGAAGTTCGTTCTTTTCTTGGTCTAGCGGGTTATTACCGCCGCTTCATTGAAAACTTCTCAAAGATTGCAGTTCCTCTAACTGCTCTAACTCAGAAGAACAAACCCTTTGATTGGGGATTCAAACAAGAGGAAGCTTTTCAACGCTTGAAGCAGAAGCTTTGCGATGCGCCTGTTCTATCATTGCCTGAGGGTGATGATGATTTTGTCGTGTATTGTGATGCATCGAAATTAGGCCTTGGTTGTGTTCTGATGCAAAGGAACAAAGTCATAGCATATGCATCGAGGCAGTTGAAGATACATGAGAAAAACTACACCACTCATGATCTTGAGTTGGGTGCAGTTGTTTTCGCTCTAAAGATCTGGAGACATTATTTGTACGGTACAAAATGTGTGGTTTTCACGGACCACAAAAGTCTCCAGCATATCTTCAATCAGAAAGAACTCAACATGAGGCAACGACGTTGGGTGGAGCTTCTAAACGACTATGACTGCGAAATTCGCTACCATCCTGGTAAGGCGAATGTCGTAGCCGATGCATTGAGTCGTAAGGAACGTACTAAGCTTCATTGTGTACGTGTTCAATCTGTTATTCAAGCTCGATCCGATATCCAAGCACGCATTTCTCAGGCTCAACAATCTTGTGTTTCACAAGGATTGATGGATAAGGAATTTCCCTATCACATAGCACCTGCTCTGGAACTGAAGGACAATGGATCGTATTACTTCATGGACCGTTTGTGGGTCCCAAGCCAGGATGATCTTCGTACCTTGCTTATGGATGAAGCCCATAAGTCTCGTTATTCTATTCATCCGGGCTCAGATAAGATGTATAAGGATCTTCGTACTCACTATTGGTGGCCTGGTATGAAGAAAGACATTGCCTTATACGTATCAAAATGCCTTACTTGTCTTAAGGTAAAGGCTGAACGTCAACGTCCTTCGGGTTTATTGGTGCAACCAGAGATTCCAGTTTGGAAATGGGAAAACATTACTATGGATCTCATTACTAAACTCCCGCGCACAAAGAAAGGTCATGATGCCATTTGGGTAGTCGTTGCTCGTCTTACTAAGTCAACGCATTTCTTGCCAATCCGTGAGGATTTTCCTGCTGACAGACTTTCTCAAATCTATGTGGATGAAATTGTAGCTCGACATGGTGTTCCGTTGAACATCATTTCTGACAGAGATGCTCGTTTCACTTCTCATTTTTGGAGAACCATGCAATCTGCTATGGGGACCCAACTTAATCTGAGCACAGCTTATCATCCACAAACGGATGGTCAATCTGAGAGAACAATCCAGACTCTGGAGGATATGCTTAGAGCTTGTGTGATCGATTTTGGTGGTAGCTGGGATTCACATCTTAAATTGATTGAATTCTCCTACAACAACAGTTATCACACCAGCATCAAAATGGCTCCTTTCGAGGCTCTCTATGGTCGAAAATGTCGTTCACCAGTCTGCTGGAATGAGATCGGCGAGGCTCAACTTACTAGACCTGCCCTCATTTTAGAGACAACTGACAAGGTCAAGAAAGTTCGCGATAACCTTCAGACAGCTATGAGCCGTCAAAAGAGTTACGCGGATCCAAAACGCAAACCCTTGGAATTTCAAGTCGGTGATCGAGTATTACTTAAGGTCTCACTTTGGAAAGGTGTGATCAGATTTGGAAAGAAAGGAAAACTTGCACCTAGATATGTTGGACCATTCAAGATCATTGAAAGAATCGGCAAGGTAGCCTACAGACTTGAGTTACCTCCTAAACTTGGAAATGTTCATCCAACTTTTCACGTGTCCAATCTCAAGAGGTGTTTAGCTGATGAGAACCTCCACATACCGCTTGACGAAATTCGTGTTGGCAAAACACTGAAATTTGTTGAGAAGCCAGTGGAAATCATGGAACGTGAAGTCAAGTGGCTTAAACGCAAGCGCATTACTTTGGTCAAAGTTCGCTGGGAAGCTAAACGTGGACCTGAGTTTACTTGGGAACGCGAAGATCAAATGAAGGCGAAATATCCACATCTTTTTCCACGAGTTTCCTATAAATAAATTTCGGGACGAAATTTCCACAAGTAGGGGAGACTGTAACAACTGTGCTTGTAATCACTATGAACAGTTCTATTATCAATAAAACAATGTTATTTGATCACAATGGTTGTTTTGTTATGTTTTACATTTTTCATGTTTTGACTTTTATTCAATTTCAAACTCTACATCGCTTTCTGGAGAGTTATACGCAAACTGATGCGTAAACGTAATCAGTTTAATGCGAGAAATACTTCGAAACATCAACATATACTTAACATACCTTAAATAACCTTTAAATAACTTAGAATAAGCTTTGAGGGGTTAGGTATGCTAAAATAAACTTTTGAGTCATTCAGGGACTAAAAGTGTCAAAAAGTGCACAAGTTTGCATTTCCGCGCATAACTTACGTTCTGAATACATCTGGACATCCAAAAATTTATGTAAGCATGACTATATTATGCTTTAGTGTTTGGCTTGCCAAAAATCCATTCGTTGCGTCATTTGGATCGTTTTTCGCGCTTGTGCGCATTTCGTCGTAATTAAGCGAACATCGCGTTCGTACGGCAAACGAACTGACATCAGACATATTTTTGAACATGTTTCAAGTCCACAATGTTTAGGCATCATTTTAGGGCCTTAAAGTTGGCTTTACGGGCCTTAGAAGTGCCGGAAATGGGCTTAAACACGTGCAGGGGCTGAAACTGTCAAAATGGAACATAATTTCTGATCTGACATGGCCAGGCGGCCCGCCTCAGTTTCTGTTAATCCCCACGCGGGCCGCATCCGACTCTCTGATCAGATAATAACGAACAGTCAGCATGTTCCAGCTGTTTTAACCACAACCACAAGCTCACAACTTGCCTATTCAGCTGATAAGGATCATTTTAGGCTACCATAACTTTGCAACACTTGTACGGATGGGATTAAGGCACGTTTTCCATGAAACGATCTTAACGGTGGACCGAATACTATAAATACCCCACCCCCCATGCTTCAAAATCACAAGAATTTTGATTTGAGAAACTCTAAGTTGAAACCTTTGTTTCATACCTGAGATTTTTGAATCGAGATTAGCATTCGGGGACCCTTCGTAAGTATTCTTTCGTTCTTTTCCTTATTTTATTGCTTTTCGAGTCCGAAATGTTTGACTTTCAGTGTTGACCAGTAATGGTCAATGCGAAGTTCATTTGAACTTCGCAACGTGATTGTAATCACGATGGTTATAGTCCCTTGGGACTATGCCTACTGATTACCACGTTGTCTAGGGTCGTAAGGGTAAGCGATCTGATCAATCGCTTATACTTCAAACCCGACCCAGTTTGGTCTGTCATTAGGATCCGACCAAATACATTAGGTGACCATAGTGTAGGGAATAACCTTCCGAGGTTATACCCTATGGTCACATCGTTTAAGTAGTTGTATGATAGGTAGTTTATATGCCTTAGGTAAATTACCAGAATACCCTTTTCATGTATAATTGGTAATTTAGCATATGTAACCTAAATTTTTGTCACATAACTGATTATGTAACATGTTTAGGCATATAACACTTGTCATAGGACTAGTTAGGCGGTCCGAACGCGTTTCACGCGCACCACGCGTTAAAGTAGCATAAGCTTCCTAAACGGGTCGTAAACAATTATGTTAAGTTTCATTTAGTATGTAGGCTTTGTTAAACCAAATGACACGAGTTCCTATACTCGTTTGGTTTACGAAACCTCATTCTATCCGATCTTCTGATTTAGGTCCAGTTTATTAACATAGTTACCTATATTAGGTGTCGTTTGATTCCGAGATCTCTAGCATTACTTGGTGGTTATCTTTAGACATCTGAGCAATCTCAAGTGAGTACATAGAACCCCTCTTTTACTGTTTTCCAAACATTTTGGGGTGGAACACATGTGCCTACTTGTTACTTTCATGCTTTCCTGTTTTCACATCATATACCTGCTATGTTTGTTAGTACATTATAGTACATCGTTTTACATTACATTTTATGCTAGGTGTGCCCATTGTGTGCATTACTTAGTACATCGTTTTACATTACATTTTATGCTAGGTGTGCCCATTGTGTGCATTACTTAGTACATCGTTTTACATTACATTTTATGCTAGGTGTGCCCATTGTGTGCATTACTTAGTACATCGTTTTACATTACATTTCATGCTAGGTGTGCCCATTGTGTGCATTACTTAGTACATCATTTTACATTACATTTCACGCTACGTATGTTCATTTGATTACATACTTAGTGCATCGTTTTCACATGCTTACATTTTTGGTATGACATTTGGTTTGTTTAACATGGAACAATACATTCATTAACATTGATCATGCCATTCGTTAGTAGGTAGTGGTACCATAGGAATTGACAACTCCCGTTCCGGACATCCTGGGTATGGGGATGAAAGGAATGACCGAATTCGATATACATAATTTAGATACCTTTAATTTGTTTAAGGGTGTATCGCCACAGTCTCAAGGCTTGGATGTATGCATTATAACAATACCGCATAAATGTTTGTATCAGTATAGCATGCATTTGTTACACACAACATGACTTTGATTTAAACTGTGTTTTACTTCAATACCTTGTTGTTGTGCATTTTACATATGGTTTAAGTTGATACATTTCACTTACCATACATGACATTTCTGGTTACACATTACATGATCTACATTAAACATAAACATTTTGACATTGATATACATATTTGGTGGTTTATATTGGACATAGACATTTAGATATAGTTTACACAATAACACTTGACAATTGGTTTGTACATGAACAAGTTACATTGGTGGTTGATTTGGGTAAGTAATTTGAGTAACGAGGCGTGTGTAATATGATACAATCATGGTGGATATGCCGCTGGTACTTCCTATATATAAGTGCTTGTGTGATATTACATGACGTAGCGTTACTTAAATCACTTCAATGTTTGACATATTACGTGTTACATAAACAACTTATTTCTTACAAGACATTGTCTTACAAAACAGTTTACTTTATACAACTCATTTTACATGGTTATTCATTTAACCTTACATTTATTTATACTTATCAACCGATCTTATCGTTTTTCAAATGAGTTACAAGACAAAACAAATTACAAGGTTCATGACTAAACATTTTCTTAAACACAAGTCATGAATCCTATTTTCACAAAACCTATGTATCTCACAGGCATTTTTATGCTGACGTACCTATTTTCACATGTGTTTTCATGAGCTTTTCCGTAGGATGTTGATCATGACACTAGGGCGGACCTGTGCCTTAGAGACTAAAAATGGAGATAGACTTGTTTAATTATGTTATAAACTCTTTTGTTTACTGTTCAAGACAATGTAACACCCTTGTTTAATAAATAAAATACAACTTTGAATGCCATGGTTATGAAACAATTAATTCTGTTACAACACTCCCCGATGTTTCCGCCACGTTTTGTATGTTATACATGGTCGGGGTGTGACACTATCCACCAGAAATTTTTCCTTAAATCCTGGTACATTTTATCATTTCGTGGATGCATCGTATACTTAGACTTATGGGCTTCTTCTAATATACGATGACGTAGGTTTCCTAATTTAGGTATCCACATTCTCTTTTTATGGAATCTCCAAATTCCATATATTCCTTGTTCTAATTCTTTAATCATACCTTTTAGTTTTTCAGTATCTTCCTTGATTACTGATTCTTGTGCTTCTCTTATCTGATCATTTAAATCTACTTGTAGATTTAATTTAAGAGAACGTACCCTTTTTGGTTTTTCATGATATTTTCGGCTTAAAGCATCTGCCACTACATTGGCTTTTCCTTCATGATACTGGATATCACAATCATAATCACTAAGCATCTCCATCCAGCGTCTTTGTCTCATATTCAATTCCTTTTGTTTGAAAATATACCTTAAACTCTTATGATCAGTGAATATGGTAAACTTACTACCATAAAGGTAATGTCTCCAAATTTTAAGAGCAAAAATTATAGCTCCTAATTCTAAATCATGGGTTGAATAATTCTCTTCATGATTCTTAAGTTGTCTAGATGCATAAGCTATAACCTTTTGGCGTTGCATCAATACACATCCATAACCTAATTTAGAAGCATCACAATAGACTACAAAGTCTTTAGTTCCTTCTGGTAACGCTAGTATGGGTGTATGGGTTAATCTTTGCTTAAGAATTCTAAAGGCTTCTTCTTGTTTTAATCCCCATTCAAACTTAACAGATTTACAGGTTAGCTTAGTTAAGGGAATGGCTATTCTAGAGAAATCTCGAATAAATCTTCTATAATAACCGGCCAATCCTAAGAAACTTCTAACCTCGGTTGGTGACTCAGGGGTCTTCCATTTAGTAATTGCCTCAATCTTTGTTGGATCTACATGAATTCCTTTATGATTAACTAAATGTCCGAGAAACTGTACCTGTTCTAACCAAAATTCGCACTTAGAGAATTTAGCATAAAGCTTTTCCTTTCTTAATAAACTTAAAAGTGCGTGCAAATGTTTTGCATGATCCTCTTTATTCTTAGAATAAATTAGAATATCATCTATGAAGACAATTATGAATTTATCCAAATATGGCTTACATATTCGGTTCATCATGTCCATAAATGCAGCTGGGGCATTGGTTAAACCAAATGGCATGACGGTAAGTTCATAATGGCCATACCTTGTTCTAAATGCGGTCTTAGGAATGTCCTCTTCCTGTACCTTTAATTGATGATATCCTGATCTTAAATCGATTTTAGAGAAAAATCGAGCTCCTTGTAGTTGATCAAACAGATCATCGATTCTCGGTAATGGGTACCGATTCTTAATCGTAACCTTGTTCAATTCACGGTAGTCAATGCACATACGCATTGATCCATCCTTCTTTTTAACAAACAATATCGGCGCTCCCCATGGCGACGAACTTGGTTGTATGAATCCTTTCTCCAATAATTCATCTAATTGTTTCTTTAATTCATGCATTTCTGCAGGTGCCAAACGGTAAGGTGCTTTGGCAATCGGTGCTGTTCCTGGTATTAAATGGATTCTGAATTCAACTTCTCTATCCGGAGGTTGCCCTAGCAATTCTTCTGGAAATACATCTGAAAACTGAGATACTACTGGAATATCTTTTAAATCCTTTCCTTTAGTGTTAGTGATTATAGAAATCAAATACACTATAGAACCTTTTCTTATATAACTTGCACTTTTCATCACAGAGATGAATTTAGTGGACCTAGAGGGTTTATCTCCTTTAATTGTGATCGTTTTACCTTTTGGTGAATTTACTTGAATTAACTTTTGATCACATAAAATACTGGCTTTATTGGCTATTAACCAATCCATTCCTAAAACAACATCGAATCCTGCCAGATTAATGGGATACAGGTTTGCCCTAATTTTTTGGTTTAAGATTTTTATGCTTGCTCCCTGCAAGATTTCAGAAATCCTTACGGTTTCTCCATTGGCTGTCTCTACTAAGTATTCTTGTGGTAATTTAGTTAATGACTGATTTAGAAATTTGCAAAATGATGTATTAATAAAACTTTGGTTTGCACCAGAGTCAAATAATACTTTAGCAAAAACATCATTAACTAAAAACGTACCAGCTATGACATCTAGAATCATCTTGGCTTCATCTACAGTCAGAACAAATGCTCTATCATTTTTAGTATTCTTGTTGTCTGGAGCTGGAGCTAATTTTGGACAATTTAGCTTGATATGACCTTGTTCTCCTTAATTGTAACATACCCGGCTGTTAGCTTTCTTCCTGCAGTTTTCTTCCTTGTGTCCCGATGTTTTGCAAAAGTTACAGTATATGGAGCATCTTCCTGAATGCTTTCTTTTGCAATACCTACAGTAGGGTGCAGAGGTAGAACCTATATTTTTCCCACGGTTAGAATTTCCAGAACGAAATTCTTGTGTGAGCTTTTGGGTTAGGTTTCTCCTCTGATCTTCTTCTCTGGTACGGACTAATTCATCTGTCAAGGTATTTGCTAGTTCTACAGCTTCTTCTATGGTTTGAGGTCTAGCTGCCTTGACTATGTGTCTTATTTCCCCAATTAATCCCCAAATATAACGGGAGATTAACACAGGTTCTGGTGAAGCAAGAGTTGGCACTATTCTGGCATATTCGAAGAATATTTTAGTGTATCCCTTACTATCCACACCAGTCATCCTAAGGTTTAGGAATTTGTTTGATATATGTTCCTTTTCATTAGGTGGGCAGAATTTCCTTTCTACATTGTCCTTAAATTCTTCCCATTCCATATTGTAAGTTCTATCACTTCCTTTTGTTTGGAGGATAGTGTTCCACCATTCTAGTGCTGCATTCTTAAACAGATTAGAAGCAAACAATATCTTATCTTCTTCAGCACACTTGCTTATCCTTAAGACTGCCTCAGTCTTCTCTATCCAGCGTAAGGTTGCAATGGCCCCTTCGTTGCCCGAGAATTCCATTGGTTTACAAGACCAGAATTCTTTATAAGAACAACCGTAAGACACGGTTCTTCTCCTTTTGGGAATAGGCAATTGAAGTATTCACGCTGTGTTCTGGTTCACTTGGTCGCTTACTGCTATGCTTACTTTTATTATCAACATCCTTAACAGTTTGAAGAATAAATGGCATTGCATCTATAATTCCCTGTGCTACTATGTGTTGGATAGCACTATTATCCACTTGGTTTCCATTGTTATTGATGCTCGGATTTTCATTATCCACGTTAATGTTACTCTGGTTATCGTTATTCAGATTTCCTTGATTTCCTTCGTCGGCCATCTGAATTTTAAACATTTACCCCTTATTAATATCACAATTAATATCTTAATATAGTTAATCACATGACACACATTTTTGCCAAAAGCGTCGATCATTGCAACTATACTCTTTTCATATACTATGCGTCTATTACACACTAGTACTGAAATAAAAATTACAATACTAACAGAAATAGAATCACAAGAATAGTAATATGCATCCGTACACACATATTTTATTTTTATTTTATTATATTATATTATTTATTATTATTACTACCGTTTCCTCCATTCTCATATTCACGGATATGGATTTATCCAAAAATCCATATTACGTTCATCGTATTTCCATACGAGACGCTCTCCCACCTGACGCATTCTCTCACTGCTTTCTAAAATTTCCTCACCAAAAGTCCTAAGTTCTTGAACGTTTTCTACACTCGTTGGGGGTGCAGGTTCTAGGACTGGGTTTGGAATCTGGGGTGCGGGTTCCTGATATGGGGGTGAAAGTGCCTGAAATCGGTAAGGATCTTCTAAGATCTCCCTAATATAATCATCGTGGTAATAGGGATCTAAAGGGTCCATACCTGGGTAGGCTCCTATGTTCTGTATGGGTGTGTCTTCATGGATAGGGTAATGTTGCACAAAGTCCCTATTATCGTCCCACCAGGGGTCGTAATTTGGGTCTAGAGGGTTTGGTGCAGGTACCCTAGGGATTTCTTCTGGGTTGAAATCATGCATCTCCACTTGGTTTTCAGGGTTTTCTATCTCCATGGGTTGGTCTGGGATTGGTAATTGTGGTTGGGGTGCTACTAATTGTTCCAGACTTAGGTCAGCAGCAGTTGTAGATAGGATATGGAAATTGGCTAAGCTTCTATTAAGCATATCCTGTGTATGGGCATCTGTTTTTCGCTTTAGCAGCCGCTAACACTCTTTGCTGTTGCAACTTTCGCATTCTTTTCCTACGAGCAAAGGCTTCCTTACTGAACTATCCTCGTTTCTTATGAGGGAATGGCTCTTCTGACTGAGCTTTAAAAGCAAACATTCCTTCTTCCTGATCAGCAGAATACCCAGAAAGGGCAGGCTGTGAAGAAGTACCTTCACTCTTAGGTGAATCAGACAACTGACGACTCATTTCTGAGGGTCCTTGATCACTCATACTGTAAACTAACAAATAGTAAAATAACACATAACAAATAAATACAGTTATGCACGTATTTCCGTAATTTTTTTCCTAACACAAAATTTAGAATTTAAGTGTCAGCAGAACACTTCTTTGGCTCAGACCAGTGTCTAGGCTCTGATACCACCTTCTGTCGCAACCCCCGATCCCTTATCTGTCCCGAGAACGGGCGGACACGAGCACAGTGGTGGTGGTATCAGGTTTCGTTAATTTGGCAGCGGAATTTACATCAGGACCGTAGTTAGGAAATGTTTATCAGAGTAAAACCACATTCTTTAATATTAATAATCACATGGGAAAAACCCAAGTTTCTTATTACAATACATTTATAGGGACAAACCCTATATTATTGAATTTAAAACATCGTTTATTAGGTAACTTTTATAGCCACATTTTTCCCAAGCCTTCAGTGCTCTCCAGCTGGCTTTTTACTAATTGGCTGTCACATTTTGTTACCTGAAACGCGTTTTAAAAACATTTGTCAGTCGAAAATACTAGTGAGTGAATCCCAGTTTAATCAAGTTTAAATAAAAAGTCACAGTGAACAGTATTGAGAGCGATCACATTGTTTATGTCTACACAATTATTCCATTTAGTACTGTCAATCCACTGACTTGTGGGTCATATTACACATTGGCTAACTCATTGTCCAATGGTAACGTATTGTCATACCGACTTACTACTCACAGTGTAGTAAATTTTGTATACAAAACCCCAACATACCGGCAGTAATTGAAGAACTACAAAGACTCAATCACCGCTTAATCACATTGTAAAACAATTAAGGTTTTGTAAATCATTCCAAAAAGGTTAACAAAAAGAGGATAAACTCACATTGCTATCTTAGACTTCGCGTAAGGGTTTCCTGGATATAATCTATAATTTATACAAATGTACATTGGTTAGTATCATAACCCTTTGAAAATATTAATGATACCCACCCCGAGACGGCATTCCAACAACTACGTCGGGTAGAACCACGACAGTTGTTACAGAACCCTAAATCAATCGGGCAGCGTAACTATTATGAAACTGGGGTTATAATACTTACAACGGAGTAGAACCTCGCTAATTAGGGGTATAATACCCGACTATAATAACTCTTCTACAGAAATTGAGATTTAAGAATTGAAATTGTGAGTGAGTTCGACTGAGATCTGATGCCCTCTATTTATACATGCTAAACTAGACTTTCACGCGGCCCGCGTGAAAGATAAGGGTCGCTTACGCTGCCCGCGTCAACCCTGGTCAACAGGGTAGCTTGTCCGGGTCATCTACTAGGCTCGACACGATGCTGACACGTGTCGGCCTGGGTGTCTCCGCGTTGTAGGTCTCTCGCGGCCCGCGTTAGTGTAAGCTAAGGCTTACGCGGCCCGTCTAAACTTAATGAAATCAAAGAAGTCTGGTTCTAGCCTTCGTACCGCCCGCGTAAGGGTTTGGGGTGGGTCCACGCGGCCCGCCTCAGCCCTAAATTTAAACTTTTATATTTTAGTTAAATACTATATTGTATCTCGGGCTCGGTTTTCACATACGGGGTGTAATATAAGACATATTGGGACATTCTAAAATATACTAGAGTGTCAGAAATATTATGAGGGTGTCGGTTTTACCGAGGGTTGTTACAATATCGATTTGAGAGTCTTGAACTCAAATAAGGAAGGCCCTAAGAAATTGTTAAGCAAAACAGACAAATGGTGTTCTTATTCAGAATTATTTATGGGTGGGCCCCACTAAGGTTTAACAAAAAAGGATACATCTCAATTAAGCTCACAAGCATTCCAAATAAACCAAGCATCGCTATTACTTCAATCCGACCCACCTTTTTCACACAATATTCCTACATGATAAAGATACGACAAGATTTATGGTTTCCGGTGTTTGTAAAATAAGCAAGCGTAAGTTAGACGCGGGGGGGGGGGGGGGGGGGGGGCTTAAAAGGTGTAGGTCGACCAACCTGCCACATTTTGACTATTTAACCATCCTGCCTGTTTTGACACTTGGAATGTAAAAAAAAAAAGTTGTGAGAAATCTAAGAAGCTGACCTTCCAGACGTGTGTATCAACAGGAACAGCATGATGTTGATCTAGAGAGAAGCTGACCTTCCAGATGTGTGTATCAACAGGCTGCAACTTTGGGGCCCACGCCAGGTAGACTCATCAGAGCCTCGATCGCACTTTCGAGATCTAGTTTTCTGAAAAATTACCTTTTGGTGGTATAAAAATACGCGAATGACCACTGCCCACATATCCGCGGTGAGTAAAGATTGAATAGTGTAGCTCCACTCGCCTGCAAAAATTAAATCATTGTTTCATGAGATTATACATCTGTTATTAACATTTTTTCTCTCTTCTCTCTGTACCTCGAGAAAAAAACCTGCAGAACAAGAGGGGTCAACGAAGTGAACATAAAGCCTGATATCCCGAAATCAGCAAAGATTAATATCTGAAATATGAAACCGTGAACAAAATTATGTAAATTTAGTTTGGTCTGGTTTTTCAGTTGTTACAAATTTAAACATCAAAAAAAGTAAAACAAAATATTACAAAACAATATTCACTTACAACTTCTGCAGACCAAGATATCGATTTGAGAGTCTTGAACTCAAATAAGGCCCTAAGAAATTGTTAAGCAAAACAGACAAATGGTGTTCTTATTCAGAATTACATGGAGGTGGGCCCCACTGAGGTTTAACAAAAAAGTATACATCTCAATTAAGCTCACAAGCATTCCAAATAAACCAAGCATCGCTATTACTTCAATCCAACCCACCTTTTTCACACAATATTCCTACATGATAAAGATACGACAAGTCGACAAGACTTATGGTTTCCGGTGTTTGTAAAACAAGCAAGTGTAAGTTAGACAGGTTGAATAACAGGTCAAAATGGGTTTGGATCAACATAGATATCTTTAGTGCGGGTCAAAATAGGTTGGGCCAACGAGCAAACACCTTTTTATCCAATGTTTTGAAAATTTAAAATAATTAATGTGCAAAAATATGATTATAGATTTATATTATTGCAAGAAGAATGCAACTTGTTTTGATAGACTTAGGAAATATGAATGCATTTGGATGCATTTCATGTGACTTTAAACCGTCTTTCCTGTTTGGCTCGTTACCTTGCTTTAACTAAATCCATTATTCCATTTGATTAGTTAAACATGGGTGTGAGTTTAGGACACGACATAAACCTAAGACGATATTATCAGGTCAGTTTCAGGCCGAACTCGCAAGCACGCACAGACACGGCATGATTGGGTATTTTATGATAAAGTTTTTAAAATTAAGAGAAAAATTGACATCAACTTTTATAATTTGTAATTTTCATTATTGTTTCATATACATCTGTATTTTTTTGTTGTAAATTTGTAATTTTTTAGTATTAATATGCAAAAAATAACAAAATGAAAAAAAATAGGATCAAACGGGTTGTGTTCGTGTTAACCCATGAATATTCGTGTCGCATTCGGGTTCAGACATGATTTTCAGGTTCGACCCGCCAACCCACAAACACGAACGATTTAGCACACCAAACCATAACCCAAATCAATTCCTTAAATTGTGCCACTCATGAAAACCAACCTCACCAACATTGTTGAATACAAAAAAACATGTCCCCACAATCACAAGCATCACCAAGAACAGGATTGGTGCCACCTGGAACACCAAAACAAAACATATAATCACATGAAACCATAATTTTCCTAGAAAAACACTGGACTTTGATTGTTACCTCCACCACCCACACCAGAATCAGAGAGTAGCACTAAACATAGCCCCGAAACGGTGAAACACATAGAGCTGTCCCCAGAAACTGCCATAAAGAATACTTTGTACCCAGAAAGAACCAAGTGAGAATTATGACCCAAATAACTGTTGCACAATTGAGTATTGTCACACTTGTAATTGACGAGAACTGGAATGCTTTATTAACTGCAATTAACCACAAACATCATCATTTACACAATCATGGGGGTTCACAAATCCATTTTATAGACAAAGACATATCTTCCTTCACTGTAGTTTGACTTTTTATTTGAAGATTATCCACTTAACAACAAAAAAAATTGTCTTTTTTGTTGGACCCATAATAAATCGTTGCTAAGATTTACTAACCAAAAAAGTTGCCTTGAACATCCACAAATGCTAAAAGGGCATACCAATACCAAGAAATCTTCAAAAAATCATTAGAAAAAAACAACTTTGAATAGAAAAGGAGTACAACACTTTCAAAATTCACATTGACACCATAAAGATAGAAGAAATATTTTATTAAGATGTTTACATGCTATCATGTACAAACTATATATGCACCGAGATTCAAGAACCCTGACCTTGGTTATAAAAAGCGCGAAGCACAGGATATTTTTATACCTTTTTTTACATTTATCATAGGTTTCTATCATCACATACCAAAAATTTTAATATAAACCACCGGTGTATATATTATTTAATATATAAATAACATATATCTACAACCTAAACAATTATACGTAATCTTCCATGATAACCAAACAACATCTAAAAAATTATGAAACCGGTAATGAACAATATAATAGAGTTTCAACAAAAGAGCTTAACAGATTTAAAAGAGCTTAACAGGCATCGAAATTTAGAGCTTATTATACAAAATCATGCTTCAATAACAGCTTCATGTACTCACATAACACAGTCGATCAACAAACTTATTAGCAAAACACAAATTACACGCATATATCCATGAACAGATATAATTGATTTCCACAATAAACAAAACTGAATAAACCTCCATATCTAGAATTAATTGAAGCTTCAAACATGAGCCACATGACATATACAAAGATTAAAAAACAAATACACAAAGCCTAAAAAAGTTAATAAAAAACCCTAACACAAACCAAACTTAAAAAACCAATTTTAGACCTAAAAACACCAGAGAATAACCTAAAATTAGCCATCCAAAAAATACAACAAACAGACCTAGATTTACACTATTACAGCAAAATATAGCCTAATAAATAACCAAAAACTCTAATTTTTCGAATCAAAGAGCAGCAGGATACCCACACGCAGAGCACCGGCTCTTCTGCAAATGTCACGTAGCAGGATACGACACATAAGTAAGAAATTTTTTGAATCAGTGTGAGAAATTGAGAGGACTTACGGTGGTGATTGTTGCGAGCGGTCGTGGTGGTTGCGAACGGCGGTGGTGGCTGCAATTGGGGTCTCCTACTCTCCGGTTAAAGGTTTATCGATCTGGTGTTAATGAGAAAGGTAGATCTTGAATCGCCTTGTAGAAAAACCTAGATCCAGATCTGGAATCGCGAGAGAGAGAGAGAGAGAGAGAGAGAGGAGCAGGGAAGCGAGATTTTGAAATGTTTTGAAATGAATGTGAACTGATGTATCCCGTGTTTTTTTTAAGTAGAAGGGTATAAGTGGAAAGTGATGTTTTCTGATGTTTAAAAGACTTGTACATTATGCTTTAGTGGTGTTTTAAAGGAATTTCAATGACCTTAAGAAGTCCTTCTAATATGTTTTTATATATAGTATAGACATAGATAGTATAGATATATAGGGTAGGGTTCTATAGTGAACACCAGGTTGAGAGTGAACTGTATGAACTAATCTGGGCCTTTGGATTACATCATCTAGATATTTTTAAACAATGGCAAGATTGTAATTATAATGTTGTAACTTCCCTTTAAAATAAAGGTATTTGCGTCTTTTGTAAATTGCATTTATTAAACACTATAATCAAAATCCCTAAAATCTCGCTAGTTTCTGTATATACAAGATACACAGTTGTTATTGTATACACATGTGTACAGTCTCGCTAGTATTAGTTTATACAAGATACACAGATGTTAGTTTATATACATGTGTACAGTATCGCTAACTATCAGTTTATACATGATACACACCTGTTAGTATATACACATGTGTATAGTCTCGCTAACTATCAGTTTATACAAAATACATAGCTGTTAGTTTATACACATGTGTACAGTCTTTTATACATCTGTGTATTATATTCAGAAATGGTTATATATGTGTATATTAACAACATATTTTATATTATGCATGCACATGAGTAGATTCATATAAAAATTATGAGATTAATGAAAACGAAACATATCACATGTATTAAAAAATAAATAACTTCATCGCATATTCAAAAAAAAAAAAGGTTAATGCCCAAAAATAATTACAATTTCAATCTCAGAAAAAATTTTCAATATTTATTGAAAATTATAAAAAGTTAAAAACAATATATTATATGATATTTATGTATATGGATAATAAAAGAAAAACAATATTAAAGTTGAAATTAAAACAAAATCTATGGATAAAGAAATGATGGAGAAATAATTAAAAATGACAGAGAGAGTAAGAGAGGCGAAAATTAAGGGATTTTAATTAAACATACTTGGGTAATGTCAATCTTACCCTTTTAATCTAAAAAATGATCAAGGGTCAAGATTAGTTCACTCAGTTCACTCTCAAGAAGTTGTTCACTCTTGAACCTAATCATATATATATATATATATATATATAGGATTAGGTTCAAGAGTGAACACTAGTGTAGTTTGCGAACTGAGCGAACTAATCCTGGCCATACATGTGTGTAGATCAATGGCCAGGATTTGATGATGAAATACACTAGTATATTTTATGATTTGATGATGAAATCCTAGCCATCCACGTGTGTAAATCAATGACCAAGATTTGTTCACTTAATTCGCAAATACACTAGCGTTCACCCTAGAACCACACCATATATATATATATATATATGTGTAATATATACATAGGAAGAAGATCATGCGAGAACCACCTCTTATTGCGAGAACCGCGAGAACCAATGTGAACACAACCAAAAATGCCTAAAATTAGCTAAAAATCACACAAAAATTTTTTTTTTTTTAATATTTTTTATATAAAAAACGCTACTTTTCGAAGCCAAAATATTTTTTTTTTTTTGCCACTAAAAGTAGCGATTTGAGCATAAAAAATATTAAAAAAAAAATTTTAGATTTTTTTTTTTTTTTTTTTAGATTTTTTGGGGGGGTTAGTTTTTAGCATTTTAGCTTGGGGGGGGGGGTTAGGTTTTTGGGGGTGGGGGAGGGGGGTTTAGGTTTTTTTTTTTGGGGGGGGGGGGTGGGGGTTAGGTTTTTTTAGCTATTTTAAGTTGTGTTCACATTGGTTCTCGCGGTTCTCGCAATAAATGGAGTTCTCGCATGATCCCCTCCCTATATACATATATGTATATATATATATGTATATATATGTATATATATATGTATATATATGTATATATATGTATATATATATGTATATATAGATGTGGTAAAATGAGAACCACCTTTAGATGCGAGAACCATAGGAACCATTATCCACCCTAGATCTCTCATGTATAAGTGGTTAAGATTGAATTGTTTAAGTTTGATTTGTCTTATAGTGATTTTGTTGATTAAAAAAAGAATAAATACTACAAGAAGTGTATTTTGAAAAATTTGACTTGTGTACTATTTATGTCAACTTGTCAAACTTAAAATCAAACATCATAGACTAGATCACTTTTCATATCAACATTAATTACGTTTACCTATTTAAAAAAATAATTATAACACATGATTTTTTATACAAAAAAATTCCACTACATGCATAAATAGAAAACGTCTTCAATATCTGATCTTGATCTTCATTTTTTGTTTGTTATCCTCGTCATTTGAACGTAAAAGCACCAACACCTATGAAAATCAAAGAAAAAACAGAGCGTTTGCATTCCACTAACGTTTAGAGGAGTTCAGGGTGGTGATCAGCGGCGTAAAAAAATATTTTTTATCGTGTGTAATAAAAAAAACATTTTTTACATTCGACACCGTATGCGAATTTTTTTTGCATTCGACACCGTGCGCAAAATTTTTTTTACATTCGACAACGTACGAGAAACAATTTTTTAAACGTATGTAAAAACAAAACATTTAAGCGTGCTGTTTTTACATACGTTTGAAAATTTTATTTACGCGTGACGTTTAGAGGAGCTCGGACCGACGATCAAGGGCGTAAAGAACATTTTTTTCATTCTACACTGTGTGCAAAAAAAAATTTACATATGAATATTTTTGTAAAATAGTATCATAATCATTCAGTTGTCTTATGAATATTTTTGACCATTTCTTTGAGACCGGAAAGTTTAGCATAGGATGCAATTCGTCCTTTATCACGCTTATCCCGAAGATTAAAGACCCGGTGGACTTAAAAAATTATAGGCCAATTAATCTTATTGGATCCATTACTAAGTTAATCTCGATGGTGCTGGCTAACAGATTAAAGAAGGTTATCGGATCGGTGATTTCTGAATCGCAATCGGCCTTCTTGAAAGGTAACTTTATCTTAGATGGTCCTATGATTATTAATGAGTTGTTCAACTAGGGTAAAAAGTTGAAGAAAAAACTATTTTTTCTTAAGATCGACTTCGAAAAGGCCTATGACAACGTGAATTGGAAGTTTTTAATATCTATTATGTCTCATATGGGTTTTCCGGATAGATGGTGCAATTGGATTAAAGGATGTATGGAGTCAACGAGGTCCTCGATCTTGGTGAATGGGTCGCCCACTTTTGAATTTAAATGTTCAAAAGGGATTAGACAAGGGGACCCGATTTCTCCCTCCCTTTTTATTTTAGTTATGGAGGCTTTATCTTTCATGCTTGATAGGGCTAAAAGCGAAGTAATTGTGTCCGGCATTCAAACTCCTCACAACGGGCCAAACGTGTCTCATTTGTTTTATGCGGACGATGCTTTAATCTTAGGAGATTGGTCGGAATCTAACATTAATTGTGTGGTTCGAATCCTAAGGATTTTTCATTTATGTTCCGGATTAAAAATTAATATTTTTAAATCCAATTTGTACGGGGTTGGAGTCAATAACGGGGAATTAAATACGATGGCGAACGTTATCGGTTGCCAAGCGGAGTCATTCCCATTTAGATATCTCGGCCTAATGGTAGGAGCTAACATGAATCGTGTATCCAATTGGAGACCCGTTTATGATATCATCGATGCAAGGCTAGCAAAATGGAAAGCGACGATGCTCTCAATGGGGGGAAGAATTATGTTGATCAAATCGGTTCTTGAGAGTTTACCGAACTACTTCTTCTCTTTATATAAAGCTCCGGTTCAGGTGATCAAAGATATTGAATCTAAAATTAGGAATTTCTTATGGGGTGGAGATAATGAGTCGAAAAAGATCCACTGGGCGGCTTGGGATCGGGTGGCTGGCTCGACTGATAAAGGTGGATTGGGGCTCTCAAAGCTTAATCACATTAACATCTCTTTATTGACTAAGTGGGGTTGGCGATTTAAATCGGAAAAGGAAAAACTCCGGGTGAAAGTGATTGAAGCGGTTCACAAATCGAACTCGAATCTGGATTGTTTTCCGATCAGAAAGTCTTTGGGGGGGGTGTGGTTCAACATCGTTAATTTATTGGATAAATTTCTGATTGACAATAAATCGATCAAGGAATTCTTTAATGGCGAATTAGGTAACGGGGAGTCAATAAAGTTCTGGTTAGACCCTTCGCTGCCAGATGGTCCGCTGAAACTTCGTTTCCCTTCTTTATTCGAGCTGGAGTCCAAGAAAGATTGCAGAGTCTTAGAGAGGATCGTCAATGCTGGTAACTCGAGATTTAGATGGCAGTGGAAAAGGGATATCTTGGTTGGTCTAGAGGTGGATGATCTGATTGGGCTTTGCAGCTTACTCTTGAATGTGAATTTGAAAGTGTAGAATCGTTTTCAGACCCGAACGAGTCGATCAGAAGAGTTTATCTCAACACGAAAGGCGGAAACAGACGTGTAGAGTTCAATTCAGCTAGATTCACACTTTAAACTGTTGTATGATTGATTTGATAACGATTTACAACCTAACAACACTTCGGCAGCACTTTGTTACACTGACCAGAAATTTACAAATGAAATGGCACATGAGGGTATTTATAGGGTGAGTGATTTGGTTTGAAAGTGGCATGGCACTCCTCAAACGAAATTAGAACTTCTAATTTCGTTTGAACATGTCACACATGTCATTTTCAAACTAAATTAGCTCATTTACATGTAAACTCTCCTATTTTCCTCGTAAAACGTGCCCTAATCTATCCTTCTACATACAAAACTCGATACAAGACGAAGTCGACAGACGTATGCACCAACAGACTCCCCCTCGAATGTTCACGAGTCTTCAGTGTCGAGTCTTCGGTTGTCAAACCTTCAGTATTTATCAGTCTGCTCACTTTCTTCAAAATTCTCCATTGTAAGCATCCTTAATCAATCTCTTTCTCTTTCTCGTAATCTTCAGGATCTGAATCTGGCTCTACTATCTTCAGACTCCATCTCGATGTCTTCAGACTCCCCCTTTCACTAAGCTGGGATCGTAGTCTGGAATTCTCAAGATCATGATCGTGACCTGGCTCGCATCCTGCTCTGGATCGAAACCTGGCCAACCTGCATAAACTCTACCCAAAAGTAAATTTCCAAAATTTTCAACTTGACAAATTTAGAAATTACTGGTAGATTTCTTTCAACAATACCATTTTTAAACTCTGATGACTCACTTGTAATAATATTCTTCATTTCAGAGATTATTTTTCCCAAACCTGTTGTTCATCATGTTTAGCACACGGAATTTTGAAATTCAGCTCTTCAACACCAGTTGTCGAAAATCTTTTTAAATTTTTTTAAAATTTATGCTAAAACACACTAAAATCTTTTTGGATTTTTAAATGAAATGAAATGCAGTAAAGAAATATTTACAAACAATATTTTTGTGAGTTTGTGTAAGAGGATCATATCAGTTTTTGAGACCAATCACCAACACCGTTAAGCTTAAAACATTTTCAGTTTTAAACGATTCACATAGATTGACGATATTGTTGTCCACTTAAACTCAATCTAAAAAATTTCGAAATGCTTACCGATACGTTTAAGGTAGATTAATTTTGCACTAAATTCTTATGGACCCCACGATCTCAGCATATCCCCTCATCATGCAATACACAGACTCAAGTAATGCCTATAAACTTTTATCAACTGTGATTTGTGCAAAAACAATGCAGAATGTTTAAACATTAACAATCAGGTCGATCATTCGATACGCAGAGAAAGTCCAATGTTTAAACAAAATAAGAAAAATGAAACAAGTTGAAATTGTTTAGGCTTTAACCACCAGTTCGATACTCATGTATACGCAGAGGTAATCCAAAGCTTAAACGAAACACCAAAGAAAATAACGCAGAACGTTTAGGCAATAACATCCAGGTCGATACTCACGTATACGCAGAGGATGTCCAATGCTTAAACAAAATAAAGAAATAAAACAAGTTTAAATCTTTGCAAAATCAAATGCACAATCACAGTGACTTTTCAGCAAAGTTGTGAAAGTTCACAAACTTAACCAGTTTTATGTCTTTCGACATTCAGCGATTACCGAGTAGGTACACAATCAAGAAGGACAAAACTAAGTACTATGCTTTCGATCATGTTTCCCACTAGAACTAAGCTTTCTTCATTTAGATTTGTATCGTTATCGCAAATCTACTAGTCTAGCTGAGTCTACCGTCACATCATTAGTGAGACCGTTTATCACATTTTATCTTTCCATTTCTTTAACATGTTGTGATAGTCCACTGATGTACTATCATGTCCTCTTTTATACAACAAAACTCATTTTTGCATTTTTTTTTATGTTTTTGACTTTTTCAAATTTTCAAATGTTTTTGGATTTTCTGAAATTTCTTACTCCCCCTAAAATACAAACATATTTAACTAAAATTTGAAAACAAACTGACAACTGATATCGAATCGCCTCAATTCGCCATCCACTTGGCATAAACAATCAGAACTCCCCCTCACAACAAACTATTTTCCCATTGTGATTTCAAAACACTTAAGTTTGTTTTAATCAAATGGTTTTTCCGGAAAATAAGTTTTGTTGATTGATTTTAACCATTTGTAGGTTAGGGGATAAACTCATCATTTTGTTTCTCACCCACTTGTAGGAAATCAGATACAACTTAATGTCCCTGATTTACCACTTGTAAGATCACCTCCACAATTTCAAACAAATACCACTGTAGGTAAAACTTCATTTTCAACCACATGTCGGTTGAATTCTCAAAATGCCGATTCCTACTCCTCACTTACCAACATGGGAGTTCCGGCAAGTCACACTTTTTTCACAAACAAATTTCATAAACAATGAATAATGCCGATTCATGCTCCACGATTACCAACTTGGGAGCTCCGGCAAGTCAGGATTTTAAGTAAAGAATACAAACACCCAAGCCTGACCAGCTTTAGGTGTAACCTTCTCAACTTCTTCAGGGATTTGAACATTTCTTTTTGTTTCATAAAATTCTTTCACCCCTTTTACCTTCCCATCAACCATTTTACCAAATATCTTTTTAACATTTCCATTAAACACTTTCTCAACATCAAATTCTTTCTTTTCAGAATAGAATTGATTTGAGATTTCAACTTTTCCAACTTTCTTCTTAAAATTTTCAGCCCGCAGTGGTGGAAAATTTGTATCATCCACAGTCGGAACTGAATTCTTTTCTTTCCTAACAACTTTTGGCTCCTCTGATTTTGTGGAATCAGATTCATCACCAGAACTATTCCCTGAACCTTTAACCACCCATTTCTGATTTTTCAGATTTTCTTTTCTTTTTAAAACATTCCTTGAACATTCACCAACTTCAAAAGTTGAATTTTCAAAACCTGTAAATTTTCTGGTTGTAAGTTCAGTTTTCTCAACAACTTTTTCTTTCAGTTTATCAGAGACTCCCTGTTTTGTTTGAATTGTCTTTGGACAATTTCTGGCAATGTGACCAGCTGTTTTACATTGAAAACAGGTTCTCGTCTCTATCTTCTTTTGAGCAACGCTTTTCTTCATCTCATCTTGCTTCTTCGCAAGGAATTCTTGGTTTGTCTGCTTCTAGAATGAACTCTTTTGTTCTTTCTCAGCACTTGTTCCTGACACAAAAACAGTTTTTGAATTATAAATGTTCTCATTTTTATTATTTTTCGGTGGAATAAAACCTAATCCATTCTTTTTGAAATTACCGTTATGGTTTGGTTTCTTTTGAAAACCCGAACCAGAACTGTAACCCTTTTTCTTGTTTAAACGTTGTTGATATCTTGAGGTGTAAGGACTTGGTTTTTCAGAAAGATTTACATCTTTTATTTCAGAAATATTAATTTCTTTTAGTTTGAAAACCTTTTTGATCATTTCTGGTTTAACACCTCTTATTGGAAATATCTCATCAGAATATAATTTGTCAGAATCTATCAAAGTATATGCTACTTTGACCGGTTCGTCATTCAAATTAGATTTTGATAACAAAAACTCTTTATTATACACCCGATTTTCTTGTTTGACTTTTTGACTTGACATGTCGAACTTTGACTTGGACTCTGATTTCGACTCCGACATTGACTCTTCTGATTCATCCTTATCCAACACCTGATCGACCACCAATTTTATTAACTCAGACTCATGATCAGTATCGGACGACGTGAAAGTGACATCTATACTTTCTGGCAAATTATCTAACGACTTAGACTCCCACTGTAAGTTCGTTGCCTTTTTACTCTTTCAGAATTAGCATTTCGTGGAGAATATGCATTTTCAACAGGTGGCGGACATTTGTTATAAACCACACTTGATTTCTTACCAGATGTATTCACTTCATCATCTTCTTTTGTCACGGATTTTTCTTCTTTCGAAGTCTTCTCTTCTTCAAATGTCTTCAATTTTTCCAGTATGGGGTAAATCCTGTCAACAACAAAAGTAGAACATGAGTAACTTTTTAATAAATTGTTAACTCTTTCAGTTTCAATTCTTTGTGTTGCCAACTTCAATTCAAGCTCAGCACACTTCTCTGTGTAGTAGTTGACATCGTCAAGCTGTCTCATGTAAGCTCCTCTGAGTGTATTCATTGCTACAGCTTGTTCACTACTTGATTCATTGTACTTATTTATCTCTCTGTTCAAAGTATCATATGATTCTTTCGGCCTTGTTATATTGTGTAGCAGCTCATTGTTTTGTTTTATCAGAGAATCACAATTTATACACTTCTCAGCAACCTTGACTACCTCATCATCTGTTTTGATTTCAAATGCTGGAACTTCTTTAACTACTCTCACTTGAACTTCTTCTACAACTTCTTTCTTTTTCTTAACTTCACCATTTAAACGTTTTCTGACTTTTTCTGGCCAATATTCATCAGTATAATCATTAATCACATGAGCAACATAACACTCGTTCTCCATGTTTTGATTTTAAAAGATTCACAAACAAATAGTTTCAAACGAACTGGTTCACCTCGTGAAATACCTGACAACAATCAAACAAAAATGATTAGCTTAAACACTTATCAAACAATTTGAATCGGACAGATGTTTGAACAAGTGAATCAACAGTAATAACAATCAGGTGACACTGTTGACCGATCGGGTAACGTTTTGACTTGTTGACCACAATGATTAACTTTTCAAACTAGATCTCTAATTTGGTTTGAAGCTGACTCAAATACAATTGGGCCGCTGATTATGTGGAATCTAATTGGACCATCAATATTGAAACATCTTCCAATAAACTGAGAATGTCAGATCACATTCAACCGACAACTTAATTGTTTATTTCATTCTGATTGGGCCGAACAATTTCACCAACTTCATAAGCACACTTTGACTTAATCTTGTGAATATATCAAGTGGCCGACAACTCTTTAAATGTAATATGTAGTTTGAAATTTGATTGAGCCGCAACGTCTGTAGTGGGCTGACAGCTTTTGATTAACACAAATGTTATTGAACCGATGTTTTGTTATTACCAGATCACATGCAATTATTATAACATTCAAACGGAATTGCTGATATTGTTTGGTTTTCCAAACGAGATTGCCACTTGAAACGAGATTGCCTAGTTCAAACTAAACCCTCAAACGGAATTCGATCCTCAAACGGGATCAATCCAATGTTCAAACGGAATACATGTTTCAAACGATATCACCAAATAATCTCAAACGGAATACATCTTTCAAACGGGATTATCATTCAATTTCAAACGAAATCAGTCTAAAGATGCACCCTCAAACGAAATCAGCTAACAATCTTCAAACGAAATTAGCATGATGTCATACTTTCGGTCCAATTTTTGTCTAATTGATCAAGTAAATGGTTGATTTTAGTTCTGAAACTTTCTAGGGTTTGTTAAAACAACATTACGCACATGATATGTGAAAATCAGCCGTTTTTAACCGTGAAAACTTGTTTAATTTTGAAAGAAGGTGTAGAAATCAGAAAAATGAAGCTGAATCGGTATGAACTCTTCCTCCTGAGCTCTGATACCACTTGTAGAATCGTTTTCAGACCCGAACGAGTCGATCAGAAGAGTTTATCTCAACACGAAAGGCTGAAACAGACGTGTAGAGTTCAATTCAGCTAGATTCACACTTTAAACTGTTGTATGATTGATTTGATAACGATTTACAACCTAACAACACTTCGGCAGCACTTTGTTACACTGACCGGAAAGTTACAAATGAAATGGCACATGAGGGTATTTATAGGGTGAGTGATTTAGTTTGAAATTGGCATGGCACTCCTCAAACGAAATTAGAACTTCTAATTTCATTTGAACATGTCACACATGTCATTTTCAAACTAAATTAGCTCATTTACATGTAAACTCTCCTATTTTCCTCGTAAAACGTGCCCTAATCTATCCTTCTACATACAAAACTCGATACAAGACGAAGTCGACAGACGTATGCACCAATAGAAAGATGTTCCGGATAAATGGGTTTGGAAGGGTTCGGCTGATCGGCTTTTCAGCGTGAGTTCGGTTAAGGACCTCTTCACTAAAAACTTTAATCCCCAGTGGAATTACGTCCCGAGTTCGTGTAGATGGCTCCCGCGTAAATGCAACATTTTCATATGGAGACTTGGAGTTAATAAACTGGCTACTATGGATGCTCTTAAGATTAGAAACATTGACAGGGGGGGATCAAACCTGCGTGTTTTGTGGAGAATGTGATGAAACGGCCGAACACCTTTTTTCTTCGTGTAGTCTCTCTTCGACGGTTTGGTCCTTAATCTCTTTGTGGTGCAAAATCCCGTGTATATGGGCGTTCTCGGTGAAAGATTTAATGGAATCACATGAATTTGCCGGTATTAATGGGAAGAAGAAAGATTTAGTTCAAGGTATTATCAGGATTGGGTGTTGGGTTATTTGGAAAAAAAGGAACGAGGCTAGATTCGACAATATGCCGATGAAGATGGAGGATATTATCCGCGAGATCAAGACTCTTGGTTTTTTTTTGGTTTAATGCTAGAGCTAAGGATGGCGAGATTAAGTGGATAGATTGGTGTAACTTTGTTAATATGTAATTTGTTTTGTTTGTTCGTTTGTGGCCGCCCTTTCTCGGGGTTTTGGTGTTTGGTTTAATGAAGTTCTCCTTTCAAAAAAAAAAGCATGTACACATAATTACCTAACTATACTACTCTATTCTATCTCGCGTTCCTCGTTGAAAGCTTTGGAAGTGGAAATTAATGGTCTAGTTGTTGAAGAACCACCCTCCCTTGGACCACGAGATGGTGGGTCTCATTTCCATTCATCCTTATCTTTATCTTGGCTACAAATAGAACAATTTCCAGTTTACCTAAGTGTGGTGGATCGAACAATTTACACTAACCAAAATCAACTAAAATGTAGGTGAAATAAAGTAAAATTGAATAGTGTAAGTAAAATTATTGTTGACCGCCAGTGTTCCTATTACTACATTAACCTGGAAAACCATTGATCGGGTAGGGGAGGCGATCAGGTAGGGTAGATGGTGCGGCAAGGAGATGGTGGAAATGGTGCGGTGGGAGACAGTGGAGGAGACTGATGGAGGTGAAGCATGGGGAGGCCAATTGTGAGCGAGGGTATAACGATGGTGGGTTAGGGTTTTCCAATGGTGAAATTACCATATATGGTTCTTGCAACGTTATCTTTATAAATGGAATAAACCCCAACCATTAGAGAGTGGGGTGCAAACTGTTATATATGGAAAACATGAGGAAGCTAAGTGTAAAAACATATCATCCCGGAAGCAAATTGCTCTCGTCATGAAATCATAGGGAGGCAAATTGCATTTAACTCAATATAGAATAATAAAAACCAGGTAAAGTATTATATATTATTGATCAACTAGTGATTATTTTATAATAATAATAATAATAATAAGAAAAAATTACACCGTTGGTCCTTGTGGTTTCTGTCAAATTTCAATGTCGGGTACTAATAATTTTTTTGTTGCAAAATCAGGTATTAATTTTCTAGTTTGTCACAATGTTGAGTACTAATGTCAAACCTTGTCACAATGTTGAGTACTTAAGGCCAAACCTTGGTTAACTTTTTTTTTTGTTAAGTCTTACAAAAATGACTAAAATGCCGTTTTAATAACTCGGGCGTCTATTTTTAATTAATTATATTTGACTAATATAATATAAAGTAATGTTTTCTGTTTTATTTATATTTTTTATAAAATTAAATGGATTTGAAGTTTATTATTTATAAACTTTCAATTTATATATAATAGGAAAATTGGTTTTTAATAAACCAACCTTTGTTCCGTTGGTAAATAATAATCTTACCTACGTAATTGGTATACAATAATCCTACCTATCAACATGTTGGTACTCAATAAACTTCCGTTAATTTTTTTAACTGATTTTTAAAATAGTTAAAACTAGTAAATTACAACTATTTTACAACTACCGGGACTTTTTGTGTAATAAATAAAACTGATTTTTAAAGTAATCTTACCTTCTGTTTTATTTATATTTTTTATAAAATTAAATGGATTTTTTAAAATAGTTAAAACTAGTAAATTACAACTACAGGGACTTTTTGTGTAATAAATAAAACTTAAAAATTAACTTCAGTTAAAAAAATTAACGGAAGTTCATTGAGTACCAACATGTTGATAGGTAGGATTATTGTATACCAATTACGTAGGTAAGATTATTATTTACCAACGGGACAAATGTTGGTTTATTAAAAACCAATTTTCCTATATAATAATATGCTAGTAAAATAAACTTTTTAAGTTAATCTAAATAATGAACCAAATTAAGATTTTTAAAAATAACTAAAGCAAATTTCTGAACTAAAAAATAAGAATTTTGTAAGTTGAAATAAATATGGGGCTTTTGTTCTGTATAATAAAACAAACAATAGCATGTAATATTCGTACCAGTCTGAGTTGTTATGTACATGAATTGCATTATTGGAGTCTGATATGCCGACGCGACACCGATCAGTTGTAGAGTCGAAATTGGCAATTAATTGTGTGGGAATGAGGTCCCATTGGGTCAAAAGGCGTATATTTATACTCAAATTGAAGATATAATGGATCGAGAGGATGATGGGAATTTCGGAGTTAAACGGGTTAGCGGATACGCATAATTTGCAGTTTATACGTGAAACAAACGAGTTGGTAGTTTTGATTATGATGGAGATAAACATTAACGAAAAAAACGAGTTAAATGGACAATTTTTACGGATCAACTATGGTCGGAATCTGGCTAATTTGCCATAGAAGACCCCCTGAAAGACGGGCTTTTTGTTTGATTGATTTAACAAGTTTGGTTATTTAACACATATAGTCCATGTGGTTTCTAAGTTTTATAAAATGACTAAAAACTTTAATTATTAAAGGGAATTTTAATCATTTTAGTAAGACTTAATAAAAAAGTTAACAAAAGGTTTCGCCTTAGTTTTCAACATTGTGATAAATTAGAACATTAATACCTGATTTTGTAATAAAAAACTATTAGTACCCGACTTTGAAATTTGGCAGAAACCACAAAGACCAACTGTGTAATTTTTTCTAATAATAATAATAATAACAATAACAATAACAATAACAATAATAAAAGTAAATTGCCAAAATCTTCCTTAAGGTTTAGGATTGTTTGACAGTTTCATCCAAAATGACCTTTGTGTCAAACGATTCTTCACCTTTGGCATTTTTTGCTATTTTCATCCAAACCACTAACTTAGTTTACTTTTTATGTTAAGTTGAAGGATATTTGGATGAAATTGGAAAATATAAAACTTCAGGGACGATTTTGGCAATTTACTCAGACTCTATTTAATTTCTTTTATTTAATTAATTTTGTCACATATATATAAAACATAATATACATGCAATTTTTATAAAAAAATTAATAGTTTTGTCACATAATTTTTATAAATTTTCATCCAAACCACTAACTCAGTTTATTTTTTCTGCTAAGGCGAAGGTTGTTTTAAATTTTATAAATTAAGAGAGAAATTAATACCCAGTCTTTTTATATAGATCAGTTTTTTAAAAAGAAAACGATATATAAAATAAATATCAATGGTGTGCAGCACATAACAATCGATTACAACCTTTAGTATTTAATCAAGTTTAGAGATAGAAAAAAATTGTAAAACGTTACATATTTTTAAATGTGTTGAACACCTAAGAAATATGTTGGCAGAAATAAAATATTTATCTAATTAAGATTATGAGGGTAATTAACTAATATTTATTCCGAGTGTTTTGGGTAAAAAAACTTTTGGTTCATGACATTATATTTACTATTTGGTGCGTAATTTTAAAGTTTGTTAACGATACGTTGTTTGATAGGGGGGGGTGGCTTCTGTTTTTTGTTAGGAGCGAATTTAAAAGACTAGAAGACGAATTACAAACTTGATACATATGATAAGATTTGTTTATTTGACCTTTTTCTATAAGATAACTAGCATTTTAGTTTTATAAAATTTAGAGGTTGAAGTAGATTTTATTTTTATGAAACTAATGTATATAAAAAAATTGGAAATTAATTTTTGTCTTGCTTTATAAAATTTAAAAGATCCTTCAACTTAATAAAAAAATAACTGAGTTAGTGGTTGGATGAAAATTTAGAAAAATTATGTGATAAAACTATTAATTTTTTTTATAAGAACCGCATGTATATTCTGTTTTATATATTTGACAAAATTAATTAATTAAATAAAATAAATTAAATTAAAAATAATTTAAGTAAATTGCCAAAATCATTCCTGAGGTTTTATATTTGTCAGTTTCATCTAAATATCCTTAACTTAATAAAAGTAAACTAAATTAGTGGTTTGGATGTAAATGGTAAAAAATGTCTAAAGTGAAGGGCTATTTGACACAAAAAAAAAAGCCATTTTGGATGAAACTGGCAAACAGACCTAAACCTCAGAAACGATTGTGACAATTTACTCTAATAATAATGACCTAATTTAATCATATCTTCTAGTTATAGTAGCTTAATTGCAATATATATATATATATATATATATATATATATATTCTATTTAATTCGTCTATAAGCATGTTATAAAAGGGTCGGCGCGTACTTTGTACTCTGTAAGGTACTTGTCTACTCAGCCACTATTACTCGGAATTGGCCTAAGGCGACAACATTGGTCAGAATCGGTCAACTAGCGGAGTACTCGGTCATCACTCAGTGAGTACTCGATCATTACTTGGAATTGTTCAAAGTTTTTTTTTTTTCTTAAAGTTACCTTGTGTTTTTTTTTTTTTTTTTTTTTTTTGAACGGTAAACTTCAATAAAAAACACGGACGAGTCCTCAAATCAAGGACCGCCGGAAAACCTTACAAAATATACAAAGGGTATTTCACCCACTCATTCCAATCCACATTTTTGAACCTAGTTCGATGTTTAAACCAAAGAAAGGATAAAGCCCTCACACTCGCGACAATCTCTAAAACACGAGGCCTCGAGTTTTGGAACACCTTATTATTACGTTCTTTCCAAATCGCCCAGCAAGTCACCATCATAATGCCCCTTATAATCTTCCTCTCCCACTTTGACTTGAACGAAGTGAAATCCATGAGCAACAGATCCGAAATCGAGTCCACCAATAACCCACTAATCCTGCACCACTTCCAAACCTTGCTCCAAACACCAAAAGTGAAACCATAACCCACCATGAGATGATGAGCACTTTCATCAACAGTACCGCATAATGTATCCTTTTTATTTTTACTAATATTCACGTAATTTATTAAAAATATTAATAAATTTATGATATTTAACATATATAATTTTCTAAAAATTAATTCTCTATAATTTTTCATGTATGAGTACTTGGACTTTTACCCAATACTCACAACTCCCTAGTCAACTAACCTGGATTATTTAACGAACTCTGTAACATTCTTTTAATAAGCATAACAATCCAAATTTCATTATCTGATTCACGCTAGAACCTTGGAGAATGACTTAATTATCTTTTAACAACCATGTGATATTATATATTTATTTCTGACACTAGAACAAAACAAAACACAAATCCATTTTGTATCTCCAGAATGATTGATACAAACAACATAATACATTAATAAAAACATTCTCGAATCCGAATTTGCATCCTATGTATGCATTACGCTAACTCTTACGAAACTGTTTCTAGAACACGATAATTGTTTGAAAAATATTATATTGAAATTCAGATAAAATTTTATTTTGTGTAATGCGTTCTAAAACTCTTCTTTTTTAGATAATGAACGTTTAATTCTATATCGAGATAACTTATCAAAATAGTTATCACAAAATTTACTTTTATTTATTTTCTATTATTACTACTAGGTTAGAACCATGTGTATTACACGAGTTGTATAAATATAATTTTATATAATAAATAATAAAAATGATATAACTTTCAAAAAAACTCATAATTTTATATAATAAATAATAAAAAGGATATGACTTTCAAAAAAACTCATATATTGCACGTGTTGAATAAAATATAATGTCATTTGTTAACACAAATAATTATCAAAATTTATCTTTTAAAAATGAACATTAATGTACTATTTACTCATTATAACATTTTACTTTGTTTTTTTAATTATTATCAGGTTAAAAAGACATGTATTAGACGGGGTTGAATAGCGTTTTATGATACATTTAAATTATGAGATACAATTATTTTAGTTCGTTTTATGCACATTTATGCTTATTTGTTTATTTCGTTCAAAAAACACTCGCCTTAAATTTATATTCAAGAGAGTTTATGGTACAAAAAGATGGAGATCGATCCCCACGTTTTTATATATTTCATCATTTTTATGAATTATACCACAAAATTGAGAATTAAATTCTCGTTGAAAGGAATATAGCATTGCTATATTTAAAAATGGTGTTCTTTTACGTCCCGCTTGCGGTATGCGCATATAATGTATATATGTGTGGGCCATTGGGGGACAAAATTGAAAGTGCAATTATTTTAACGTTATTTTACTAATTTCGTGAAAATAACGTTAAAATCTGAGAACGGTTAATCATGCATCATGTGGTTGCGTTGATAGCTGAAAGACAAAAGGGTACATGCACTAATCGGTCTTTGTCCCGATTGCTGAGTGTTATGTGTCTTATGTCAAAGGGTTGATGCAAAACTACTATCCAGCCGGGGGTCTCACTGGAAGCAGCCTCTTTATTCCTACGGGGTAAAGGTAAGGCTGTCTATATCTTACACTCCTCAGACCCTACCTTTGTTTTGCTATTGGTGGGATTTACTGAATATGATGATGATGATGATGATGATGATGATGATGATGAAAAATGGTGTTCTTTCTACATGTTGATGCAATGCGCGACAATTGATAGGTTTAAACCAATTATATCAGTACGCCTACCATTATAGTGATGCATATAAAAACACTTACGATTTGATAGAAGAATATGCCAGGCCTAGAATAATTATTTATTTCTAGTGAAAAAAAAACAATAATACATTTATTAAGTATATATCAAACGGGAACCTTTGATTTCTAATTTACTATAGTTTCAATCACCAAACTCCAAAGTATATATATCTACGTATAATAAAGACAAACGTTTATGCTTATCATAATTTTTGTTTAGAATTATTTATAGAAAAACAAATATTTATTCTTATCTATTCTTTTGTTTAAAATTATTATCATCATCATTATCATTATCATTATTATTATTATTATATTTACTATGATCATAATAAAAACAAATGTTTATATTTTTATCTAATTCTTTGTTTAAAATTATTATTATTGTTATTATTATCATAATAAAAACAAACGTTTATCCTTATCTAAATCTTTATTCCTATCTAATATTTTGTTTAAAATTATTATTATTATTTAATATGAGAGATAAATAAGAAAATAAGATAAGAAAGCATCACGAAGCGACATTTGTCCAAAAAAGATTTTCATTTATTAGTATAGAAAGATTAGTATAGAAAAATTATTATTATTATTATTGTTGTTGTTGTTGTTGTTGTTGTTGTTGTTGTTGTTGTTATTATTATTATTATTATTAGTTAAAAATATACAACTTTTATTTATTTTCATTTTGGCGCTACTGTTTTAAGGATGTTGTTAGTTAAACTTTTTCTTTAAAGTTTCATTTTAATTTTATTATTAATATTATTATTATTATTATTATTATTATTATTATTATTATTATTATTATTATTATTATTATTATTATTATTATTATTATTATTATTATTATTATTATTATTATTATTGCGTTTTCCCGAAAACCATTTAAATTATGTAGATGACGTAAATGGTGGTTCATGTTTTATTTAAACACCCTACGTCCTTCAAATTTTGACTTTTTTTTTTCTTTTATATTTTAGTTTATTGCCTTTGTCTTTATTAACATTTAGATTTTTTAATTTTTTCATAATTAAAACTTTATATAATCATTTTTATGACAAAAAGACTACCGTAGTAGTTACTACGTCTTTTTTATCTATGTTTTAAAATCCGATTCTGCTTACCATTAATATATTTTATGTTGGGACATCGTGAATTTTCATTTTTATAGTTTCATTTTTTTCACATTGTTTCTAATTACATTTTGATGTTCAGAAACAGGTCATCGCCTTAATAACGCATAATGTATCATTATGATTTACTTATTTGATTTTTCTCTAATAATTTTTGTTTGTCAACTTTTTAAATAACTTAGAACATGTAGTTATATTAAACTTTTTTTTTTTCAACATTCGGATAAAACTTTTTTTTATTGAAAACAAACTTGGATTCAAAGTAAAGTATTAGTGTTCTAACCAATTATACTTTTATTATTACTTTTTCTCTCTATTTCACTCTCAACCATCAACAATCACATTTCATAAAATGAGAAGTCCTTTGGAAATTTAACGGACAGATTGTGAATGCTTGACAACTTTTTTTTTAATTAACCTAATACTAATGTAAATGCTTATTCTGTTTGGATTGTACCGGTTAGGGCTGTTCATGAGCCGAGCTAGGGCAAGCTCAGGCTCGGCTCGATTATAAAGCGAGCTGGCTCGGCTCGGATTTGAAACCGAGCTGAAAATCTAAGCTTGGGCTCGGCTTGGTTTTAAACCGAGCTGGCTCGGCTCGACATGGTTTGACTCGATTTTAAAAATAAAAATTAATACACGGCCCTGAAAATTCAGTATTCTAAAATATTATTCAATACTTCAAAAGAAAATATTCAAAATAAGTTCAACCTAATACATTACGAGCCAAAATCATGTTTAACAACGCAAAATAAGTTTTATATTTCAAGTAAATACAATATTTGTTTATTAGCATGGCAATCAACGTTTAAATATGTCATATATAACAACTCGCCCAAAGCCCTTAAAATACTCATATAGGTCCTAAAATACACCCCGTATACGAAAAATAACCCTAAAATACCTTTATCTTAATAAAAATCAAATAAAACAAATAAATAGGGTTCTCGCGCGGGGCGACTCCCTTGAGACAAGTCGTCGCGGGCCGCGACAGGGTGACACCAGGCCGCACCCGGTTGCGCCACGTGTCCGGTGAGTCACCCAAGCTAGACCAATGACTGGCCAAGCCTATACGCGACACGCGTCGCCTTGCGGGCCGCGAAGGCCTCTCTTGTGTCCCTCGCGGGGAGCGAGAGCTCCCTGATCAGACCCTATAAATGAAATCGAAAGCTTAGTTGTTCAGTGTTCAACTTTCTTTTCTCTCTCTAAATATTGTAAGCTAAAATACCCGGGCATAATACCCACTAAAAAGCGAAACTCTGCCTCGTTGTAAGTATTATAACCCCTGGTTACGTATCAGTTACTCTGCCCGATTGATCTAGAACTCCGTAACGCATGTCGAGGCTCTGCCTGACTCAGTCGTTGGAATTCTGTCTCGGGGATAGGGCTAATGTTAATTGAGTTATCTTACTAATACGTGTGCATTGTTTAATTTTAATAGATTATAACGAGTAAGTTACCAGAAAGCAGTAGTGTTATCTAAACTAGCAATGTGAGTACATCTATTTTTGTAAACCTTTTTATACAAACCTCAATTGTTCTAAATTATGATAAACAATAATTGAGTCTATGTATTCTACAATTACTGTCGGTATGTTGGGGTTTTGTATACATTACTTGTTACTAATACTGTGAATAGTGACATGACCACAAGTCAGGATTGACAGTACCGTGGGTGGTAATTTGGTAGATAGAAACATTGTAATCGCCCTCAATACTGTAAAGATATAAAATCTTGTTTTGATTAAACTGGGATGCACTCGCCAGTATTTATTGCTGATAAAACTTTTTTAAAACGCGTTTCAGGTAACAAAATGTGAAAGCCAAATAGAAGCCAACTGGAGAGCACTGAAGGCTTGGAAAAGTGGCTATAAAAGTTACCTAAATAAGAAAGAAGTTCTATTTTAATAAATTAGGGTTTATCCCTATAAACATATTATAATGGAAACTTGGGTTTTTCCTATGTATTTATTATTTATAAAAAATATGGTGTTACTCTGATAAACTATTTCCTAACTACGGTACTGATGTAAATTTCCGCTGCCAAATTAATAAACACCGATACCACCAGCTCTGTGTGCCGCGGCCGCCCGCCTTCCGGGGCAGGGGTCAGGGTTTGCGACAGAAGGTGGCATCAGAGCTACAGCCACTGATTTTAGCCATAGAAGTGTTCTGCTAACACCAAAATTTTATCAATTATGTTAGGAAATAATCTATGTGACTATGTGTATATATGTATATTATTGTTTTATGTTATTTGACAATCTGTTAGTTTAAAGTATGAGTGAGCCAGGTACGTCTGACGCCTATCGTCATCTACATAGTTCTCCCAAAAGTGAAGGAACCTCGTCACAACTTACTCATTCGGGGTATTCTGCTGATACAGAAGAGGGGATTTTCATATTTAAGGCGCAATCCGAGGAACCATTCCCTTCGGAAAAAAAGAGGATGGTTTAGTATGGGAGCACACGAGAGGAGAAAGCGAATGAGAAAGTTGCAGTAACAAATAGCTTTAGCAGCAGTCAATAGGGAAGTCAATGCCCAGACACAAGAAGTAGTTAATAGACGTTTGGCCAACTTCCATATACTAGCCACCACTGCAGCAGATCCAAACCCTGACCAAATTATTGCACCACAACCATTGCCACTGTTTCCAACCTAACCAATGGAAATAGAACCTAACCCAGGAAACCAATTTCCCATACCAGCCTTTGACCCTGACGAGATACCTAGAATCCCAGCACCCAATCCTCTAGCATATGATCCATGGGAAGATGACCATAGGGAATATCAGGAGCTTTATCCACAGGAAGAACCAATACCAAACCCCATAGCACAATACACCAACCTTAATCCTTTAGATCCATATTGGGATAATGATCAGTATGTTCAAGATATATTAAACAACCCTTATCCATATGGAGAACCGATACCTCAGTACCCTGACCCAGTGCCCGCACCATGACCACCCATGAGTGACGAGAATGTGCAGGAACTCCGCACTTATGGTGAGGATATGATAGAATGAGGAGAGAGGATAAGACAGATAAGAGAGAAGCTCGTGTGGAAATACGACGAGCGAGAGATGCAATTCTGGAGAAATGACCCATAGTAATATATATATATATATATATATATATATATATATATAAATGCGTGTAGTTTGAAAAAAAATCAAATCAACTTAAATAGGTAACTTAATATCTATGAATGCATAACTAGTAGTGTGTTTAAATTCCAGTTGTAGGTTGTAATATATATATATATATATGAAGAGAGTAAAAGTCGCAATGTTCGACGATATTGATCAATCTGTTTGTTTGATTGTTTGCATTAAATTTTATTTTGTGATATTAATACCTGATAAATGTTTGTAAAATCCAGATGGACGACGAAGTAAATCAGGAAAACCAGAATAATGATAATAATGGAAACCAAATAGATAACAGTGCTATTCAACACATAGTAGCACAAGGAATTATAGATGTTATGCCATATATTATCAAGTCTGTTAAAGAAGCAGAAAATAATAAAAGTGGAAGTAAACGACCGCCTAGTGAACCAAGTCACAGCGTGAATAATGGACCGCTACTCCAGTTACATATCTCAAAAAGAAGAAGAACCATGTCATATGGTTGTTCTTATAAAGAATTCTGGTCTTGCAAACCAATAGAATTCTCTGGCAATGAAAGAGCCATTGCAGCTTTACGTTGGATAGAAAAGACAGAGGCTGTCTTAAAAATTAGCAAATGTGCAGATGAAGATAAGATTATGTTTGCTTCTAATCTTTTTAAGAATGCAGCCTTAGAATGGTGGAATACTATTCTCTAGTCTAGAGGAAGTGATAAAATTTATAATATGGAATGGACTGAATTTAAGGACATAGTTGAAAGGAAATTTTGTCCTCCTCACGAAAAAGAACAAATTGCTAATAAGTTCTTCAATCTTAAAATGACTGGAATAGACTGCAAGGGTTAAACTACCATATTCTTCGAATATGCTAGGATAGTGCCAACCATAGCCTCGCCCGAACCAGTATTAATCTCCCGTTACATCTGGGGATTAATTAGTGAAATCAGACACGTAGTCAACACAGCTAGGCCACAAACCATAGAAGAAGCAGTAGAATTAGCCAATACCTTGACTGATGAATTGGTACGTACGCAAGAAGAGAACCAGAGAAAGAACCTAGCCCAGAAACTTACCCAAGAATTTCGTTATGGGAATAACTACCGTGGGAAAAGTACAGGTTCTACTTCTGCACCTTACTGTAAGTAATGCAAGAAGAAGCATTCAGGAAAATGCTCAATATACTGCAACTTCTGCAAAATGTCTAGACATAAGGAAGAAGACTGCAGGAGGAAACCCAACAACAAGCTATGCTTCAACTGTGGAGAGACGGGGCATATCAAACCGACCTGTCCGAAACTAGCTCCAGCAACAAACAACAAAGCTACTAAGAATACACGAGCATTTGTTCTAACAGCTGAAGAAGCCAAGATGATTCCGGATGTGATTGCCGGTACATTATTAGTTAATGATAATTTTCCTAAAGTATTATTTAACTCTGGTGCAAACCAAAGTTTATTAATACTTCGTTCTTCAAACTTCTCAATCAACCATTAACTAAACTTCCACAAGAATGTTTGGTAGAAACGGCAAATGGAGAATCCATTAAGATTACTGAAATCTTGCAGGGAGCAAGGATAGAAATTTTAAACCGTAAATTTAATGCTAACCTTTATCCAATGAATCTGGCTGGATTTGATATTGTATTAGGAATGGATTGCTTGGTAGCCAATCATGCCAGCATTCTATGTGATCAAAAGTCAGTACAAATAAATTCACCAAAGGTGAAAAGATCACAATTAAAGGAGATAAGCCAACTAGGTCTACAAAATTCATCTCTGTGATGAAAACAGCAAGTTATGCAAGGAAAGGATCACTAGTGTATATGATTTCCATAAGAGTTAACTGCCATTTTCGTCCCTGTGGTTTGGTCACTTTGGCCATTTCAGTCCATTTTTCAAAAATGCGCCATTTTCCTCCCCGACGTTCTGGAAAGGTGCCATTTCAGTCCAAAAATCATAACCCAGTTAAGTCAGTTAGTAAATAAGGACTGATTGTGTAAATTTGTAACATAAAGGACCATTTAAGTAAATATTAAACACCACCACCACTAGCCCTGCCACCACCACCACTCCGCTGCCACCGCCACCACCACCGCCACTACCACCACCACACCCTGCCACCACCACCACTCCGCTGCCACCACCACCACCGCCACCGCCACCACAGCCCTGCCACCACCACCACAGCCCTGCCACCACCACCACTCCGCTGCCACCACCACCACAGCCCTGCCACCACCGCCACCACAGCCCTGCCACCACCACCACTCCGCTGCCACCACCACCACTCCGCTGCCACCACCACTCTCACATATGTCAACAGTGTCATCTCCCCCAAATCGGTCAACAGAAGGTCAAACGGGAAAGTCAACGGCTCAAATTAACGACCAAAATCAGGTTATATTCCAATTAACCTGGTGCAAAGATTTGTACAAGTATAAACGAATGAACCGGAACAAGAAAAACGAACCGTTAACGGCTGGAACGACGTGTTGACTGATTCCGGCCACTGTGAAGATTCTGGCGAAGTTGCAGGTTCGGTTCCGGCTAAAATCGATGTGTTTGAGCATTGTGAGGGGTGTAAAATGTTTGTGGGGATCTAAGGAACTTCAGATGTCCGTTCAATTCGACCCAGATCGACAGAAACAGAAGATTAACACGTGGGGGTGTGGGGTGTCGGAAAGATGGCAGCGGAGTGGTGGTGGTGGCAGGGCTGTGGTGGCCGTTATGAATCTGAAGTGTTTCCGGAACCTGCAACTTCATGTATCCGTCATCGAAACTTGCAACTTCACTTCTCCGTCATCTTACCATCATCTCCGTTCACCTCCATCTTCCGTTTTGAAACCTCCATCTTCACCATTTCAATTCTTTCATTCATCATCATCCATGGTTACACTTCTCGTCTCCGGTAATCATCTTCATCCGTAAATCGAGAACTCTAAACACAGCGGTGGTGATGTGCTTGGTGATCGTTGTGATCGTTGACGGAGATGATGACGATGATGAACGGTGACTGTTGATGAACAATGATGGATGGATTGGTGTATCTCCGGTGGTAAGACGTGGTAGCAGGTCGGGTTATGTATGGAATGGTGGTTCGAAGAACTGTTGATGATGATCAACGTGATGATTGACGATGATGATGAACTCTTGATCGCACAAGCCAAAGATAATCGCACAAGATCCCGTAGTCGCGGTGGTGGCGGTGGTGGCAGTGGCTGTGGTGGCGGTGGTGGTGGTGGTGGTGGTGGCAGTGGCTGTGGTGGCGGTGGTGGCTGTGGTGGCGGTGTGGCTGTGGTGGCGGTGCGGCTGTGGTGGCGGTGGTGGCGGTGGTGGCGGTGGTGGTGGTGGTGGTGGCAGCGGAGTGGTGGTGGTGGCAGGGCTAGTGGTGGTGGTGTTACAAATTTACACAATCAGTCCTTTATGTTACAAATTTACACAATCAGTCCTTATTTACTAACTGACTTAACTGGGTTATGATTTTTGGACTAAAATGGCACCTTTCCAGAACGTCGGGGAGGAAAATGGCGCATTTTTGAAAAATGGACTGAAATGGCTAAAGTGACCAAACCACAGGGACGAAAATGGCAGTTAACTCTTTCCATAATCATTAACACTAAAGGAAAAGAATTAAAAGATATTCCTGTAGTATCTAAATTCTCAGATGTTTTTCCAGAAGAGTTACCTGGATTACCGCCAGATAGAGAGGTTGAATTTAGAATTCACCTATTACCAGGGACAACACCGATTGTCAAGGCACCTTATCTTTTAGGACCAACAGAGATGCAAGAATTGAAGAAACAATGGGACGAACTTCTGGGGAAAGGTTTCATACAGCCTAGTTCATAGCCATACGGAGCACCAATCTTGTTAGTCAAGAAGAAGGACGGATCAATGCATATGTGCATTGATTACCATAAATTGAACAAGGTTACGATTAAAAATCGGTACCCATTCTTGAGAATCGATGATCTGTTCGATCAACTGCAAGGAGCTCGATTCTTTTCTAAGATTGATTTACGCTCAGGATATCATCAATTGAAAGTATAGGAAGAGGACATTCCTAAAACTGCTTTCAGAACAAGGTATGGTCATTATGAATTTACAGTCATGTCATTTGGTTTAACCAATGCCCTAGCCGCATTTATGGACATGATGAACAGAATATGTAAACCATATCTGGATAAATTCATAATTGTCTTTATAGATGATATTCTTATTTACTCTAAAAGTAAAGAGGATCATGCAGAGCATTTGTTTGTACTTTTAAATTTGCTGAGAAAGGAAAAGCTTTACGCTAAATTTTCAAAATGTGAATTTTGGTTACAAGAAGTGCAGTTCCTTAGACATCTGGTTAATCATGATGGAATTCATGTGGATCCCACAAAAATCGAGGTAATTGCTAAGTGGAAAGTCCCTGAATCACCAACGGAGGTGAGAAGTTTTCTTGGACTAGTAGGTTATTATAGACGTTTTATTCAAGATTTTTCTAGAATAGTCATTCCCTTAACGAAATTGACCTACAAATCAATTAAGTTTGAATGAGGACCAAAACAGGAGGAAGCTTTTAGGATTCTTTAACAAAAGCTAACCAATGCACCCATACTAGCATTACCAGAAGGAACTGATGACTTCATAGTTTATTGTGATGCATCTAAGGGGCTGTTTGGTAGCCTCTGAATGGTCATTAAGAGGCTACCTCTTAATGGAACCATTAAGAATTTTACCAATGAGAAGGTAGAAGAATGTGACATGTGATGATTTACCATTCAGAGGTTACCTCTTAACCATTCAGACTTGAGGTTACCTCTTATTCATTCAGAGGTTTTAAACATTAAGAGGTAGCATCTGAATGGTCATTAAGAGGCTACCAAACAACCCCTAAGTTAGGTTATGGATGTGTGTTGATGCAACGTCAAAAGGTTATAGCCTATGCCTCTAGACAACTTAAGAATCATGAAGAGAATTATACAACTCATGATCTAGGGTTAGGAGCTATAATTTTTGCCCTTAAGATTTGGAGACACTATCTTTATGGTAGTAAGTTTACTGTTTTCACCGATCACAAGAGTCTAAGATATGTTTTTGGGCAAAAGGAGTTAAATATGAGACATTGACGCTGGATGGAGATTCTTAGTGATTATGATTGTAATATCCAGTATCATGCAGGAAAGGCTAATGTAGTAGCTGATGCTTTAATTCGAAAGTATCATGAAAAGCCAAGACGAGTACGTTCTCTCAAATTAAATCTGCAGATATATTTAAACGAGCAAATTAGAGAAATACAGGAATCAGTAATCAAGTACGATACTGAAAAATTAAAAGGAATGATTAAGGAACTAGAACAAGGAATAAATGGAATTTGGCGATTCCATAAGAAAAGAATCTGGATACCCAAACAAGGAAACCTACGCCACCGAATTTTAGAAGAAGCCCATAAGTCTAAGTATACGATACATCCTGTTAACGATAAAATGTATCAAGATTTAAGAAAAAATTTATGGTGGATAGGAATGAAAAAGGATATAGCAACCTATGTTGCCAAGTGTCTAACCTGTTACCAGGTTAAAGTTGAACATCAGAAACCCTCAGGCTTATTGCAGCTACTCGAAATGCCAATATGGAAATGGGAATTGATAATAATGGATTTTGTTACTAAATTACCCAAGACACGAAAAGGTAATGATGAATCTGGGTAATTGTAGACAGATTAACCAAATCTGCTCATTTCTTACCTATGAAGGAAACTTTCACTATGGAACAATTAGCCAAGTTATATGTAAATGAAATAGTTTCATTACATGGAATTCCTTTGTCTATTGTTTCTGATAGAGATAGCCTTTTTACTTTTCATTTTTGGACTAGTTTCCAGAAAGCAATGTGAATCAAGTTAAAATTAAGCACAACCTATCATCCTCAAACGGACGGACAACGCGAAAGGACAATTCAGACAATGGAAGATATGATTAGAGCTTGTGTAATTAATTTCGGAGGAACTTGGGACGGTCATTTACTATTAATAGAATTTTCCTACAATAGCAGCTATCATACCAGTATCAATGCTGCACCATTTGAAGCACTCTATGGATGAAAGTGTCGAACTCCAGTCTGTTGGGCAGAAATCGGAGAAAAACAACTGTCTGGACCAGAGATAGTATAAGAAACAACGGACAAGATAATTCATGTCAAGCAAAGACTAAAAACTGCACGGGATCGTCAAAAGAGTTATATTGATAACAGACGAAAACCATTGGAATTTCAGGTAGGAGATAAGGTATTATTAAAAGTTTCTCCCTGGAAAGGAGTGGTCATATTTGTCAAGAGGGGAAAGCTAAGCCCCAGGTATGTCGAACCTTTTGAGATTATTAGAAGAATAGGACATGTAGCTTACCAGCTACAACTGCCAGAGGAAATGGCAGGAATACATGATGTATTTCATGTATGTAATCTCAAGAAATGTTTAGCCGATGAAACATTAGTGGTACCTCTTAAGGATAAAGAGGTAAATGAGAAACTTAAGTTTATAGAAAAACCGCTACAGATTGAAGATAGAAAGATCAAGAATCTCAAACACAAGAGATTAGTGTAGGTTCGTGATTTTGGGACCGAGACCCGTGATTAGTGTGTGATTATGTTCAAGACGGGAGAGATTAGAGACTGATAAACAACTTCCTTATATTAACTCGGTAGCATAACATTACAAAGCGGCCCGATTACTAGCTAGCCGAACAATACCAAAGGAGCATATATCCGGGGAGAGACCAAGTGGTGATCTCTCCCCCAAGTCTAAAACCTTCACCAAGTTGCAAATGACCAAGTGGTGGTATTTATAGACACACCACATTCACTTGCAAACACACACGGTCAAATGAATAACCCTTTCGTTTGACCACTTCAAACGAGCAGGTCAATACATGTTCGTTTGACCGTTTCACTAACTATTACATAATTGGCATAAAATAATTCTAATCTATTCGAACAACATCGGGCACAAAAACTGCACCAACAAATTCCCCCTTGTCCATTGTTGTCGAATGCTGAAAATGTAACTACAATCGATCTTCAGTCAAGTATTTGTTGATGTTGTCTTCTTTGTGTTAACAAATTCCCCCCGTGACCGATGATCCAGGTAAGTAGTATCTTGACTTGAGTCTTCATAGCAATACCAAGCCCTTGAAGCTTCTCTTATGATATTTCCCCCTCAAAGTACACGTATCTGTGTTGGGTGTTGTGCAATCTCCTCGCAAGGCTAGATTGACTGATTTTCCGCTGATCTTCCAATACTCCAACCGGCATTTGATAAGGGTTCCATTTTTTAAAAACTCCATCAAGTCTTGATCTTGTCATAAGAGCTCTGCTTCATTCAAGCATACTACATTGGTAGAGTTTTCTGGTGAACTGTCTTCTATAAGCCATCTTTGTGGAATTGACCAAGTAATCCACTTTGATCATCATCATTAACACTCAGGAAGTCAGCTAGACCAAGTATATCATTTGCAAGCTCAACCAGCATGCTTAGTTGAACTACATCCAGATCTCATTGTCTCGCCTTTGTGAAGTTGACCACGTAATGCACTACGGATCTTCAGCATCAGTACTCAGGATGCTAGCTTGACCAAGTACATCGTTTGCGAACTCAACGAATTGAATTACACCCAGATCGCTGTAAAATCTCATAAAGATTCCCCAGGTCTTTAGCGAACAGCATTTTGAAACTACTGTAGACTTTAGATACCTGTATTTTTTCGTGCAAAACCCTTCATGCTGGCTGGAGAATTAATTAAAATCCTCAAATATGTGTCTGTGCAAAACATTCCACGCAGAACCTTTGGTATCACCAAAATATCACAAACTCTACCACATGTGATTGCGTTTAGAAATTTACCGAAGAAATTCCAAAACATATGAAAAATTTTGATCCCCCCATTTCTTGGGTAAAATCTCTAAACCTTAACAAATTCCCTCCTCTGAGTGGAACTGTCGTTAACTTCACTGAACAAATTCTCTGCACTGAGCAGAATCATTCAAATGTTCTCGGGTTTTAAAAAAATCACAAAATCAACTTTCTTCTTTACATATTCTAGTTGATAAAGAAAGTCCCCTAGCCCCGTAGGATCCGACTTGTATTCCCCCAAAGTTCTACTAACACCTAATCCGAAAACTTCCATCATAGGCATAACTCTTCGACTTTGTGAACTCGTTCGGATCGGTCTTGGCTCTCTAGGTTCCTTCAATCCTTACCAAATGCGAGAATAAAACAACAAAACAAAATTCTTTCGAGCATTTACGAACACCGATAACAAAACAAAATTTTATGTGCGGAAATAAATATACCATTTTTGGCCCATAATAGTCACGTCACCAATTTGACATTTGCATCGGTAACCGTGACCACCCCACATTCTTCAAAAGCAATTGTTTTCATCATCCCTAACGTGACCCGGCGCGCCCCCGAACACGTACTCAACACTTGAATTTCTTGGCCCATATAATAATCTTTTAAGACCCAAATAGACACCACTCTTTGGTTCAATATGCATTTGATCCAAAATATAGTGCAAACCATTTCTTAGATGTCCAATCCAATAGGGCCCAACATGTTACCCTTTTAATTCATGTAGGCCCAATCAAAGAGCAGTTAGCCCAAAACCAGCGACATCTTAAAATTGATGAAAAAACTATAGGACTTTCGTTGAAAAGCAAATCAATTTCCATCAACACTAAGTGGGCCCAAACGAAAAGACCTAGCTGCCAAACAAAAGATCCTGTCGACATCGATGTTGTATAGCCGCCGACATCATCTTCCCTCATCCAACCCTTCATTTCTCTCTCTACGATTAACAACCTCCAATCCCCAAAAAATGACATTTGTGCGGCCGCCAAGGGTAAAAACCCAGCTCCATTACCGCCACCCATTCACTACAACTGAAATAACCAAAACAGCAGACATTCTTGCCTACGAAGAACTCGGGTTCTTCGCAGTAGGGGTTTTTCGTAGCAAGCTCTTCGCAGTAGGGGTTTTTCGTAGTAGGGTTCTTCGCAATAGGGTTTTTCATAGTAGGGGTTTTTCGCAGTAGGGTTCTTCGCAGTAGGGGGTTCTTCGTAGTAGGGGGTTCTTCGTAGTAGGGGGTTCTTCGCAGTAGGGGGTTCTTCGCAGTAGGGGTTTTTCGTAGTAGGGGGTTCTTCGTAGTAGGGGGTTCTTCGCAGTAGGGAGGCACCAACATGGTTCTTCGTGGGACCTGATGTAAAGAAACCCTAATGTTTCTTAACAGCTGCCACCATCTTCAAGAACAAACCCAACTGTTCATTTGCAGATCTGACGAAAAAACCCATCAAAATTTGATAATGGATGATGAAAACTTGATATTCTAGGTGTGAAACACAAACCCAACCCTCTGGTGTAATCCGTTTTAGCTCAGATCCATATATTTGGGTCCAAATCTGGGTTTTTCTTCTTTATACCATTTTTACATCTTGAAGAAAAATCACAAAAATCACTGATCTAGAGCACATGTGACTTAGCAAATGGTTAGATTCACTAAGTCGGGTACCATGGCTCTGATATTGTCACACCCCCAAATTCCATAAGCGAAGTATCCCCGCAGGAGGCGTGACATGACCAGGATCAAGCCCCAATCATATTGAACAATGCATTAAAGTAAATATAAAACCAACCAACAATATAATTGGTGTCCAAAAAAAATTAATCAATTTCAAGTTATCAGCGGAAGCATAAAGTTTAAAACCAAAACATAAGTTTAAAAGTTCAAATGTTTAACATGGAACTCAACAGTCCATGTCCCACAACGACCTCGACCTCCTGTGCAAGCTCCATCTAAGCACCTAACGACCTGCAAGGCATATAGTAACGAATCAACAACAAAGTTGAGCGAGTTCACAGTTGGGTGTTCGTTTTAAGTTGTTTAAAAAACATAGGTTTCCTTTAGCTGGCTTACTTGCCTTGGGAGTTACCCCATAGTTTAAGAACATGATTAACCTTTTCCTTTTACTCTGGCTCCCAGCCGTGGGGGCTACCCTATGAATATCCCACTAGACCCGTTACCATATCGACTACTTACTGAGAAAGTTGGGTGCCCTAAGTCAATGTCTATCATCATTGACGTGCCCAGATCCATTAGTCTACTCCCGTCCTCTGTGGCACAGTGTGAGTCTTGTTAAACCTAATAGCGTTATTTAACTAATGACCCGTTCGCCATTGGCCCGGTGATTAAGTCGATATAAAAATGAGGGACTTAATGATAGATTTTTTGGTCCAGTAACAATGTTGTCACCCTTCAGTTAAGAGGGTGGAGGTACGTGTCCCATATAAGGAGATCACACAGGTTCCAATGTTGTCACCCTTCAATTAAGAGGGTGGAGGTACGTATTCTAACCAAAGAGAATACATAGGTTTCCTTTCAATCCTTTTCCCATTCACAACCACCGGGAATCCCATGCCTTGTAGAAAGTGTGAACTCACCTTAGGTTAGCTCGGCAGATAAACAAAAGGTCAATCGAGCTGCTAGTGGTCAACCACGTCCTAACCTGGTTACCATTTAAGTCAGGTCTAGGTTCAAGTAGTGCACGTAGGTTTACACATAAGCTAACAGGTTATGAACACGTAATGATCATGGCAACTAGTCAAACAATAGCATACAGTCTATACAAACATAATCCGACTTGTGCGACTTGAGTGATTGGGCTGTTGTGGTAGTGCAAGCCCAATCCTCTTGTGCGATCCAAAAGATAAAGCCCAATAAACATCCGGCCCAACCTGTTGTGCGTCCAGCACAACCTTGTGCGACTCACAATGGGTTGTGCGATTGAAAACAACCCTGCCCATTACATCCTAAGCCCAACAGCTTGTGCGGCCCAATTAAATAAGCAATCATTTTACTTGTGCGTAGAACAGGATGTCGTCGATGAAAACAATAACAAACTTATCCAGATAAGGTTTGCACACTCGGTTCACAAGATCCATGAAAACCGCAGGTGCGTTTGTTAGCCCAAAAGGCATGACCAGAAACTCGTAGTGGCCGTAACGAGTTCTGAAGGCTGTCTTAGAGATGTCCTCGTCTCGGACTCTCAGCTGATGATAGCCCGATCTCAGATCAATCTTAGAGTAGAAGCTCGACCCTTGCAACTGGTCGAACAGGTCATCTATACGCGGAAGAGGATAACGATTCTTCACAGTCACCTTGTTGAGTTCACGATAGTCGATGCACATTCGAAAGGTACCGTCTTTCTTCTTCACAAACAAAACTGGAGCTTCCCAGGGTGAAGAGCTAGGACGAATGAAACCCTTGTCCAAAAGCTCTTGTAGTTGCACAGACAATTCTTCTAATTCTGATGGGGCTAAGCGATAAGGTACACGAGCTATAGGTGCTGCCCTAGGAGCTTGCTCGATTTGAAACTCGACCTGACGATGGGGCGGAAGACCAGGTAATTCCTCAGGGAATACCTCAGGAAAGTCGCGTACAATCGGGATATCTTCTATCTCCTTTTCTTTCGCTGAGGTGTCAGTAACGAGAGCTAGAATAGCAGCGAGGCCCTTTAGCAAACACTTATGGGCCTTGAGGAAAGAGATGATGCTCACAACAGCACCACTCTTGTCGCCACGAATAACGAGAGGTTCTTCACCAGAATGAGGAATGCGGACGATCTTCTCCTTGCTAATAATCTCTGCTCGATGTTGAGATAACCAATCCATCCCAATAACGACGTCGAAGCTACCAAGAACGATGGGGATAAGGTTGATAGAGAAGGTCTGACCAACTAAAACGAGATTACAACCCTCCACTATGTGTGTGGCCTCAAGACTTTTACCGTTTGCTAGTTCTACAACATGCTTGGTGTTTAAGGGAATTAGGGTACGCTTAAGCATCTGACTAACTTTTAAGGACACATAACTAGTATCGGCACCTGAATCGAATAATACAGAAACAAAGAAATCATCCAGTAGGAACTTACCCGTCACAACGTTGGGATTGTTCCTTGCATCACCCTGACCAATCACAAATGCACGTCCCCTGGCGCCATTGCCATCATTGTTACCCCCATTGTTGTTCCCATTTCCCTGGTTGTTGTTGTTGTTCTGGTTCTGGTTCAGCTGGGGCAGTCTCTTTTGAAGTGGCCTTCAGCACCACACTGAAAACATCCTTTATTGTTACCCTGATGCTATTGCTGTTGCTGGCGCTGGTTCTGTGGAGGCTGCTGCTGCTGCTGCCGCCTCTAATTTGCAGGATACAGACTCCTACAATCTTTTGCTGCATGGCCTGGTTTGTTACACCTCTAACAGTTTCCCTTGCTACACGGCCCGCTGTGGTTCAGGTTACATCGATTGCACTTAGGGTGGCTTCCCCTATACCCACCCTGACCTTGATTACCAGAAGGCTGTTGACTAGGGCTCTTGTAGTCGTCAGTCCTTTGCTGTTGAGACTGAGACTGAACAGAAGTTGAACCCCTTGCATGAGTTTCCATCCCATTTGTGCTTGTTGTCACTAGGAGCATCAGAAGTAGTGGTAGCACTAATACGCTTTGGCAGCCTGTTCTACTCAACTGCCTGATCAGTGAGACGGTGGGATAGTCGTATGACCAGCTTAATCGTGAGAAGGTTAGCTGAAGTCACCATACTCTGAATCTCTGGCACAAAACCCTTGATGTAAAGCTTAATACATTTGCAGGGAGGGTCCACCATAGTAGGACACAAAGCAGCTAGTTCATTCGATCTCTTCGTACACGCCTCGATTTCAGACCCGTCATTTTCAAATTGTAAAACTCCACTTCCAGCTTATGAATGTCATCACGATGACAATACTCTTCCTTGATCAGATTCTTAAAGTCATTCCATGGGGTGGCATTAGCAACTGCCAACCCTAGCATTTGCACCTGTGCGTTCCACCAAGTGAGCGCACCACCTTCGAGCGTTCCCATAGCAAATTTCACCCTACTAGCAACAGGGCATTCGCACATTTCAAAAATAGATTCGATCTTCTCGAACCAGTGGAGGAGTCCTACAGCTCCTTCTGTACCATTAAAGGTACTAGGTCGACAGTCCATAAAGGTCTTGAACGTACACACGGGAGGTTGAGCATGCTGACCTGTCGCGCGAGAAAGAGAAGACAAGGTTAAGCATGAGAGTTGGTTCGCGATAGTAGGATCTAAATATCCTAGGATAGGTCGAAATGGCAGGGTATACCTCCTGCTGGAGCTACTGCGAGAGCCTCAACAACTCGTTCGTTGATTAGAGCCGTCAGCTGGGCTTGAGTCAAGTTGAGACGTCCACTCATGATCTTCACATCAAAGTAAACACAAGTGAGAAAGATGTAGCGAAAATGCGTAAGTATGGGACGTCAGAAGAGAGTAAGCACACAGGGTTTCAAGCAATAATTGTTACGCTAACTAAGCATACCATGATCAATGCACTACTTTAACTAACAGGCAGGCAATACAAATATAAATTATATCACCTATTGTGTTGAGTCTTGCACGTGGAACGAAGTGTCGTTGTGGATCTGTCACACCCCAAATTTCCACGTGTTACCGGTGGGCCCGGTAGGGGAGAACGTGACGTGGTTGGCAACATCATAGTCAAACAACACAATATATAAATGCACAGCGGAAGCAAAAGGATAAATATATTAAAATCCGTAATAGTGTAACATCAAAGTATTACAACGGAAGTAAAGGATCCACAGGTGGATAGCAAATAAAATAACATGGTTCAACAGACTTTAGGCATCTAAGCTTGCGAGACTCTTTATTGATGCTAGGAGTAGCCAGCCAATTCCAATTAGTACCTGCACTTAGCCTTTTTTGGGAAAATACGTCAGTTTACACTGGTAAATACAATCAACTGACTCATTTTGAAAAGGGTTTAAGAAAATGATTGTTTTGAATGCACATGGCACAAATAATATTTTATAACTTGGAATAATTATTTAAATATATAATACTTGTAAACGAATTACATGTTTCTTATGCGTTCAGTAGCCCGATCCGTAGACCGGGTAAAGATCAATAGACACACCACATGTTTATTTACGCACAGACAGGTGTACGCCTACACCCCGCGTTCTGTCATGGCCATTTCGTAAAATGATGCCAGGGATATCCGGGACATGGTCATTAACCCCCCAAAGGCTTTAAGTAAACAAAACAATATTAAACGAGACGTCTCAATACTTTCATTATCATACATTCAATCAAAGATTCAACGCCCCGACCAAGCGGTACTTTATATACCGTACCCCAAGCCCGTATAGGGAAAATAAGTTAAAAGTATTTACCTGAGCTTAAATATAAATTCAATCCCAGCCGTATCAAATCAGCAAGTACAGATAGCTTTTACTGAGCTCCTAAATCTGGAACGAAGGTTTTTAATAACCTATTAGAATCCTAACGGGTCTTTAATTAAGCCTTGACTTAGACCGGTTAGTTTTCCAGAAGAAGATACGGTTCAAACGCATGATAAAGCGAAGACCAGAAAAGAATGTGATTTAGACCCGACAAGTCTGAAGACTTGTATAATATGGGTAATCTAAATACATTCTGGATTTTGAGATAATAACGATAAGGTTTGACCCGTTTCGGCTAATTTATGCAAACTAGTTACATAAACCGAACCGAACGCGTATGAAGCGTAACGGGTAACCGTAAGAGTCCTAAACAGGTTTCCTAAGTTAACATGCCTTAAATAAGTTGTGATATCAGTAGGATATCACCCGTGACGCCCCAAACGAGTTTAATCTCTTAATAAGCCCCGTAGGGGTATTTTGGTCATTTTAAAGATTATAAAAGGATTTAATTAGGTTTCTGTGAACCGGGTCTGGTTACATCAGTAAAATGGTTTATTTAAACAGGTTATAACATTTGATGTTAAGTCTTATGTGTCAAAACGTTTTTAAACATAAACTACGCGTATAATATGCGTATAACGCCGTTTTAAGCGACGTACGGTTTAAAATAGAATTCTGAGTTTCCAGGTCAGTTTAACAGGCTCAAAATACTATAATTATTATTTAAAATCAGTAGCAATTGGATTGGCGCCATTTGAATTTGTAAAACTCGTTTTATGGCCTAAAAGGGTAAATTCGGTATTAACCGAATTAAGGCGCTAATCCAAGCTTATGATCAATCTAAAAATAATTAAAAATCTTTAAAAATCCTAAAATATTATTTAACATCAGTGGGTAAAAGATTTGGTGTCAAAACTGAGTTTAGATAGGCTTTACGCTAATGGCGCCGTTTAGTTAGTAAACTTGTTTATAAATACGCCATTAAGCATAACTCCTAATTTAGACTTCCGATTGACGTGAAATTTTGCAGACATGTTCAATGATCAGTATTAAAGACTTTTGCACTTTTACATTTTCTAAAATCTCGTTCTACGGTCATAAGGGCATTATGGTCATTATTAGGCATTTAACGGAAACGTCGGATAGTTACGGATTCGGGTAGTATAAACGCAGAGGATTATACTAACATGTAACTAGGTCCTAATGGAACTTTAAGGCATGACTAAACCTATATAAATCGGGTCAGAACTGAGGTCAACGCAAAAGTCAAACTTTTGCGTCTCTCGGCTCCGAATCGGTTCTAAATAGAAAGTTGTCGAATCAAACAAGCGTATACAAGTTTTTATACTTATTTTCAGTTGGTAATAATGATAAAATAGGCTATACGCCATTTACATCGCTAATCATGCATTAAACCAAACATAACCATTCTGTTGACTTTTTCGGGAGAGGTTTGACTTGATAAACGACCTAGTTAGGATCCGAATTAGTGAGTGCCCTTTTAGGGGTTTATCAACCATATAAATACCAACTTATAACAACCTTTGATTCGACTAAACTCTGGACCGATTATTTATTATCGAAAAGTCAAACCGTAGTTACGACGGTTTGATTTCTAGGCCATAAACTAAGTATGAATGAACTAGAGAAGATCAAGGGTACTTACACAAGTCTTATGGATGTTTTGGAAAGCTTGGATCAGGTCTTGAGCTCTTGAAAATGTCCAGAAGATGATATGTGCATGTATGTGGAAAATGTGACTTCTTATAACAACTTCAAACCTCATGGATGATCAACAACTAAGTCTAGGGATGTTACATTATCATCCACAAGTGTCCTACAAGCTATAAATCATGTAGGAACACTCACAAGTGAAGATAAGACCAACATAAGTCGGTTATGTGGCAACAGGCAGCTGTCTGTCAACTTTCAGTCGCTGGGCAGTGCTAGCGCACCGCTACGCTTCTGGTGTAGCGCCCCGCTAGGCTGGTAGCGCACCGCTACGCTTCTGGTGTAGCGCCCCGCTAGCCTGTCATCAGCCTTGAAAATTTTGCAATTTAGTCCCTGGTCCCCCGAAAGGTCGCTTTCTCATGTTTTCTTGCATTTTGGGACTTTGTTATTAACATATAGGGGCTTTAAAACTTATACCCACTTTGTGAAGCCCTCGGGTAACTTTGTGATCACCCGAAAAACCCTAAATTTCAACGTTGACACTTATAACCCTCGTACACGAATTTTATCACAACTTGCTCATACGATATCGAAACTTCATGAAATTTTTGTGGTACATTCTAGTGAGCATAATTAATCGTTACAAAGCTTCGGGTTTGTTAAAAGGTCACTCAGAGGTATAACTTAAACATGTTGGCACATTTAACCCCTGTAGTTTGTAATCTCTCACTTTCTTTCACAATTCGCTTCGTATGATCCATGATCTATTTATGTAAGGTTATAAACATCATGTAGAGTTATTGCAAAGTCTAATTATTCATTGTTGACACTTTGAACCCTTATAATTACACAGTTTCACTGATTGTCAACTTTAGTCCTTCAAGAACATTCCTTCACACGTTCAAACCTATGACACGTGTCAACACCTTATAGGACGTAAATTTTCGGGGTGTTACATCCTCACCCCCTTAAAAGAAATCTCGACCCGAGATTTACTGAAACAAGTAAGGGTACTTTTCTTTCATCGTGGATTCAATCTCCCACGTGAATTCGGGACCTCTACGGGCATCCCATTTTACTTTACAATTGGTACTTGCTTCCTTCGAAGCTTCTTAACCTGTTGATCCTCAATCGATATAGGATGTTTATCACATCGTGTATCCGCATACCAATTTGTGTTAGTGCTTCTTGACTTATTGGCGGAACACCTCCTTCTGTCACTAGTGTGCAATGTATATTGAGCTCCGTCAAACTCCTTAAATAAGTTTTAGCTTATAAGATACCTGATCTTGATACATTCGATTTCCTTCGAATGATTCTATATATTCAGAGCTTAACTAGCCTGATAATTTCACAAATTTGGTACACCCTTCCTGGGTGATATCTTATGTTAATCCATATTCCTTACAAGAACTTAGGAAATTTGCTATTTTCATAACTCCTCGATTTCTTGCCATATACTGGCAACCTACTATCGATTATGGATTTGTATAATCTTATTTGTTGTCCCCCAGGCAACTTTCAGATCTTGCTAATTGGACTTACCAATTCTCTATCTAATACTAATCATTTAATATTCCATCTATACAAGGTCTCCCAAGGAGTAGCCTCAATACTTACATATCAATTATTATAGAAAAGCTTATTTTAATGTGAGATGGTTATTTCAATCACTATTCAATACAAATCTTAAGGGACAGCTAAGCCTTACAGTTAGTCGAACAAATCGACAATCCGGGGCAACTGATGGGGTTCTTAATCGTTGTCTCATTAGGGTTGCGGTGATAATGCATAAGCGAAATGAACCGTCTTTCATATCTAACTATACCGAACTCTCAGGACATTGAGTTAGACTATATGAATCTATATCTTAAAACTTAATTGACCAGGGTTTTCAATTCTGCCCAAAAATGGTACTAGCTGTCTTGGAGGTCTTATAATAATGCAGCCCTAAATGGGATATAACCTTTAACTCTACCTGTCTCTCTGAGGTAAACAGGGTAATCTTAGAAGAAGATGATCAAGATATAAGGAGATTACAGAGATTTTATAAATCTCAAGCTCCAATTCCTCCATCTTTGCTTGTGTCAAATAAGTGACACTTTTACGTTACGAGTCCACGAATTTCTTGATCTGCTACATATACTTGGATTATTCCATTCAGGATATCTCCTTTGAATACTACTAGTCGACATTAGTACAATATGACCATTGAGATATCTCAGGGGTTCCATGTATTAAACCTCCATACTGATCAGGCATGGAAGTAATCTATGGGACACACTAGGATACGCCAATCCTCATATGACACTTTTATCAAATATAGTTTGGTATTCGCAGGCGATAAAAAAAAAAAAAAAAAAAAAACAATGAAAAAATAATAAAATAAAGTAATATATATTGTCGTACTCGATTCGAAGAAAGAGTACTCTCAGATTTTTCAGAAGGATCCCTTGCCGATACTCAGAAGAATCGGTTACTATGGTTTCCTTGGTAAGTTATACCTTGTGGATGATATAAAAGTTTGCTAAGCTTATGGTTTATGAAGATTTATTATTGCATGTATTAAATCAGGACACTTAGCAGAAATTATCATTGGTAAATGATAAGGAAGGTACTTGATGACATCGCGAACTGCCTCTCCGCATTCATCAGGCGAGTTCAGGCGTTTCCTTTCTTAGCCTTTCCAGGCTTAGCTGCACCTTCTTTGGTAGCCTTATGGTATCTAGTTCTGAGGCGGCCTTACTCACCACAGTCGTGACAGACTGTATTCTTTATGTCCCTACATTCATGGGAAAATGATGACCCGTTCCTTTGCAGATGTCACACTGCTTTGGTCCTTCCAACTGCTGCGTCAATCACAGCTTGGAGATTAACTCCATTAATATTGAGGTTTACATTTGTAGCTTTATTAACTTCCGTCGCCTTAATAGTATTGCGACTGTCGTCTACCTCATCTCAGTTTTCCATACTTGAAACTTGGTACCAATCACCAAAATTTAACAATTATTAGTCATCATCCTGATGACCCGACTTAGATTAGCCACGACATTCATAAACCGTATGGGCTATTCTGTTCTGAACATTCCTAGTGAATGTTATTTGAATGTATATCCATTATATTTAGCCTAGGTCACAAAAGACCTTTAATGGCATTTAAAGTTTGGTCCGAATCCATCACCTTTTTGACAGGGGATCTAAATGTCACATCTGTCTTTATTATAGTGATGAATTTGGATAGCTTGAAAGCTTGCCATAAGAATATCAGAAAATAGTGATTCCTAAAAACTATAAAATATCAATCTAGGATTTGTTGGAGCATTTTCTAAAGTATCAACCAATTTCTACCTTGCATTAAATGACCGGAATCCGAATCAGGCGGAGGCAACAGTTCTCAACTTTTATCGTTCATTATGGAATCATATGTGTCAGCAACAGATAAATTGTTTGATAAGGAAATGTACCTGCTATGTAATTTTCCTTCTGCACCAACTCTTGGGTGTTCATCATGCGTTTGTTTTCTTGGCCTCTTCGGGCTTCTTCTGATTCCTAGGGCAATTGGTCTTGATATGCCCCTTCTCGTTGCAACCATAACAGGTTGCATCTTTCAACTTCTTGCAATCCAGGGTTTTATGTTCCTTGGATTTGCAAATTCCACACGGCCGAGGCCGAGATTCAAATCTGCATTTCCCGAGGTGGTATTTCCTACAGGTTTTGCACCTGATCTTCTCACCCGGCTGCTGGCTGTTTTTCAATCCCTTGCATTCATGGGTCTTGTGATTCCTCTCTTTACAGATACCACATCCCTTGATCTGTTCATATATACATTTACTGAAGTGTCTCTTCTTCCCGCAAATCTTACATTCGGGTTTAGCCTCCTTTGGCTTGGACTGGTTATAGTTTAAACCAGTCTTACCCTTTTTACAAATTTGCATTGGGGTATTATTGCCCTTTCGCTTGTGATCCTTCAGTACACGATCTACAACGTTATTTATGGCGGTATTTAACACAGCCTTTAACTCGGTGCTTGTTAAGTTCAGTCTTACATCATCATTCTGATCAACTGGACGATTGTGAGCTTCAGAGGAATCAACCATGGTGAAGCTTTGAAGGCTACAAACCAAGTAGTAATAATTGGTTTAATTATATGATGAATTGTCGAATTTGATGAATAAATAGCCATGGCGTAATTAAACCATATAGGCCAATAGATAGAATTTAATTTATTTGATTATGTTTTGCCTAAGTTTAAATATCCCTCTTTGGCACTTAAGCGGAATATAATCCTTCATATTTATTAGACAGGGGACATAAATCACGACTGTCAATGTCGTACTGCCATTTCATATAGCACGAGAGCGTGTTCCCAAGGACTCTTGATGGCACAGGGGCCTTGTCATTAGGGAAAAATCTAAAACATAATCGATAATTCCTTTGGATCGGAAAATTCCATAGTTCATTGTCTTGACAAGACTTTATGAAATAATAACTATCTTTACACTTTTTCCCATAGGTACACCTCCCAAATGGATGTTTTGATGCGTACATCATGCTCGACGTTTACCAGACATGATTCCTATTGATCACTTACACTAGCTAAGAGATATGGAAAAATCTTAATATAAGGATGACGAGTGTGATTTTATCATATCACTGTTGTCGGGAGTGTCAACACATTTTAAAGCGTTAACAATGATCTGAATCTCTTTTTAACCAGGTTTTACCATCTTAGCAAGGTCTACAATAACATTCAGGCTAGGTCAAACCTTTTAAGATTCTCTTTTAATATTTAAACTGACAGGAAAAGAATGATATTTATCTTATTCAGGATTTTCACTATAAATCCTAAATTATAATCTAGTATTAGTACAAAAGGCTTAGTCACGTAGACGAGTTTAATTTATAAGCCATGATTTCAGAGAATCGAGGCATTCAGGTTTGAACATATTTCATTACCTTTACTGGACAGAGAGTCGAAGACTACTACTGTCATTGTCGTAGTGACAATATTATAAAGTATAGCCAGTAAGCACTTCATCATTAAGGATGTCGATAATATGATCATCATATTGATGATATTAGTCATGATCACATTGATCATATAGACTAATAGGCTTGAGCATAGCTCACCACCATAGACAAGGAATCATAAAGATCACAATGTCAGAGACATATTAGTCATGATCACATTGATCATTTAGGCTAATAGGCTTGAGCAGAGCTCACCACCATAGACAAGGAATCATAAAGATCACAATGTCAGTGTCTCAGATGGACAATACGTTATAGCCCGTAGGCACTTCCCTTCTAAGGGATGGTTATAATATGATCATCTTATAGGATAATATAAGCTATGATTTCTAGATCAATAGACTAGATGAGAATATTGGAAAAATCCAATATATGAAAATAAAAGTACAGAGTTGCCCTAAGCGGGACTTGACAGGAATAATGTTGTCCTCGAAGGGACTGAAAAGATAAATACGTCCTTATAAGGACTATTGAGGAAATGATCTTTAGCAAAGGAGTTTCTTCTTTATTCAATTCCTGAATGCTTTCTCCTTAGTTGCACGTTTCATCCTAGCCGCTGTACGAAGGTCAGCAATATAAGGCTTCAGGTGTGGAGGATTCCTATTATGGCTTCTTCGCTTGGCGACGTATCCAATATATAAAGATTTGGAAGAAAAATTTCCAGATGAGGATTGAGAGTATTCCTATGTTAAGTCTAGACTCAGAAGGTCAAGGTATGTGCTAATGTGTCATTGAGATTAAACACAAAAAGATAGTGTTTAATTCACTCAATGTTGGCTCTGATACCAACCTGTCACACCCCAAATTTCCACGTGTTACCGGTGGGCCCGGTAGGGGAGAACGTGACGTGGTTGGCAACATCATAGTCAAACAACACAATATATAAATGCACAGCGGAAGCAAAAGGATAAATATATTAAAATCCGTAATAGTGTAACATCAAAGTATTACAACGGAAGTAAAGGATCCACAGGTGGATAGCAAATAAAATAACATGGTTCAACAGACTTTAGGCATCTAAGCTTGCGAGACTCTTTATTGATGCTAGGAGTAGCCAGCCAATTCCAATTAGTACCTGCACTTAGCCTTTTTGGGAAAATACGTCAGTTTACACTGGTAAATACAATCAACTGACTCATTTTGAAAAGGGTTTAAGAAAATGATTGTTTTGAATGCACATGGCACAAATAATATTTTATAACTTGGAATAATTATTTAAATATATAATACTTGTAAACGAATTACATGTTTCTTATGCGTTCAGTAGCCCGATCCGTAGACCGGGTAAAGATCAATAGACACACCACATGTTTATTTACGCACAGACAGGTGTACGCCTACACCCCGCGTTCTGTCATGGCCATTTCGTAAAATGATGCCAGGGATATCCGGGACATGGTCATTAACCCCCCAAAGGCTTTAAGTAAACAAAACAATATTAAACGAGACGTCTCAATACTTTCATTATCATACATTCAATCAAAGATTCAACGCCCCGACCAAGCGGTACTTTATATACCGTACCCCAAGCCCGTATAGGGAAAATAAGTTAAAAGTATTTACCTGAGCTTAAATATAAATTCAATCCCAGCCGTATCAAATCAGCAAGTACAGATAGCTTTTACTGAGCTCCTAAATCTGGAACGAAGGTTTTTAATAACCTATTAGAATCCTAACGGGTCTTTAATTAAGCCTTGACTTAGACCGGTTAGTTTTCCAGAAGAAGATACGGTTCAAACGCATGATAAAGCGAAGACCAGAAAAGAATGTGATTTAGACCCGACAAGTCTGAAGACTTGTATAATATGGGTAATCTAAATACATTCTGGATTTTGAGATAATAACGATAAGGTTTGACCCGTTTCGGCTAATTTATGCAAACTAGTTACATAAACCGAACCGAACGCGTATGAAGCGTAACGGGTAACCGTAAGAGTCCTAAACAGGTTTCCTAAGTTAACATGCCTTAAATAAGTTGTGATATCAGTAGGATATCACCCGTGACGCCCCAAACGAGTTTAATCTCTTAATAAGCCCCGTAGGGGTATTTTGGTCATTTTAAAGATTATAAAAGGATTTAATTAGGTTTCTGTGAACCGGGTCTGGTTACATCAGTAAAATGGTTTATTTAAACAGGTTATAACATTTGATGTTAAGTCTTATGTGTCAAAACGTTTTTAAACATAAACTACGCGTATAATATGCGTATAACGCCGTTTTAAGCGACGTACGGTTTAAAATAGAATTCTGAGTTTCCAGGTCAGTTTAACAGGCTCAAAATACTATAATTATTATTTAAAATCAGTAGCAATTGGATTGGCGCCATTTGAATTTGTAAAACTCGTTTTATGGCCTAAAAGGGTAAATTCGGTATTAACCGAATTAAGGCGCTAATCCAAGCTTATGATCAATCTAAAAATAATTAAAAATCTTTAAAAATCCTAAAATATTATTTAACATCAGTGGGTAAAAGATTTGGTGTCAAAACTGAGTTTAGATAGGCTTTACGCTAATGGCGCCGTTTAGTTAGTAAACTTGTTTATAAATACGCCATTAAGCATAACTCCTAATTTAGACTTCCGATTGACGTGAAATTTTGCAGACATGTTCAATGATCAGTATTAAAGACTTTTGCACTTTTACATTTTCTAAAATCTCGTTCTACGGTCATAAGGGCATTATGGTCATTATTAGGCATTTAACGGAAACGTCGGATAGTTACGGATTCGGGTAGTATAAACGCAGAGGATTATACTAACATGTAACTAGGTCCTAATGGAACTTTAAGGCATGACTAAACCTATATAAATCGGGTCAGAACTGAGGTCAACGCAAAAGTCAAACTTTTGCGTCTCTCGGCTCCGAATCGGTTCTAAATAGAAAGTTGTCGAATCAAACAAGCGTATACAAGTTTTTATACTTATTTTCAGTTGGTAATAATGATAAAATAGGCTATACGCCATTTACATCGCTAATCATGCATTAAACCAAACATAACCATTCTGTTGACTTTTTCGGGAGAGGTTTGACTTGATAAACGACCTAGTTAGGATCCGAATTAGTGAGTGCCCTTTTAGGGGTTTATCAACCATATAAATACCAACTTATAACAACCTTTGATTCGACTAAACTCTGGACCGATTATTTATTATCGAAAAGTCAAACCGTAGTTACGACGGTTTGATTTCTAGGCCATAAACTAAGTATGAATGAACTAGAGAAGATCAAGGGTACTTACACAAGTCTTATGGATGTTTTGGAAAGCTTGGATCAGGTCTTGAGCTCTTGAAAATGTCCAGAAGATGATATGTGCATGTATGTGGAAAATGTGACTTCTTATAACAACTTCAAACCTCATGGATGATCAACAACTAAGTCTAGGGATGTTACATTATCATCCACAAGTGTCCTACAAGCTATAAATCATGTAGGAACACTCACAAGTGAAGATAAGACCAACATAAGTCGGTTATGTGGCAACAGGCAGCTGTCTGTCAACTTTCAGTCGCTGGGCAGTGCTAGCGCACCGCTACGCTTCTGGTGTAGCGCCCCGCTAGGCTGGTAGCGCACCGCTACGCTTCTGGTGTAGCGCCCCGCTAGCCTGTCATCAGCCTTGAAAATTTTGCAATTTAGTCCCTGGTCCCCCGAAAGGTCGCTTTCTCATGTTTTCTTGCATTTTGGGACTTTGTTATTAACATATAGGGGCTTTAAAACTTATACCCACTTTGTGAAGCCCTCGGGTAACTTTGTGATCACCCGAAAAACCCTAAATTTCAACGTTGACACTTATAACCCTCGTACACGAATTTTATCACAACTTGCTCATACGATATCGAAACTTCATGAAATTTTTGTGGTACATTCTAGTGAGCATAATTAATCGTTACAAAGCTTCGGGTTTGTTAAAAGGTCACTCAGAGGTATAACTTAAACATGTTGGCACATTTAACCCCTGTAGTTTGTAATCTCTCACTTTCTTTCACAATTCGCTTCGTATGATCCATGATCTATTTATGTAAGGTTATAAACATCATGTAGAGTTATTGCAAAGTCTAATTATTCATTGTTGACACTTTGAACCCTTATAATTACACAGTTTCACTGATTGTCAACTTTAGTCCTTCAAGAACATTCCTTCACACGTTCAAACCTATGACACGTGTCAACACCTTATAGGACGTAAATTTTCGGGGTGTTACAGGATCATTGAGCACTGTACAGATTATAGTCTGGTTTTGTCAAAAGGCTTTTCCCCTTTTTAAAACCAAGTTCACTATAACCAATGGCTCTGATACCAATCTGTCACACCCCCAAATTCCACAAGCGGAGTATCACCACAGGAGGCGTGACATGACCAGGATCAAGCCACCAATCATATTGAACAATGCATTAAAGTAAATATAAAACCAACCAACAATATAATTGGTGTCCAAAACAAATTAATCAAGTTCAAGTTATCAGCGGAAGCATAAAGTTTAAAACCAAAACATAAGTTTAAAAGTTCAAATGTTTAACACGGAACTCAACAGTCCATGTCCCACAATGACCTCGACCTCCTGTGCAAGCTCCATCTAAGCACCTAACGACCTGCAAGGCATATAGTAATGAATCAACAACAAAGTTGAGTGAGTTCACAGTTGGGTGTTCGTTTTAAGTTGTTTCAAAAACATAGCTTTCCTTTAGCTGGCTTACTTGCCGTGGGGGTTACCCCATAGTATAAGAACATGATTAACCTTTTCCTTTTACTCTGGCTCCCAGCCGTGGGGGCTACCCCATGAATTTCCCACTAGACCCGTTACCATATTGACTACTAACTGAGAAAGTTGGGTGCCCTAAGTCAATGTCTATCATCATTGACGTGCCCAGATCCATTAGTCCACTCCCGTCCTCTGCGGCACAGTGTGAGGCTTGTCAAACCTAATAGCGCTATTTAACTAATGACCCGTTCGCCATTGGCCCGTCGATTAAGTCGATATAAAAATGAGTGACTTAATGATAGAGTTTTTGGTCCAGTAACAATGTTGTCACCCTTCAGTTAAGAGGGTGGAGGTACGTGTCCCATATAAGGAAATCATGCAGGTTCCAATGTTGTCACCCTTCAATTAAGAGGGTGGAGGTACGTATTCTAACTAAAGAGAATACGCAGGTTTCCTTTCAATCCCTTACCCATTCCCAACCACCGGGAATCCCATGCCTTGTAGAAAGTGTGAACTCACCTTAGGTTAGCTCGGCAGATAAACAAAAGGTCAATCGAGCTGCTAGTGGTCAACCACGTCCTAACATGCTTACCATTTAAGTCAGGTCTAGGTTCAAGTAGTGCACGTAGGTTTACACATAAGCTAACAGGTTACGAACACGTAATGATCATGGCAACTAGTCAAACAGTAGCATACAGTCTATACAAACATAATCCGACTTGTGCGACCTGAGTGATTGGGCTGTTGTGGTAGTGCAAGCCCAATCCTCTTGTGTGATCCAAAAGATAAAGCCCAATAAACATCCGGCCCAACCTGTTGTGCATCCAGCACAACCTTGTGCGACTCACAACAGGTTGTGCGATTGAAAACAACCCGGCCCATTACATCCTAAGCCCAATAGCTTGTGCGGCCCAATAAGCAAACATTTTACTTGTGCGGTCCGTATAACCTTGTGCGATTCGAAATAACTTGTGCGATTAGGTTTTTGAGCTGTATGGCCCAGTAACATAGCATAACTTAATAAATTGTGTGGCCCAACATCTTGTGCGATCAGCACAACCTTGTGCGATTCACAAGATGTTGTGCGACTGAGCTTTAAGGGATTATATGATGTGCTTCAACAGTTATACCCTAATATATCTTAGCTTGTGCGACTGGCCTTGTGCGACTGGTTATATCTTTCCTAAATTCATGCAATCAGTTTACTAATTCCAATTAATTTGCAAGATCCGATTAACAGTTTCCAATCCTGCAATAATCGATCAAACTAGGGCTTTAACATCCAATTCCTATGAACCCTAATCATATTCAAAGCATAACAACAACTTGTAACATTAAACTATCAGATTAAAGCTTTCAAGATCATCATACAATACTTCATGCCAAGACATACGAATCCATTGAACATCTAAGCACATCACAGCCGATTACTTATGTTCGATTCAATTACAATATACATGTGGGCCGATTACATGAACGCCAATCTCATCAATTTGCATCATAAACAATCATATGTCATCCCTAAATCATTATGTAGAAACATACGGACCACAACATCATCTAACATACAATCAATAGTAAAATACTAACCGATTAGAGGATAGAACAAGGGTCGATCTAAACAAGAAAGTCTTCGAGGAAGAGAGGATGTTGCTGCCGTCGAGTTCGAGAGAGAAGGAGAGAGATTTAGGGTTTGGTGTGTGTTAAGTATTTTGCAAATAATGAGGAAACAAAACCTCATAAGGGTTATGTGTGGGTTTAAATAGGAAAGTGGGCCGAACCCTTACATGGGCTGCCCTCTTGGTCTCGATTTCAAGTATAGTGGGCCGAAAGGATATTGTGCGATTACATTATATATACATACATTACACACAATCACATAATACAAACATAATATTTCATTAAAACCATGTATCACATAATCACATATCGTTCAAACAAGTTACATCAAACACAAATATAGGTTCTGAAATATGAGTTGTCACAGATAACAATTGTAGGTTCGTGATTTCGGGACCGAGACCCGTGATTAGTGTGTGATTATGTTCAAGACAAGAGAGATTAGAGACTGATAAAAACTTCTTTGTATTAACTCGGTAGCATAACATTACAAAGCGGCCTGATTACTAGCTAGCCGAACCATACCAAAGGAGCATACATCCGGGGAGAGACCAAGTGGTGATCTCTCCCCCAAGTCTAAAACCTTCACCAAGTTTCAAATGACCAAGTGGTGGTATTTATAGACACACCACATTCACTTGCAAACACACATGGTCAAACGAATAACCCTTTCGTTTGACCACTTCAAACGAGCGGGTCAATACACGTTCGTTTGAATGTTTCACTAACTATTACATAATCAGCATAAAATAATTCGAATCTATTCGAACATCATCGGACACAAAAACTGCACCAACTATTAGTTCTGGTAAAAGTAAAATGGGATTCCAAGAGAGGACCAGAATACACTTGGGAGCTCGAATCAGAGACGTAGAAGAAATATCCACACCTGTTCCAGTAGACCTCGAGGACGAGATCTAAAACAAGGTGGGGAGGATATAACAACTCACCCAAAGCCCTTAAAATACTCCTATACATCCTAAAATACACCCCGTATATGAGAAATAACCCTAAAATACCTTTACTTTAATAAAAATCAAATAAAACAAATAAATAGGGTTCTCGCGGGGCGCGACTCCCTTAGGACAAGTCATCGCGGGCCACGACAAGGTGACACCAGGCCGCACCCGGTTGCGCCACGTGTCCGGTGAGTCACCTAAGCTAGACCAATGACTGGCCAAGCCTATACGCGACACGCGTCGCCTCGCGGGCCGCGAAGGCCTCTCTTGTATCTCTCGCGGGGCGCGAGATCTCCCTGATCAGACCCAATAAATTAAATCGAGAGCTCAGTTGTTCAGTGTTCAAATTTCTTTTCTCTCTCTAAATACTGTAAGCTAAAATACCCGGGCATAATACCCACTAAAAAGCGAAGCTCTGCCTCGTTGTAAGTATTATAACCCCCGGTTACGTATCAGTTACTCTGCCCGATTGATCTAGAACTTCGTAACGCATGTCGAGGCTCTGCCTGACTCAGTCGTTAGAATTCTGTCTCGGGGATAAGGCTAATGTAAATTGGGTTATCTTACTAACATGTGTGTATTGTTTAATTTTAATAGATTATAACCAGAAAGCAGTAGTGTTATCTAAACTAGCAATGTGAGTACATCTATTTTTTTAAACCTTTCTATACAAACCTCAATTGTTCTAAATTATGATAAACAGTGATTGAGTCTATGTATTCTACAATTACTGTCGGTATGTTGGGGTTTTTGTATACATTACTTGTTACTAATACTGTGAATAGTAACATTACCACAAGTTAGGATTGACAGTACCGTGGGTGGTAATTTGGTAGATAGAAACATTGTAATCGCCCTTAATACTGTAAAGATATAAAATCTTGTTTTGATTAAACTGGGATGCACTCGCCAGAAATTCTTGCTGATAAAACTTTTTAAAACGCATTTCAGGTAACAAAATGTGAAAGCCAAATAGAAGCCAGCTGGAGAGCACTGAAGGCTTGGAAAAGTGGCTATAAAAGTTACCTAAACAAGAAAGAAGTTTTATTTTAATAAATTAGGGTTTATCCTTATAAACATATTATAATGGAAACATGGGTTTTTTCCATGTATTTATTATTTATAAAAATTATGGTGTTACACTGATAAACTATTTCCTAACTACGGTCCTGATGTAAATTTCCGCTGCCAAATTAATAAACACCGATACCACCCGCTCTACGTGTCACGGCCGCCCGCCTCCCGGGGCAGGGGTCGGGGGTTGCGACATCATAGATATCAAACTACAAGCCTAAATACATGTAAATAATAATCACTTTTTTGTAATATGTTATATGTATATATAAAAATAAAATATATTATAAGTAAAATAATTCGAGCTAAGTCGAGCCGAGCTAACAAGCGAACCAAACCGAGCCAATTTGGCTCATCACGAGCCGAGCCGAGCTAGGCTCATTTTCAAACCGAGCCGAGCCGGCTCAGCTCACTTTCAAACCGAGCCATATCGAGCGAGCTTTTTCCGAGCTAAGTCCGAGCGAGCTCCGAGCCGCGAGCTTTTTGAACAACCCTAGTACCGATGTATATTTCTTTTTAATAAAATCCAAATTATCATGTATTTTGATTTTTCTTTTATAATTTATGTTTGTGATCTTTTTAAATTAATCTAAACAAATATGCACTTATTATATTTTATTTTTTGTCAACATTTCTATAAAAAATTTATTTGTAGAAAACGAAGTTGTACTACAAATAAAGTAATTTTTTTACCAAACCCAACCGAAGCCGGCTGAGTAACATCGGTACCGGTATACCAGTATACGTTAACATAGTTTTCGGTTTTAATACTAGTCGATTTCGGGCATAAGTTTTAATGAAAATGAACTTGAACTAGTTTTTCATTGAAGCAGTCCAAAGTAAATATTGTTTAGCAATAAATGACCAAGTTTCAAAGTCCATTTCGTATTAATTTGCAGCTATTACAACACAACCATCGACCTAATCATCGTTATTCAGCGGCCAAAAGCCTCTAAGATACAACATAAATCATCGTTCCCACTTCCTATCGCAACCTTCTTTCAATTTCTAAGCAATTGGCTATCACTAGACGAAATATGTAACCGTAATCGCCCATGGCGACGGGTCCATCGGGATTGGAGAAGAGTTTATTGGTGAAATTAGGGCCCCACTTTGTAATTCGCTTAGGGTCTCTAAAAACATTGGAACGACCCTGAAACCATTTGAAAGTGGATCTTAATTAGTAATAACCACAAAACTTTTGGGTCAGGAAGAACCCGAAGCTATTTTAGTGAAAGTTTGATTCTACTTTTGTGTAGCTATGAAGCTAGAAAAGATATGCAGGTAAAAACCCTAAATGACACACAGTTAAAAACTATACAGAATAAAACCAATGTGAGGAAGACATATACCTGATATTCAAAGCAGAATTGAAAGCAGCAAAAGAACTGAAAGGGGGGAAAGATGAATTAGCGTGGGTTTATACTTTATAGGACTGACGAATGTGAGGGAGACATATACCTGATCTTTAAAGCAGAATTGAAAGCAGCAACAGAACTGAAAGGGGGGAAACATGAATGAGCATGGGTTTATACTTTATAGGACTGAAACATGTTAATAAAACACGTGTTCATACCCTGAGATTAACACGTGGAGGCAGTCGTCATCAAAAACCTGAGAGTAAAAAGAAAACAGACGGGAATCGAACCTAAACATTAATATTCGCAGAGGAAGCTATAAACCACTTTGCCAAAACACCATATATGAAACAACTGTGAGGAAAACCTTTTTAATCCAAACCCGCAAGGGGAAAAATCAAAAAAATAAAGATCTAAACTAGCCCACAGAGGGCTGCTTACTGTTGAAAAGTTACTGTTCAAAACGTTGGAAAATTAATATAAGGATGATTCAAGGTAAAGTATTATTAGGAATGAGCAAATCGTTACTGGTACCGGTACCGAATTTACCAAACCAGGTACTTTTTTGGTACCGATTCGGTACTGACTTTTAGCATTTTCGGTACTGGTTTTTACCCTCAAATACCGGTACCGAACCGGGTATATTCGATACCGGTACCCACTTTTGGGGATCATCGGTACCGGTTCTTTCGGTACCGGACGGTACCGAGCTCATCCTTAAGTATTATACCAACCGAAATAACACCTATTGAACAATATCTGTAACGGTAACAATATTCCTCTCTATGGTTTTCAATTGATATAAAACATGTGTTGATTATTTTGGGCATGTCATGACTTTATGTCTTTTTGGTTAGAGTAAACTGCCATTTTGGTCCCTGTGGTTTGGTCACTTTTGCCACTTTAGTCCAAATTTGAAACTTTTTGCATCTGGGTCCCTGTGGTTTCACTTTTATTACCATTTTGGTCCAAAAATGAAATCAGCTCATATTTCTCAAATTAAATCCTCCTATTTTGTCATTTTCCTAGGGGCAAAATGGTCATTTGTTTTTTATTTTATTTAAAACTTTAGTTGCAGAAAACAAACACCATCTTCTTCACATCCATTACCCACTTCCACCCCTCCACCAACAAAAACCCTAACCTTAATCACCCCCAATTCCATTTCCCACCGACTCACCTGCAAAAACCAATAAAAAACACAACTTTCAAGATCCAATCATCATCCTCATCACACATGATCGAAAAAGAGACCTCAGAGACCCACCGTCCGGACACTTTTCTCCGAGATTCCGCCGCCGTTACCACCGGAGAAGCTGATTCTGGACCGATTTTTGTACGCTACAGTTACACAAAATGATTTATTAATCGTTTGGTTCGCTTACAGTCAGTAAAAGAACATCCAGGAACCTCTCAAATGGGTCAAGTTCAGAATCGGAAGTCTTTAGACCGAGAAACCGGGTTAGAAAGATAAGAATCTATCATTGTTGATCATTGTAACTCTAAAATATCATCGAATTCCAAAGTTTTGTTTTCTCATTGTTTCATCCTCATTAATTTCAATTCCATTAGCTGTTGTTCTCAAATTTCCCTAAATTCTTTTTCATTTTTTACAATAACTTTGCCAGGTATGTGGTTAAAGGGTTGATTGAACATTTTAATTTTATACATGCGATTTTGGTCCTTAATTTGAGATGGGACTCTGATCGAAGGACCAAGAATTGGAATTTATTTTTAGTTTAAGAAAATTGCAGCTTTTTCCACCAATATTTTGTGAGTTACTTAATTGTGTACGTAAACGTCAAATTAGAGTTTTGCAATGAAGAATTTAGGGGTGTTCATATGAGAATTTCGACTACCGAAACAAAAGAAAGTCGGCCAGTTTAGTCGGTTTGAATATACGCGGTCAGTTTGGCCGGAACAGGGAGACGGGGATTGGTTGTTGGGTTGTGTTATTGTTTAATAAAATAGTGGGGCCCACTTAATTAAATATATTCTTTAACTTTTTTACAAAAAATAAAATGACCATTTTGCCCCTGAGGAAAAAGACAAAATAGGAGGATTTAATTTGAGAAATATGACCTAATTTCATTTTTGGACTAAAATGGCAATAAAAATGAAACCATAGGGACCCAGATTTAAAAAGTTTGAGATTTGGACTAAAATGGCAAAAATGCCCAAACCACAGGGACCAAAATGGCAGTTTACTCTTTTGGTTATATAACAGTTTTGTGTAAATAAATGTAATTTTATTGTATAGAGACTTTTATATTGTATAATGCATACATGTTTTTCGTTACACCGCACATCTAAATTTCCAGTTGCCTTTATCTTTGATAGTAGTCTATCTATCGATTTTTTGTGTTCAATTACGAATATGACTGGCTTATATTTGTTTTTGCGCCACATGCAAGTGCATCCTTTATTTTTAAAACATTATAGTAGTAACGGGTTTTTTAATCAGAGTAGAAGTTGGCTACAAAGTCAATTTTTTCTACAAAGTGTAGGGAGCCACCACATAATGACATGTGGCAAGTAGTTATTTTAATAAAAAGAACAAGAAGGCAATTTGATATTTATTCTATTTATGATATACATTTATTATAACTAACACATGAGAAATTTAAGGAAGCCAAATATCACATTGAAATCGAATTGACAGTTATATTAGGAGCGATTCATTGTTTATCATTCAAGTCGCAATTCGTCTTCATCTTATAAAGTGGTTCCCTGAAAGAAAAAAAAACCATGGCGTCAAATTGTAAAACAAAGTACTATGATCAAATTTAAAAAAAAAAACACGTTGTCTCCAACAAAACATACTGAATACATGTATATGTAGGATCTAATCACAATGTAGCTTTAACACATCAATACTTAAAACAATATCAATGTAAAAAAACAACACCTTTACCAAGTTAGTCATTTGTTCGTCACATTGTGTTTTATCACTAAAACACACTACTATGAACACATCCAGTATCCAACATCAAGTGCAGTAAAACACAGTACTATGTCAGTATCCAACACCAAGTGCAGTAAAACACAGTACTATGATCAAACTTTAAAAAAACACATTGTCTTTAATAAAACACACTGAATACATGTATATGCAAGATCAATTACAATGTAGCTGTAGCTTTAACACATCAATCCTTAAAACAATATCAATATAAAAAACAACACATTTACCAAGTTAGTCACTTGTTCGTCACATTGTGTTTTATCACTAAAACACACTACTATGAACACATCTAGTATCCAACATCAAGTGCAATAAAAGATAGTACTACGATCATCTCTTACGCTTGTATTTCATACCGAATTTGTAATTTTGATCCATGATTCTAGCTAATTTTGGTATGCAAGATGGTTATTGATAGTGGGTTTTAGATGGAGAGAAGAAATGTGTGAGATCATAGGATATGTGTTATTTTTTGAAGTTATTCAATTGATTTAAAACACTGTAAATGACCAGACTACCACTAACCAATTATAACAATTAATTAATGACACACAAATATTACAAAAATGCAACCAACTTAATCTCAGCCATTAAACACACCCATCCAATGGCCAGGATCGCTTCCTACACTTTGTAGGAAAAACACACTTTGCACAGGAACCTCACTCTTCTATTCATTTTAGAGTAAACTGCCACTTTTGCCATTTTAGTCCAAATCTCAGACATTTTAAATCTAGGTCCATAAGGTTTCACTTTTATTGCCAATTTAGTCCAAAATACAAAACCCCCCCTTTTTTGATTGTTGCAACCTGCCTACTTTGTCTTTTTGTTCAGGGGCATTTTTGTCCATCTGATTTTAATATAACATATTAATACTTATTAAACTAAATTAAATTAAATTAAATATATTTAATTCATTTATACCTTTATTTAACCATCTTCTTCCCCATTTAACCATCATCTTCCCAAAAAAAAACCTCTAACCCACAAATGAATGGAAGTTGTTGATATTCTAACATTGCCTCGCCAACCATTCCCCCCGTTTTCTCAGCATCTTCTTGCAGTTGCAATGCAAACTCTAGTCCCCAAATCACATCGTCCATAGTTGGGCGCGCAATTCCTTCTTCTTTCAAGCAACTATATGCTACCTCTCCAAACTTCATTAAGCACTTAGCGGGGATCTCACTATTTAGGTTTGGATCAATTATCCGATGCAGGGTCCCCTTTCGATAACAAGACTTTCCCAGTTTTGCCAGATTCACTTCTTCATCAGGAAGCCTTCGATTGATAACAGGTCTTGCACACAACACTTCAAGCAACACGACCCCAAAGGAGTACACATCAGATTTTTCAGTGAGTTGTTTCCTTCGATAATATTTAGGATCCAGATACCCGATGGTACCCTTCACCATTGTGGTAACATGGTCTTGTGTTTGGTCTTTATGGCCTTTCTTTGACAGTCCGAAGTCAGATAACTTAGCAACCCAATTTTCTTCTAGTAAGATATTTGTGGACTTGACATCAAGATATTTGTGTACTCATTTGGGGGTTAGGTTTTTTTTGGGAAGATGATGGTTAAATAAGGGTATAAAGGAATTAAATATATTTAATTTAGTTTATTAATTATTAATATGTTATATTAAAATCAGATGGACAAAAATGACCCTGAACAAAAAGACAAAACAGGCAGGTTGCAACAGTCAAAAAGGGGGGTTTTGAATTTTGGACTAAAATGACAATAAAAGTGAAACCACAGGGACTCAGATTTAAAAAGTTTGAGATTTGGACTAAAATGGCAAAAGTACCCAAACCACATGGACCAAAATGACAGTTTACTCTTCATTTTATTAAGCTTATGGTTGATTATTAAAGTCCAACATGTTCAAGTTTCATGGTCATATTTAAACCAATTTACGGGTTTTCCTTATTGAAAATAGAAATTTATTGAAGTCATCAGTGTTAGGGGGCCAGGGCACCTCAGACTAGTGGGTATGGAGAGCCCCATTCCTAAGGGGATGGGCCGCCACGTCAGCGCCACGTAGGCTCGGCTTGGAGGGAATGGACCTAGGGGGTGGGGGATGAACCCCTTTATATATATATATATATATAGGGTAAGGTTCATGCGAGAACCACCTTTATTGCGAGAACCGCGAGAACCAATGTGAACACAATCTAAAATAGCTAAAAAAACCTCACCCCCCCCCCAAAAAAACCTAAACCCCCCCCCCCCCCCCCAAAAAAAAAACCTAACCCCCCCCCCCCCCCCCACCCCAAAAACCTAAACCCCCCTCACCCACCCCCCAAAAACCTAAACCCCCCAGCTAAAAGGCTAAAAACTAAACCCTCAAAAAACCTTAAAAAATCTAAAAAAAATCTAAAATTTTTTTTTTGATTTTTTTAATATTTTTTATGTTAAAATCGCTACTTTTAGAAGCAAAAAAAAAAAAAAAATTTAAAAAAAAAAAAATTTTTAAAATTTTTAAAATTTTTTTTTTTTTTTGCTACGAAAAGTAGCGATTTTGTTATAAAAAATATTAAAAAAAAAAAAAAAATTTTTGTGTGATTTTTAGCTATTTTTAGGCATTTTTTGTTGTGTTCACATTGGTTCTCGCGGTTCTCGCAATAAGAGGTGGTTCCTAACGGATCTTTGTCCTATATATATATATATATATATATATATATATATATATATATATATATATATATATATATATATATATATATATATGTATGTATGTATAGATGTTTGTGTGTTAGGAGAGAGGAGAAGAGCCCCGTCGAGTTCGGCTGCTGGGTGACGGAAAGGACGAGCCGGGCCTGTGGGGGGCGGTGTGGGGGGACCGGCGCGGGGCCAAGCCGGGCCTCAGCCGGCCCCCCATACCGCTTAGTCTCACATGTAGAGGTGCAAGGGTTTCAACCCCATCAGTGTTGGTCGGGGCCATTCCCCCCTAATAGTTTTTTTGAAGGGTCCTGAAAATGATTTAAAGGAATTTGTAACAAGTTGTACGATCAGATGTTAGAACCGTATGGCAAAAGTTGAGTATGCGTATGTATGAATTATGATTAAGATTTAAGAGACGATCAAAACAAGTTTTAGAGATCCTCGAATGACTCCTAAATAGGCAAAACCGACGCAACCTTGTAATTGATTGTTCTTTAATGATTGTAATATTTAATTTTTGTTAAAAAATGAAAAGTTATGCTTGATTTGTTTTGTTGATATTCTGATGTAATTTTTTTATTAAAAACCAACTTCTATCATAATACACTATTTTTTTATAGTATTAAATATAATTTATTTTGAATACAACTCGATTTTTATTTTGATAGATTTCTTTTTTTTAAATAAAATTCATATAAGCATGTTGGGAAAAAAATTAAACAAAATTGGGTATTAATATCTAGAAGGAAGTTTAAGAAAATTCATAAGGTATGTTGGGATAAAATTAAACAAAATTGGGTATCAAAATCTAAAAGGAAGTTTTTCTTTTTAACGGCAAGTAATGATGTGTCAACCATCGTGGAATCGGGGGGCGTGTTGTGGCTAAGGTCAACTACTTGACCGCCGCCAGCCCTTTGGCTCTCCAAGATGCGTGGAAACCTGACCTCCACCCACCCGAAGGCACCACAGTGGAATAATCGGTAAAACCTCGCCTCCCATCCAAGACGAACCGGCGCCACCCGTATTCGCCCTTCACCTGGATGCTTCAGAAAATAACGGGGAGAGTAAGAGTCGAACCTATGTCAGAAGGAACACCAAGTTTTTCCCCACCACTTCACCACTACCTAAATTTTCCAATAATTCATTATATATTAAATGAATTATTGAAAAAAAGTTAATATATATGGATGTTAATTTGTCTCACTATGAGAGGATTTGGTCGTAAATTCGCTACCCTAGGTAACGAGCTTCCTATAAAGCTAACATATTTTAAAAACGACCTATAAACGTTTATTAATTTTCTATACCACCTACAAATAAAAAGAAAATATTTTTTATTTAATACAGGTTAAAAACTTAAGAATAATAGAGAAGAGAACATATGGAACATTTCAAGTAAATAATATTCTTCTAATAACGAGAAAGAGAATAATTAAATCGAAAAAACATACGCACAACCTATTAACATTAAGATTTGAACAATAACTATTGTAATAATAGCCTTGATGTATAGGAATCAATCTTAAAGTTTTAGGTAATCAGCAGTCAGGGGTTTAAACAGGTGACTCGCATGTGTCTCCATGTAGTTCAAATGCTTCCTAGGCAAATGCATGTAGACAATCCAATCGTCTGTTTTGACTGGACTTGACATCCTCATCACATAACAGTCCCTTCGTGCCACTGGAACATAGCATGATCCGAACACTAGTTTTCCCCACCCAAAATCCATCTTGTCCATGATCGAAAACCGTTGACCGGATGATACCATGATCGACACCGCCTTCTCGGTTCCGGCAAATGGCCGAGACATCAAAGGTGTTGGCCTTTGATCCTCAACCCAATCTATCAATTCCAAGAAGTGATCCTTGTTAGCTGCACTTTTCAAGAACTTGTGTACCTCGTTTGCCACCGAACTCAATGGCATCTCCTTCAAATCCTGTTGTAATATATTTCAAATTGAATTTTTTTATAAGGAGCTGAATAGTTAGCAGACTCAAACATAAAAATAAATTAAAAAAAAAAAAAAAAAACCTAAACATAAAACAAGTAGAGGTATATCAAAGAGCGAAATGGTCCCGAAGAGCCGAATCATGTGACAAAGGTGAGACAGTTTGACTTAGCTATCAGACCCCAATTATTTCCTCACTAAAGTTCTTTCTCTAATTAGGGGTAGGGGCATGGCCTGCCGTGGGGTGGGCGGGAAGTATCACCGGCCAGTGCCCGATATTTCGAGGGGTACGTCTTTTTCTGAAAAAATCCGATATGTATATGTAAAATATTTTTTAATAGGGTACACCCACACAAACACTAACATAGGCACCCTTACAAAACTATTCTTATAGTTTAGATTAGTTATTAACCCCTTTGTCATTTGGTTTAGACCTTTAGTGAGCACAATACCCAATTTCGTTAAGGGATAAGGGCACATTTTTTCGAGCTTGAACAGGGTACACGAATTCTCAGGATCGGCCCTGGCTAGGGGTGGTGATCACTCATCATTCACTAACAACTTCCCATCAAGTTCCGCCATGTCATCGAGCTTTATTCCATCACTGGTGATGGATTTTAGTGGAAATGACCATCACTCACAACACCAAAATATAAACCCTCACATTTCCTCACCTTCTTCCATTCTTCACGCCGTGAAATTCTTAACGCGTGATACATTTTGATACGTGATACATTGAGTGGCGGTGGTGTGAAAAATTGTATAACGAGTTATAACATTCTATCACGGGGAAAACCATTCCCACCCCGGGTCCCCTTATAGTGGATTTTCTAATCTTTCATTCGTAGTGTAAAACACGTAACTCCGTGAATTTTTTCATAATATATGCCTGTAATATTTAATTTCTGTAATTATTTGATAATGTGCAAAATCTAAATTTGGGATTACGTGTCAAATTTACAATTCCCTATAAAAATCTCATAGCTGCCCCCGAGAACTCTCTAAAATTTTAGGCCTGAGACGACAAAAAGAATTGGTTCCAAAATTATGGTTAAAGAGAAATAAATTAAAAAAAATAAACCCTAGTGAAGAAGACAAGACTTGAACTTTAGACCTTTACAATATTTTAAATTGATTTTTTCCAATCAAACACCAAAACTTTTTTACATAATTAATGAATCCATATACTAAATATATAATTTAACATATATATAAAATCTCATAAAAACTTTTCGTGCCCTTTGAAAATTTAGGTCTCGAGCAACGAAATGACTTGGCCGGCCCAAGAGCCCTGAAAGATCCCGATGTAATGCCTTATCACTAAATAACATATCCTTTTCTTTGTGATTTTTTTTTATCTTTTATGCGTCCACTACTCACTTTGTTTGACGATTTTTTTATATTTTTAGGTTTGGTTCTTGATTTGTATAATTAAATTTTTATATCTATGCCACTAGCTAGGTGCATGAAATAGAAGTGTATACCTTTGAATAATTCCTTCCAAACGGGATGGACAAGACATTACCAAAGTGTGCAGCCATTATATCGTCTTTCTCAACTCCTTCTCCCTCAGCTAACCTCCTCCTTCCATCAACCGCAACCGCGATGTTGCAAACATGATCAAGATGACCGGAATCCTCCATGAACTTAGCCGTCATCTTCCACAAAAAGGAGGTAAACGACTCTAACTTCGACCTTTGGCATCCGTTTTCGCTTGCTAACAACTGGAGTTTCTTAAGTTGGTCACCCTCTATATAGTAGATTCGACTTATAAGCAAGTCTTGATCGAAATTTGGTTCCATTTTTGGATCAATTTGAATCAAAGGGAGATTAGAAAGTGAAATAAACATGTTGGCTGTTGATGGCGTGTAGACGGTTGGGCGCCTAGCGTTGAGAACTGAACGACGAAAAGAGGGTAAGAAAGATGGCGGTTGGGATCGAGTCATGTCCGCCCATGATGACACAAACATGTTGGCTGAGTAGCCATCTGCTACACGATGATCAAACATGGTCGCTATCACCATGCCACCACATTTCAACATTGTGACCTGCAGGCAACATTATTGTCACGTTTAATTCATTAACAACAAAAGGAATTACAGCAAATAAAACTATGTAAATCGTACACCTTATATGCTTGTTGTACACAACCATATCATCGGGTTCATGTTTATATTAAATCGTAGACAAAAGGTAAAATAAATGAAAACTGTGCGTATTCTTGGATTCTAAAATGTATTATATATTTATATATAATACTCCGTACATGTTATTAGAGAGTTAAAGCATATGAAATGTGAAAAGAGAACTGAAAAAGAAAATATGAAAACTAGAAAAGAGTAGGACATGTCAACCTTTACCGACAGCCTTATTATTATATATATAACTAGTTGATGCCCCGCCCGCGTCGCGTTGCGTTGCGTGGCGATGGCCGAATAATTCTCAACAAATTAAAAAAACAGTCATATAGTTTTGTTAGAAAAAAAAACTAAAACGATAACAAGACCGTAATTTTGAGCTTAGGGCAAAATGATAATTTTTAACAGAGGGCAAAATCGTAATTTTTAGCTAGGAGGAAAACATATTTTTATTTTGAGCTGGGGGCAAAAACGTAATTTTGCGCAGCGGCCAAAATCGTAATCTTGAACCGAGGGCAAAATCGTAATTTTGAGCTGAGGGCAAAAGCATAATTTTATTTTGAGTTGGCGGCGAAAACGTAATTTTAAACTTGTGGCATGCGTGGAATAAATTCTAGTATGTATAAAACTTTCAAGATAATGCTCAATGTAATTACACTTTTTCAAAATTACCGATTAGTTAAAAAAAGTTATGTTCACACACATATATTTTGGAAATATCGTATATTTCAATTTAACAACTGAATTTAAATAGTTAACTAAACAACCTGAATGGCAAGCACACCATGGCGCCTCTTGGGCATTAGCTTTCCTTCAATGCTTACATCCGGATTGTGAAAGTTGAGCTCCTGGAGCTTGACATCAGCAGCAGCTACAATAAAGTCAACACCTTTGTTGTTGCAGTGAATCTCAGGCTCGCCGGCAGCGTTGCGGACAAGCTCTCCAGCGAGTGGGTAGAACAAGGTGAGTGCTTGAGATAAAGAAGCCTTGAGGGCATCAACCATTGTGGTGACATCCATTGACTCATGGGATTTCTTGTAACAAAAGAAAGAACCAACATCAAAGGGTGGCACCAGCAAGTCTAGGTTTGTAAATGGTAGCCAGTGATCATGCCATGGCTGGTTAGGTGCAACTGTTTCGGTCCTTATCACCTTCACTGAGAAATCTTCAGCTTTTACACCCATTTTGGAGTTTGGGATACAAATAGATATATGTGGTTGTATATGTTTAATGAGAGAGAGAGAGAGAGAGAGAGAGAGAGAGAGAATAAGGAAGATGCACGTACTAATGAGCAGTTTGGCAAAAAAAAGCCATGATATAGGTTTGTATATATAGTGTGCACACATATATTTAGACATGCATATTATTAATTAATTTATGAAATCATCATTAGAATATTAAAATAGACATGTTTATCACAAATTAACAAAACAGAAATTTATTGCCAACCTGTGTCAAAATAGATATGTCCAAATCAGGAGACAACAAATATGAAGTCAAGTCTGTTGATCATCAGAAGTCGAGTCTGTTGATCATCATTTATTGGGTGTTTCATCGCCTCGAATGTATGGAACGCCATCAGCAGCTGGTGCAAAATTCCCAATATTTGGGCTTTTTCGATTCGGGATCTTTTAACCTATCACATCGACAGCAGGTTTCCGGAGAAGAAGATGGAGGCAATTCATGGGATTATCATGGTAACTTGCTGGACCATTTGGGGGACTAGGAACAAAGTCAAGTTCTCCAACGGTTCGGTTAGTTTAAATAACATTATTAGCGAGATAAAGGCTCTTAGTTTTTTTTGGTACTCAAATAGATCTAGACATAAAGATGTAGAGTGGAGGGATTGTATCTCTTTTGTAAATATGTAATGTTGTTTTGTTTTGGCGGCCCGGCTTGGGTCGTCTTGTTCTTGTGAATGAAGGTTACCTTTCAAAAAAAAATATGAAGTCGGCAAAGATGCGTAAAATTTAACCGGCACAAAAACCATAAAAATTATAGTAGGGTTCGCAAAAAATCAAAATAATACAAATGTAGGGGTTGGGCTAAATCCTAATTGCAGGCTAAATTTAGCCCACAATTTAGAAATGACCTGTTTTAATCTGAACTATAATGGTGAACGACTATAATGTGTACCCTTTTATGCTTCACGTTGAGTTAATTTGTTGGTTAAGCCCTAGCCACCTTGGATCCTATTTATAATCACTTAATTGACTCTTTGTTGGTGAAGGTGAATGGCTATTCTCTTATAATCACTTTGACACCTGGATCCTATTTATAGCTACCTTGGATTCGATTATTTATTACATCCTTTAGTAGATGATGAAGGTGAATGTCTATTCTCTTAGAGCATCCACAATAGACATGTTTTTTGGTGTTTTTAAAGAGAGAGAAAGTGAGGTGGAGGAGAGAGGGTGTGAGGTGGAGGGGAGAGAGTGTAGTTATGTTTGTGGAGAAAAATGAGAAAAAATGAAGGGAATAAAGTTATATGAGTGTGATGTAGGAGAGAGAAGAGAGAAATAGTGTTTTTTTGTGTATGTGAGTGGGTCAAGAGAGAGAAATACTCTTATTGGTTGGGCAGGTGTCACATTAGCACAAAAAAAACACCACCAAAAAACACCTCTATTGGTGATGCTCTTAATTTCATGGGTTAAAATATCTACTTTGATACTTTTCTGATTATATATAGCTGAGTTCGATTCAGAACTCTAAATAATTACAAATATTTCAATTTTCCTAATAAACGATTATTTTATTTATATATTTTTATGTTTAACATTATTTAAGGGTACTTATATCATTTATTATATACATTTTTATGATTATATGTATGTAACCACAAGTATACATATGTGTAACAGCTAGATTTTATATATATATAGGTAGAGGATCATGTACATTAATCCAAAAGTGTGAGAAGTGTATTATAACACTATATATAACACTATATAACACCATATAAACAACGTATAACAACATGTAACACCATATAACACTATGTAACACTATATAACAAATATAACACTATACATCTATCATAGACATGCTATCAGACAAAATATAGTGTTATATTTGTTATATAGAGATACATAGTGTTATATGGTGTTACATGGTGTTATACGGTGTTTATATAGTATTATATAATGTTATATATAGTGTTATAATACACTTCTCACACTTCTGAATTAATGTACACTATCCCTACCATATATATATATATAGGGTCAGGATTTAGAGAAAACGATGGAAAGTGTGAGAACGCTTATGGATCGTCCGATCAAAACAATCTATGGACTAGATTGGCGCGGTGGCGTTTTCGTAAATAACACGAATTCTATTAAGCGGACGCGCTTGATTAAGGGTAAAAGGGTCTTTACACTTCTATAACAAAACGTCAAACTAATGAATAAAACGCCATTACGGGCCAAAACACATCCTTATATAAACAAAACATCTCAGACATAAAAACACCCCCCCCCCCCCCCCGAACCTGAAACGCCATATTTTCTACTATATATCTTTCATCTTACAAACGCCAAAATCCCCAAAACATCAAACACACCTACTCAAAAAACACAATATTTTACTATATACCAATCATCTTAGAAAATGCCAAAAAACTCAAACATCAAAGATTCCAAAAAAAATCGACGTTTCTTTCAGATACAATATTTTCTCAGTAAAACGACAAAAATGGCAAATATCGTTTCTTGTATATTCAATATTGTTCTACGCGAAGTTTCGGAGAATGCATTCTTCCCTGAGGTGCTGCAACTCAAATAACATTTTGCTGCATGAGATGGACAAATCATAAACAAAAAGATGTTGGTTTCAGACTTATGTCATTTTTTGTGTTTTGTTATTGATGAATATTATAATGGCATGAAGAGACGAATGGCACTGATGAGTGGTTTAAAGATACATATTCAAACAAAAAACTCATGTCATTTTATCTTTCCAAACTGCCACAAAAACACAAGCATGACAAAGCCAAACCGCCAGTGAACATGCTTCAAAGAAGAAAGAGACTGATGACAGTGAAGATTTGGAAGATAAATTGTTTCTAATTTTATTTTTTTAATTTTCTTTTTCAGTTGTTTGTTATGTATTTTTCCACTTAGAATAAAAACTACATTATATTAATAAAACGCCAAAAAGTCATAATGATTGTGAAACGAATTAATGCAGTAAAATGCCAAAAACTCCTAAACTATAATAAAAGTAATTTGGAGAAGTATTATAAAAAGCTAAAAATGAAAAAAAAAACGCCAAAAACTACTTAAAGCCATTAAAAACGCCAACCTTGGAAGATGGAACGTCTATGACCCTAAAAACTCATAAAAAGCTGAACAAAAACAGTAAACATACACACAGTAACTGAAAAGACGGCTACTTTATTAATATCATTTATTATAAATAAAATCCCGCCTAAACTACGCGCCAAAAACATCCTATAAGAGAGACGTTTCTGCACAATCAACTGATCACAAACCAAAAACAACGCCATGTTTCCTAGAAACCATTCACTTTAAAACGCCAAAAAAATAGTTAAAAAAAGCCACAGATGCGGAACCTCGTTTCTTCTATATTGGGTATTGTTCTGAATGAAGTTTCACTGAATGGATTCTTCTCTGAGGTGGGTATCTCTATAAGCTTTTGCTGAATGAGATGGACAAATATTCATGAAAAAGAAACTGATGACACTGATATATCATCATTTCACTTTGTTATTGATGGATATATTGATGGCATGAAGGGATCAATACATTCGAGCAGGCGTTGATCTTCAACATGTCACCAAACAAGTATATATCAAACCACAATAAAGGATGCCACAAAAAATAAGCATCTTCTAAAGACGGGCGTTATGTAGGAAAATAAGGATCTACATAAGGTATTCAAAAACAGGTTCAAAACGCCAAAAAGGTTAAAGTAGAAGAGGCTGATGACAGTGAAGATTTGGATGAGAAATTAGATTATAATTTTTAATTTTTTTTATTTTCTATTGTTTGTTATCTAATTCTCTATTGTTTATTATCTAATTCTCTACTAATAAAAAAAATTGAGTATAAAACGCCAAAAACTACAAACACAAAACGTCTGATAGTGTGAAAACTGTGAGAACAGATGCTAGCAAAGCACGATGTTGCTATATAAAACGCCAAAAAACGCCAAACAAAGTATTACTGGAAAAATCAACACTAATTGACAGATGAAATTGAACGAAACAGTAATTGCAAAACAGTAAAATGATGAGACGGTAACATTATTGCCAAACATTTATTATATTAATACCCACTACATAGAAAATTGAATTTATTTATCTTTTCAAAACGCCATAATTGCCAGTCACATTATAGGCCTGCATCCTACATGGCACAACACTTGATAGAAAAAAAAATAAACATCAAAAAAATTACTGATGTTTTCTACATTATAGGCCTGCATCCTGATCTAAAAACAATAAAAACGCCAAACTTACTTAAAAAGCCAAAATATTTACTATGATCCTGATCTAAAAACAATAAAAACACCGCGTATTTATTAAACGCTAAAAAATGGAAAGGTGATGTGACACGCGTTTAAAAAAAGAAATATGAAAGGACAAAAAAGCCCCTCCGCCCTTCTCTATGTCGCGTGACACGTGTTGGGCCAGGATGCGTTCTCACTGTTCTCACACTTTTGGGCGTTTTCTCATGATCCCGTTTCTATATATTTATATATATAGGGGACCGCTAAAATAAGAATCACCTCTAGTTGTAAGAACCGTGAGAACTACACCATACGGGGCGAGGTGGACCAATTTTTTTTTTCATAAACGTAGATGCATGTATTATAAACACATTTGTAAAAAAAATTCAAAAAAATGTCGGGTGTGTAGTTTTGAGCACCCTAAGTTTGTGTTTACGGGTACCGTAAATTTTATTTAAAATTTACGGTACCTGTAAAGTACCCGTAAACACAAACTTGTGGTGCTCAAAACTACACACACGACATTTTTTTTTTAAATTTTTTTTACAAATGTGTTTATAATACAAGCATCTACGTTTATGAAAAAAAAATTTGGTCCAACTCGCCGCGGATCAAAAGGTTCTCACGGTTCTTACAACTGGAGGTGGTTCTCATTTTAGCGGTCCCCTATATATATATATATATATATATATATATATATATATATATATATATATATATAGGGAGAGGATCATGAGAAAACTAGATATAAATGAGAAAACTAGAAAACTAACTAAAAACCACTAAAAAGGAGGGGGAGACTTTTAATGAAGGAGGGGGGACTTTTAATGAAGGAGGGGTAAAATTGAAAAATATATATATAACTTTTCAAACATTTCCCATTTCTCCATACGTTATCATTTTAAAACAAAAATGGTACCATAGGATCACAAATTTTTGTATCTTTCGTTCAAGTATATTCGAGCATATTTTTTATGACATAAAAAAAGATTTATGGTGTCGTCTTGTTTTCAATACTATTATTATAGTAGTGCACATGTGCAATATAACATGTACTACAATTGCATTACATGCTTAAAATTAGCCTTTTAAGTCTAGTTTAGCTTTTAGGGTTAGTTTTTTTGGAGGTTTAGGATTAGGTTTTTGGGCGTGGGGGGGGGGAGGGGGGTTTAGGTTTTTGGGGGGTGGGGGGGTTTAGTTTTTTTTTCGGGTTTATGTTTAGGGTTTAGTTTTAGGTTTTCGGGAGGGTGGGGGTGGGGGGGGTTTAGGTTTTTGCGGGGTGGGGGGGTTAGGCTTTTGGTGGGAGGGTGAATATAGGTTTTTGGGGGGTGGGGGGGGGGGTTAGGTTTTTGGGGGGTGTCGGTGGGGGGTGGGTTTAGTGGTTTAAGCTTTATGTATTAGTGCACATGTGCAGTACAACCAAAAGAATTTTTTTTTTTTTTTTGAAAATTTTTTTCCATACATAAAAGTAGCGATTTTTCTATAAAAAATTGTAAAAAAAAAATTTGGTATGTTTTTAGGTTTTTTTTAGGCTTTTTTGGTTTTCTCATTTAAACTAGTTTTCTCATGATCCATCCCCTATATATATATATATATATATATATATATACTATATTATAATACATGAGGAAGGGGTATTTTAAGATACCCAAAAAATAAGAACTTTTCCCCCACATTATTTATAGAAAGACCCCTAAAATGAGGGTAATTTAATCTTTTAAACACTATTTATTTTTTAAACCCCTAAACTTGTTACATTTAAATCCCTAAGGTTTTAACAAAATTATAGATAATTAGTTACAATTCACCCATCCACTGCAAACTTATAATTTTTTTACGTATTCTTGACATATCTTATAAACTATACTGTTTAAAAAAAATCCAAAGATAGCATGACGACCTACACATTTTGTCAACGTTTTGGTAGTTGTCTTGTTCAATATCGACGCACGGATTAAAAGGTATAAGTTGATAATGCTTTAATGTACAAGTAATTAATACTTATGATCTAATGCGCCTAATCTACAAAGATGGTCTCTATCTATGCAAACAAAAACAAAAAGAATTAAAAGTACCGTAACATAAAACATAAAATGAAGATATTATGTGTCACATTTTATTTTATTAAAACTGCCTAATATCTGTACTTGGATATATCTTATAAAAACTTAAACTAACTACAACAAACTTCCTAAATAAAGGGTTGTCAAATCTAAAATTAAACCCTAATGCACTTCTATAGTTACTACTATAAATACATAACAGGACACCCCTATATCTATTGCTAAACAAAGTTAAAAAATGGATACAGTTCTGAGTTCAATTATTGCGAAAAACCAAGCATGCGAGATTTGAAATTCTAAGGTCAGTTCTGTTATATCGCAACAGTGAATAATTGTTTTCTTTTATTTACTTTTATGTGAATATTAACTTATTTGATTTTTCAGATTCAGTTCCATGATGAACATGCCAACTTAAACAACCCATTTGTCGAACAAGCTTCTAAGGTATTGATTTTGCTGGATTTTAAGTATTATTTTTGCGTATATCTTTCATATTAACATGTTCGTTATGTTATTATATGTGTGTTTTATTGCAGGATGATGGTGATAAAAGTGTTGATATTATTTCTTATGGTGCAATGTTTAGTCCATACCAGGCTAATCTTTAACGTGAATTTAGTGAAGAGGTAATTTTAAGGTTTATTTAATATTTTTTTAACTTTTGTATTCAATTTTTGTCCTTTTTAAGGATCAAAACTTTGAGACTCAAAGGAAGAGATCCAAGAGACTCTCTGAATGGAAATGGAGTGAGGTTATTAATTTAGACGATTCTGAGGACAATGACAAAGAAAAGGAATTAGAAGATAATGTCGATTCAAGCACAAACCAGAAAACCCGATTAAAAATACCTCGAGTGTCAATTCAGAAGCGGAACAGAGTTCATGCAGCATAATATGAAATCTATCAAGTGTTTTTATGTTTTTTTTTTCATTTTCAGCTGTTATGTTTGATCTAGACGTATGAATAAAGTTTATTTTATATTTGAACTTTATTTTTGGTGTTAATACTATTGACCACATTAATAAAATTCAAAATAAAGTTACTATCCTAAATTTACAAGTCAACTAAACTTATATAAGTTAATATCCTAAAGTTGCAATAAATAGATATTGCAGTTAGATATAGTCAAGCTGAAATGATAAAATATTGCAGTTATTCTTGGATATTAATCTAATAATTTGTATTTCTAAAAATAATAAAGTAATAAACTTTAAATCTAAACAAAAAAAAAAAAAAACTGAACTTACTATGATATAAAGTTAATAAAGATATAAACTCTTAACATCCTATTTTTTACAAAAACTGTTTTTAAAATTTTATAAAAATATATATTTTTTTAAATATATAAAAACGAAATTAAAAAATTAAAGTTAAAGGTGTAAAACGTACTTACGAGTAAACTACTATTTTTTATTTATATAAAGAAAATTTAAACTTAAAGTTTATTGGATGAGTACCATGTGGATATTTAAAAAAAGTTATGAACTTTAAAGAATAAAATTATAAACTTTATCATTTAACCAACAAAATAAACTTATTTATAACTATAAAAACTTATCTTTTATTTTTTTGTTATTTGATTATCATCTTAAAAAAAACGAAACTTTACATGTGTAAAACATTTTTTTTACTTTATTATAAACAAAACATTTTTATAAAAAAATAATTCTTTTGTAAACATTTTTTGTAACAAGTAATATAAATAAAATACTCCAGAAATTAACAATCTTTACTAGATAAATACTAAACTGTGTTGCAAATTTATAGGAATTATAAGTTCAACTATATTGTTCTAGATAATATTAGTCTGTTTCAAAAGAATTCTTTACTAACTTGACTAGATACATAGTAGATTGTGCTGCATATTTTTAGGGATTATAAGTTAAAAGTAGACTCATATAGATAAGATTAGTTAAGAACTAAAAATCTGAACTTAGTATGATTTAAAGTTACTAAAAATATAAACTCCTAACATCCTATTTTTTTTTTATAAAAACGGTTCTTGAAATTTTATAAAAATAAAAATTTTTTATATCAGTAAAAAATGGAATTTAACAATTTAAGTTAAAGCTCTAAAATGTACTTACGAGTCAAAGACTATTTTTTATTTTTATAAAAACGAAAATTTTAAACTTAATGTTTATTGAATGAGTACTATGTGGGTATTTAAAAAAAGTTATGAACTTTAAAAAATAAAATTATACTTTATAATTTAACAAATAAAATAAACATATACTTTACAATTATAACAACTTATCTTTTATTTTTTAATTTTATTATTATTTTTTATAAAAAAACAATATTTTTATGTCTTTTGATTATTACTTTTTATAAAAAAAAAACTTTACATATGTGTAACACTAATGACATATATCCACCACAAGAATGTTACCTTAAATATTATACGAATAAGAAAACTACCAGAAACGGGTGCCGCAATCCAAAGTGTCGCCCAAGCCGCTTCGCGCAGGCACCCTACTAGTGTATATATATATATATAGGGAAAGGTTCTTTTGAGAACCACCTTTATTGTGAGAACCATGAGAACCAATGTTAACACACCAAAAAAACCTAACCCCCCCCCCCCCAGCCCCCACCCAAGCTAAAATGCTAAAAACTAAACCCTCAAAAAACCTAAAAATATCTAAAAAAACACACAAAAAAGTTTTTTTTTTAATATTTTTTACCTCAAAATCGCTACTTTTAGTAACAAAAAAAAAAAAAAATTTGGTAACGAAAATTAGCAATTTTGACTTAAAAAATATTAAAAAAAAATTTGTGTGTTTTTTAGCTATTTTTAGGTATTTTTGGTTGTGTTCACATTGGTTCTCGCGGTTCTCGCAATAAAGGGTGGTTCCTAACGGATCCTTCTCCTATATATATATATATATATGGAGAGAGAGAGAGAGAGAAACGGGATTGGAAGAAAACGCCCTAAAGTGTGAGAACGCTTCCTGATGGAACACGTGGCACGGGATATAATCAGGGTGCGGGGGGCTTTTTTGCCTTTTTAATCTTCTTTTTTCCCAATTCCGTGTGTCACATACTACTTCATTTTTGGCGTCTAAGATTATTTTGGCGTTAATTAGATTCATTAATTACTTGGCGTTTTACTGTTTTTTGGATCTGTCTCGTTGAATTAATTGTTTTTGTGTCACATAGATATTTTTTGGCATTATGGCGTTTCCCGTGTCAATTTTTTGACGTTCATGGCGTTGTTAATAACTCATTACAATTTATTAATATTTCATAAGATTACAATAAGACGAAATGAAAACAAACTAATAGTCTTCTGTGATTGGGATTACATCAGAGATGTACCGATCGCTTTGTTCATCACTTTCTTCAGATTCAACATCATCATATTTTGCATTGGCATGTAACGCCATCATCTCTTCTCTTCCTTGCTGCAGCCTATACTTAAATATCATTACAACCCTGGATCTTGCATCGTTTGAAGGTGCTAAATCATAGAGTTGTTCAAGAAGATGTAGCCTATCTGTCTTCAACATTTCCTCCATCGACAATGAATATTCCACCCCGTGTCGATAAGTCACTTTAACAGTTCCTGCTTCTTCATGCACCACCCAACTGCTAACTGTTGGTAGAGGAGTATCGTCAATATCATCATCATCGTTTTCTGCTGGAAATTTTCTCTCCAATCTTCTTATTACCTTTCTAGTTCTTTCACAATCATTGGCCATTGGAACCCCAAGGGTCAGAATATCCCTCTGAACCCCTTCATCCATACTAAGTATGGCTTTGATTGTCTTGACCTTCACCCTTCTCCTATCAGAGAACTTTACGATGAAACGTCTCTTCGACCTTTTAAACCTCCATGTAATAACCTTAGCCATTTTTTAACTTTTATGACGTTTTGGACAATATATGGCGTTTTAGATAATGTGTAGAGTGTTTAAGTTGTGTTTACATGTTCTACTTTTATAATGATTTTTTTTCCCGCCATGTAGGATGCAGTCTATAAAGTGACAGGTAATTATGGCGTTTTGAAAAGATAAATAAATTCAACAGGTAATTATGGCATTTTGAAAAGATAAATAAATTCAATTTCCCATGGAGTGGCTTTTAATATAATAAATGTTGGTAATAAAGTTTACGTCGCTTCAGTTTACTGTTTTGTAGTTAATGTTTTGTTCAGGTTCATCTGTATATCGCTTCAGTTTTACTGTTTGCAATTACTGTTTGTAGTTACCTTTTCGAGATTTTGGCTTTTGTATTTTTAACGGGATTTAGATAAAGATGGTACTTTGGTCTATTCTTTTGTACCTTGTTTTATACTTTTTTTGAGTTTTTAATAATACTTGTACAAAGTAATTTTATTATAGGTTGGGAGTTTTGGGCGTTTTATGGCATGATGGAGTTTCACAAGCATTTGTCTGTGTGGCGTTTTATTAAATTTTTTTTGTGAAATAATGTATTTTGTTCTTAGCTAAAAATTACATAACAAACAACAGAAAAAAATTAAAAAAAAAATATAAACAATTCATCTTCCAAATCTTCACTGTCATCAGTCTCTTTCTTCTTTTAAAACTACAAGAACTGTCACAAACAAATGGCGTTTTGGGTTTGGTGTGGTTTTTTGTTGTTCGTGTATTAAAGTGGCTTTGTGGATGTTGGAGACATAGATCGGCGCGGTGTGGGTGGATGCTATTTGCCCGTCATCTTCATTATCATCATGGAGTCCAAAATAGCATTCACACTGGGATCGGTCTCTTCTCCCCATCCAAACCTTCTTCAAGAACAAAGAAGACAAAATAACATATGGGTGTCATCAGTCTCTTTTTCTTGAAAATTGTCCATCTCATGCAGCAAAATCTTACTCTCCCCTCACCTAATAAAGTGTTCAGTGAAACTTCATGCAGAACAATACTGAGTATCCAAGAAACGATGTTTGCCATCGTTGATTTTTTTAAGTTTTTGAAGTTTTAAAGTGAGTGGTATTTAGGAACCATGGTGTTTTATTTTTTGGTGTGATCAATGGAAGGTGCTGAGACGTTTCTCTTTATAGGATGTTTTGGTGCGAAGTTTAGGCGGGATATTGTTAATAAATGCAATTAATAAAGTATCCGGTTTTGCTCAGCTTTTATCTGTTAAGTCTGTAACTCGTCCCATCTTTCAAGCTTAGCGTTTATATTGTATGGTGTTTTATATTTTATGACGTTTTTGTAGGCCAGGACCTTAACTAAAACACAGAAAAAACTACTCAATCATAAAATGGGGTTTTGTATTTACTTTGCGTTTTATATTTTAATGGCGTTTTATGTATGAAAGGATGTTTTAGCCCTTTTTACCCTTAATGAAACATGTTCTAGTAATAAAATTGATGTTACTTACGATAACATCACCGCGTCAATTTAGTCCATAGATTGTTTTGATCTGACGATCCATAATCGTTCTCATTGTTCTCACAGTTTTTACCGTTTTCCCTAAATTCTAACCCTATATATATATATATATATATATATAGGGTAAGGTTCATGCGAGAACCACCTTTACTGCGAGAACCGCGAGAACCAATGTGAACACAACCTAAAATAGATAAAAAAACATAACCCCCATCCCCCCCCAAAAAACCTAAACCCCCCACCCCCCCCCCCCCCCCAAAAAAAAAAAAAAACCTAACCCCCCCCCAAGCTAAAATGCTAAAAACTAAACCCCCAAAAAACCTAAAAAAAATCTATAAAAAAAACACACACACACACACACACACAATTTTTTTTAAAATATTTTTTACATTAAAATCACTACTTTTATAAAATGCTAAAATCTAAACCCCCAATTTTTTTTTAAATATTTTTTACACTAAGAGTAGCGATTTTTTTATAAAAAATAATAAAAAAAAAAATTTGTGTTTTTTAGGTATTTTTGGTTGTGTTCACATTGGTTCTCGCAATAAAGGGTGGTTCCTAACGGATTCTTCTCTTATATATATATATATATATAGAGGAAGGATATGGAGAAAACGCTTAAAAGTGTGAAAACGGTGAGAACGATTTTGGTGTTGACATGTGACGTTGATGCTAACTTACACAAAGGATAATATTGTCAAAAGACTCATCCACATGCCACTCACATACCAAAGACCATGCACATGCAAGTCACATGCATATTCCTCTATCTTTTCTAAACTCTCCTAACTTTTCTATACGTGATTATTATTAAAAAAAAAAATACACTCCAACGAGTATACTATTGCTATACTTTTTAAATTAAAAAATGTCATGAATTGGGTGTTCAATAAAAACGCCATAAAAACACCAACTTCAGAAAAACGCCATAAGATTACCCAGTTGAGTTGAAAACGCCAAAAAACACCAAGTTCAGAAAAATGTCATTAAAAATACCCAGTTGAAAACGCTATAAAATATCCATTTTAGAAAAACGTCATGAAAAGTTCAGTTGAAAACACAATAAAAACACCCAGTTCAGAAAAACATCATAAAAACCTAGTTGAAAATGCCATAAAAACACCTGGTTCAGAAAAACGCCATAAAAACACCTAGTTCAGAAAAACAACATAAAACTAGGTGAAAACGCCATAAAAACACAAAGTTGAAAACACCATAAAAACTCAGTTCATTTTTTTTTTTTGAAAAGTTTATCAAATAGTATACTCGTTGGAAAGATAAAAAAATGCTGAGTCTTATGGTGTAATTTTTTAGAAAAATATTCACTTATAAAAAAGTTACTCGCGTTTAAATATGATGGGGGAAAATGACATGTAATTAGCATGTGCACCCTTATTTGGATCTTCCAATTTTACCCCACCTGCTAGTTCTAAGGTTCTCATTATTTACAAAAATATCACCGCATCATCTTAGCCACAAATCACAAAGATCTTGTGGCTGAAAATCGTTCTCACCGTTTTCACACTTCAAATCGTTTTCTCCTGAACCCATTTCTATATATAGGGATTGGGTAAAATGAAAACCATGCTTAGTTGACAGAACCAAAGGAATTAATCGCATCCTTTGATCAAGATGAGATGTATGGCTTAAATTTGATTTGGGTTATTACATGTGGGGGCCATTCAATTTTACTCACCATACTTTTTGTAACAATGTTTTTTTTGTGAAGCTGTCCCATCAAATTAATGAAACCAAAAAATTGTTTTGGGTAGAAACCACCATCAATCAAATCTATTAATTTACATCCCCAGTAAAAAAATGTACATGTGAATATATTTTTAATGCAATTTTACATTTTCTACAACAAAATGTCCATAAATTTCCACTCGCCAACAAAATAAATACACCTAACTCGCCTTCATTTCTTATTCGTTATCCTCATCTTTTGAACAAAAAGCCATAACACCTGCGAAAATCAAAGAAAAAAACAGAGCGTTTACATTCTCCACCGTACGCAATAAAATTTTCATATTCGTCACCCGTACGTAAAAACATTTTACAATCAAATAAACATTTTACAATCAAATAAAATTTTCATATTCGTCACCCGACGATCTGAGTCGTAAAAAAACATTTTTTTTACCGTACGTAAAAAATGCTAATTAGACACCGTGCACAAAAAAAATTATATTCGATAACATACGTAAAAACATTTTTCGAACGTAAGTAAAAACTAAAAATTTACAAATGTGAAAACATTTTTTTCCATCTATAAAACAAAGCATTTACGTTCTCCACCGTACGCAAAAAAAAAAACTACATTCACCACTCGTACGTAAAAGTAAGTTACAAACACATGTTAAAGAGATAATTTTTTTACAAACGCATGTAAAAAACATATTTTACACCAGTAGTTTTTTTAGGGCGATGTAAATTTTTTTTGCGCGCTTTGAGGAATGTAAACATATTTTTTTCATGTCAAATGTAAACTTGCACATAGAATGTTTTTTACGTATGGTGTCGAATCTAAAAAAATTTACGTACGGTGTCGAATGTAAACGTTTTTCTATATATTGAATGTATAGTCACACGTAAATTTTTTTTATGTACGGTGTCGAATGTCAAAAACCAATTTATGTACAATGTCGAATATCAAAAAATAATATGCACAGTGTCGAATGTAAAAGTGTTTGTTTTTTTTTTCAAATGTCAAATGCAAACTCACATGTAAAGGGGGTGTCGAATGTAAAATTATTTTTGTTTTTACCCCCACCCTCGGTTGTAAATTTGTGTACGTCCTAGTTGTATTTTTTTTACGCCCCTGTTAAAAAAATTTAAGCCATTTTTACACCATGGTTGTAAACTTTTTTTAAGCCGCGGTTGTAAACTTTTTTTACACCTCGGTTGTAAATTTTATTTACACAAATGTAACTCATCAACGTCTTACCTTTTTGCATTGCTTCCCTAATTTCAACAAAAAAATAAATAAAGCCAATGTCAATCTTGATCTTCATCATTCTCGTTCGCCAAAGACACCGCAACACCTACGAACACAAGTATAAAAATAATTTCTTAGATAGTGCAACGATGTAACTGTATTTTACATCCATCTTTTATAAAAATTTATGTTAAGTGCACATGCGAGAACCGTAGGCACCATTATCCACCCTAGATTTCTCATGTATGACCGGTTGAGATTGAATTGTTTAAGTTTGATCTGTCTTTTAGTGATTTTATTGATTAAAAAAATAAATAGTACAAGAAGGGTATTTTGGAAAATTTAACTTGTGTACTATTCTTGTCAATTTGTCAAACTGACAATAAAAAATCATAGACTACATCACTCTTCATGTCAACATTAATTACGTTTATCTATTTAAAAAATAATTATAACACATGATATTTTATACAAAAAAATACACTACATGTATAAAAAGAAAACGACTTCATTCTTTGATCTTGATCTTCATTTTTTATCCGTTATCCTCGTCATTTGAACGTAAAAGCCCCAACACCTACGAAAATAAAAGAAAAAAACACAGCGTTTACATTCCACAAACGTTTAGAGGAGCTCGAGCCAGCAATTAGGGACGTAAAAAAACATTTTTTATCGTGTGCAATAATTTTTTTTTTACATTCGACACCGTGCACGAATTTTTTTTACATTCGACAACGTACGAGAAACAATTTTTCAAACGTATGTAAAAACTAAACATTTACGCGTGACGTTTTTAGGAACTAGGACCGACGATCAGGGACGTAAAAAAACATTTTTTTTTCATTCAACACCGTGCGCAAAAAAATATTTTAGATTCGACAACTTACATAAAGCATTTTTCAAACGTACCTAAAAACTATTTTACGCCTTCTGTTTTTACATAAGCTTGAAAATTAGATTTACGCATGACGTTTAGGGGAGCTCGAATCGGCGATTTGGGGCGCAAAAAAACTTTTTTTACGCACGTTAAAACATTTTTTACATAGTGGTGTTCTCATACTCAATTCGTGTAAATGTTTAAGCACGTTGTCAAACGTTTTTTACGCACGCTGTCGAATGTTTTTTAAAAAAAGTTGTAGTACAAAGCCATCAAATGTTAACGAATGAAATAGAAATTCTCAATAAACATATAAGACAAAAATAGCTTTCATTTTATAAATAAATAAGAGAAATATTGCTTGAATTTTATAAAGAAAATTATGTCATAATTAGGGAAAATAGAGCAAAAAGAAGTAGATACCATTTTCGATATTTTTGTATTTTCTAAATTACGTAATACTTTTGGTGTTTGAATTTAAAGCCTAAGATAGTTTTTTCTATATTTTAAATATAAAAAGTATAAAAGAAATGAAATGAGATAGATATTATTATGTCACACATATAAATGATGAAGTGATCTGTTTTATAAATAAGAGAGAGGTGATGTAAGATTAAGAGAAAAAGACTAAAATACCATTTTGAATTAAATTTAATATAGGTGATTTGTTAAAATTCTATTGGATAGGATGAGTTCTCATGATTCTCGCAGTGGTTCCTCCTTGAACCGAATCTTTTTTTGTTTTTACCCCCACTTTCGGTTGTAAATTTTTCTACTCCCCAGTTGTAATTTTTTTTTGCGCCCATGTTAAAAAAATCTAAGCCTTTTTTTACACAGCGGTTGTAAACTTTTTTAAATCGCGGTTGTAAACTTTTTATACACCCCAATTGTAAATTTTATTTACACAAATGTAACTCATCGAAGTCTTACCTTTTTGCAATGCTTCGCTAATTTCAACAAAAAAAATAAATAAAGCCAAAGTCAATTTTGATCTTTATCATCCTCGTTCGCTAAAGACACCGCAACACTTACGAACACAAGTATAAAAAGAATTTCTTAGATAGTGCAAAATGCGAATTAGACACCGTGCACAAATAAAAATTAAATTCGACAGCGTACGTAAAAATATTTTTCAAACATAAGTAAAAACTAAAAATTTACAAGCGTGAAAACATTTTTTTACCATCTATAAAACAAAGCATTTACGTTCTCCACCGTATGCAAAAAAAATTGCATTCACCACTCGTACGTAAAAGTATATTACGAACGCATGTAAAAGAGAGAATTTTTTTACTAACGCATGTAAATAACGTTTTTTAACACCAATAGTTTTTCTACGGCGATGTAAATTTTTTTTGCGCGCTTTGACGAATGTAAACGTTTTTTTTAATGTCAAATGTAAACTCGCACGTAGAATGTTTTTTTACGTATGGTGTCGAATCTAAAAAAATTACGTACGGTGTCGAATGTAAACTTTTTTTACATATCGAATGTAAACTCACACGTAAATGTTTTTTTATGTACGGTGTCGAATGTCAAAAAACAATTTACGTACAATGTCGAATATAAAAAAAATGTGCATGGTGTCGAATGTAAACTCACACGTAAAGGGGGTGTCGAATGTAATTTTTTTTTGTTTTTACCCCCCACCCCCGGTTGTAAATTTTTGTACGCCCCAGTTGTAAATTTTTTTACGACCATGTTAAAAAAAATTAAACATTTTTTTACACCACGGTTAACTTTTTTAAGCCGCGTTTGTTAACTTTTTTACACCCCGGTTGTAAATTTTATTTACACAAATGTAAATCATCAACGTCTTACATTTTTGCATTCCTTCCCTAATTTCAACAAAAAAAAAAGTAAATAAAGCCAAAGTCAATCTTAATTCTCATCATCCTCGTTCGCCAAAGACACCGCAACACGAACACAAATATAAAAAGAATTTCTTAGATAATGCAATGATATAAATGTATTTTACATCCGTCTTTTACAATAATTTATGTTAAGTGCGCAGGTCTAATAAGGTGTCATCTTCTAATTGATCAAGATTGGTTCTTTGGGTTCTCATAAGTGGGATTGATTCTCCCTTGAACTAGATCCCAAAATTTACTGTTTATGTGTAGGTTAAATTACCAACATATGTGTAAGCTACGTGTAGTTAAAAATATGGTTTTTTATGTATATATAATATACATATGAATTTAACAAACATAAAATTTAAAAAAACAAGAAATTTTAATCCCAAAATTTAGTGTTTTATAGTTGTTCTTTTTGTTCTCGTGATAGTTAGTGTTCTGTAATAATACTCATCTTAAATTTGGGGATTTAAGTTTCATGTTTTTTTAAATTTTGTGTTTCTTACATTCATATGTGTATTATATATACATAAAAAACTATATTTTTTTACCTACACATAGTTTACAAACATATTGGTAAGTTAACCTACGTATAACCTACATATGTGTAGGCTATACTGTAGGTTATACAAAAATTGAAAATTTTTCATATTTTGTTTTGAATTCTAGTGTAAGAAACAATAAACCTTACATTTGCAACATTTTTATTTACTTTTTAGGTTTTTAGATTTGAAATAACATGTGATTCATTGTGTTCTGTATGTTCTCGCAATGTTTTATGTTCTGCATAGAACCTTCCACTATATATATATATATATATATATATATATATATAGGGATAGGTTAAAATGAGAACTACTATGAGTTGTGAGAACCGTGAGAACTTTTTGATCCCGTGCGTGTTGGGCAAATTTTTTTTTTGCACAAACGTAGATTAAAACATTATAAACACATCTGTAAAAAAAGTAAAAAAAAATCGTCGAGGCGTTAGTTTTGACTGATGCAAGTTTGTTTTAAGCCATGATTAAAAAAAATAGTTATCAACTGTAAAATTTTACAATAGCGCGTAAAAAAACTTGTATCAGTCAAAACTAACGACTCAACAATTTTTTTACTTTTTTTTTTACAGATGTGTTTATAATGTTTTCATCTACGTTTGTGCAAAAAAACATTGGCCCAACTCACGCGGGATCAAAAAGTTCTCACGGTTTACACAACTCATGGTGGTTTTCATTTGAACCGAATCCTATATATATATATATATATATATAGGACAAAGATCCGTTAGGAACCACTGTTATGGGTGAAATTCTGAGCCCATATCCTGAGAAATATCTTGGGTTGTATCTTGGTTATATGATATCTGTTCACATCCGGGATGCTGATTCAGGATATTGGTAACATCCTGAATGGTATCCTCAGGATCACTAACGGATTATGTGCTGGTACGCGGGTTAGAAGCTAGCAACGTTCACAAGGACTCATTCCGCGGAAGACTCGGTCCAAGTCGTTCAAATAAAGACGTTGATGCCGCATTACTCGGTCTACAACGTTTACAATGGAATATTCGGAGCATCCCATATTTATAGGAATTTTTGTTTGTAATTCTTTACTATAAATAGGTGGGTATATCAGATCGAATAGGACATCACATCAACACTCACTACACTCTTACACTTGTTCTCTAGCAATTTTCACTCTCGCACAAAAGCATTTTAACACTTAGCGATCTGGTCAATATCCTGCACTGTATCCTGACGTTTAAAGCAATAAGAAGAACAAGGTAGCTGCGATTGTCAGCTCCCGAGGTTTTATGCCGGCGATCTAGATTGATCAAGGGCTTTCCTCGTATATCTCGTGTCACCCCCTTTACTCTTTGCTCATTGTTTGATCGTAGATACAACTCAATATCCTGAGCCGTATCCTGAATACTGTTTTTCAAAACAATTTAACCAGCATATTTTCAACACACTTTTTAGCACACTACCTCACTTAACTAATTTGATCACTTAATTACTTCGGTAATTTTTTATCAAAACAATTTGGCGCCCACCGTGGGGCAAGTGGTGCTCTCTTTACTAAAAATCTTTGTGAAATCGTTAATCGGTTTTCTATTTTCAAAACTTTTTGTCACATTGTTTACAATGGCCTCAAGATCAAACATGAGCTCCTCCACTGTGTTTGCTACAACTTCTGCTACTAATGGTCTGGTGCTTCCACCACCCCCTCCAAGGATGCAATCTTCTTCACAACCTCAGGATATTATCCCTACTCGGAGTATTCAGGGATCTGCTCCCATTTTAGCTTCTAATGATGAAATTCTAACCTTATTTGGAAGTGTGCAGGAACAAATGAGGCAGCAACAGGAAACAAACCAAATGCTGTTGAGGGAAATACAACTCCTGAAGTCTGGCTCGAGCAGATCTGCTGAGGATATCATCACTCCATTACAACCCAGAACTTTGAACTTCAGTTCGGCTGTGTACACTGAGGATAATAGGGGGAATATTGTGCCCAGCCTTCCTCAGAATCATACTCCTGAAATACCCTCCTCGGTCAGGATGTCAACCATGAGGAGCTCAGGATATGCTTCAGGATATGGGCAGAATCCTCAGATGGGTAATGTGTCAAATAATAATAATACTCATGCTGCTAACAATAGTGGATCTTTGCAGGATACAGGTGTAACATCAGCATTTACTAGGGAGCTTCAGAAGTTGAAGGACATGATATCCAGTGTACCTGGAGTGGTCCAGCCAATCCCGGAAGTGTCCCAAGACAGCCATAGGATATCTCGCTTTGCATATCCTATCTGTGATGCTGAGATTCCAAAGAGATTTCAAACCCCCAACATGAAGCTTTATGATGGAACTACGGATCCTGAAGAGCATATTGCCCAGTATAGGGAAAGGGTGGAGATTAACCCTATCCCTCCGGAGCTTAAGGAAGCATGCTTGTGCAAGGGTTTTGGTTCTACCTTAACAGGATCAGCCTTAAAATGGCTCCTAAATGTTCCTCCTCATTCGATTACATCATTTGCTCACCTAGTGAATTTATTTGATAGTCAGTTTTCTTGTAGTAGAAGCTTTGAAAAACTAACAAGTAACCTCTATAGGATAACACAGGGGCCTCAAGAATCCCTAAGGGATTATGTGAACAAGTTCAGCCGGGAATCCTTAGACATTCCGCAACTTGATGTTGCAACAGCTGTGCAAGCTTTCAAGATGGGGCTGCAAAAAGATTCTCAATTTTACCAAGACCATGTAATGAACCCATGCAGGAACTTGGATGAAGCTCGAAACAGGGCCCTAAGATATATTCGATTGGAGGATGACAGAAAGATGCAAGAGAGGATGAACTCATCCAACACCTGTGAGTCAACTAACAGGAAGTCAGAATCCTCATTTAAGCCATATCGCCCTAAGCCATATGGTAGAAATGAAAACAAGAAAGTGAATGCTATCGAAGACGAGGATCCTGAAGAATATCCTGAGTTATCTGAATATTGCTTTTCTGTTAACATTCCTGAATTGATGTATGCCATGCAGGGTTTAGGAGACAAGGCTAGGTGGCCTCGAAAGAATCAACAAAAAGCCGATTGGAAAGATAAGTCAAAATGGTGTGCCTTCCACGAAGATTTCGGCCATGTAACTGAGGATTGCATTGCTCTAAGGAAAGAAATAAGCTATCTTCTAAGCAAGGGATATCTGAAAGATCTCTTAGGAAGAAAAAAGAATAAGGGTCAGGATACTGAGAAGGATCCTGAGCGAGCAGCGTCACCTCCCGCGGATGCCAAGATAATCAACTTTATTTCGGGAGGATCTGACATTTGTGGGACTTCGTATTCGGCGGCGAAGAGACATGCAAAAGAAGCTAAGGCCGAAAGGGGAGACAAGCCTGTCAGGATGACTACCCTCACAACTGACAAAGTGATCACATTTGATGCTGATGACAGTGATACTGTCCAGGATCCTCATCATGATGCTCTGGTAATAACGTTATATGTGGCTAACCATTTTGTACGCATGATATTGGTTGATAATGGCAGCTCCGTCAACATAATCCAACTAGAGACTCTGAAGAGAATGAATGTATCTCCGATGGATATCACTTCGAAGTCCACCGTGCTTGTTGGGTTCAGTGGAGAGGCTAGGAACACAGTGGGAGAGATAAAGTTACCAGTATATGTTATGTTGAAGGAGTCAACTCGATACAACGTTTCTGTGTGATGGATTCTCTATCCTGTTATAACATCATACTGGGAAGACCATGGATTCACGATATGAAGGTTGTGCCATCAACATATCACCAATGCATCAAGATCCCTACCCCTTGGGGAGTTGTCAAGGTGAAAAGTGATCAACAGGAGGCAAAGGAATGTTACTCATCCTCGATGAAATCCTCAACCAAGCCTAACGCAGCATAGCAATTAAAGATGCGGGCCTAGGATATCGTGGAGGCTTCAGAGCAGGATGTAAAGAAAATTATCCTGGATCAGGATAATCCATATATCTCGGTGCTCGTAGGAGCCAATATCCCTCAGGATATTGAAAATCAGTTAACTAACTTTTTGAAATGCAGGATGTCAACATTCGCATGGAAGCATGAGGATATGACAGGTATTTCTAAGGATATTATAACTCACAAGCTTGGAATTGACAGGTCTTTCAAGCCTATCCAGCAAAAGAGAAGGAAGTTTGCTCCAGAACGAAACATAATTATTCAAGAAGAGGTTGAAAGACTATTGAAGTCCAAGATGATCAGGGAAGTCAAATTTCCCAAGTGGCTAGCAAATGTGGTCGTGGTTCAAAAGAAGAATGGGAAATGGAGAGTCTGTGTAGACTACACAGACTTGAACAAGGCTTGTCCTAAAGACCCATTTCCTCTTCCTCACATTGCTGCAATGGTGGATGCTACTGCCGGGCATGAAATGTTGACCTTCATGGATGCATCCTCAGGATTTCAGCAGATTCAAATGGAACCTTCTGACCAGGAGGATACTGCCTTCATGACACCAACAGGTATTTATTGTTATACGGCTATGCCTTTTGGTTTGAAAAATGCAGGTGCAACATACCAGAGATTGGTAAACATGATGTTCAAATACAAGCTGGGGGACACCATGGAGGTATACATTGACAATATGGTGGTAAAATCAAGGAAGGCTCAGGATCATCTCCAGGATATTAAAGGAGCATTTCATATCCTTGATCAATATAACATGAAGCTAAATCCTGCTAAGTGTCATTTCGGAGTGGGGGCAGGAAAATTTCTAGGATATATGGTGACCAAAAGAGGAATAGAGGCGAGCCCGGAGCAGATTAAAGCCATTTTGGATATTAAATCACCCTCAAATATGAAGGATGTTCAACGATTAACAGGGCGAGTGGCAGCATTAAACAGATTTATTTCACGATCCTCAGAGAAATGCAAAGAGTTTTATGATATCATGAAGAAGAATAAGAAATTCGAATGGGGTGAGAAGCATGAAGCAGCCCTGCAAGATTTGAAGCAATATCTCTCAACTGCACCTCTACTGATGAAACCTGAGAATGGTGAACCACTATCCCTATACCTCGCAGTATCAGGGAATGCTGTAAGTGCCACCCTTATAAAGGATCATGAAGGTCAGCAATATCCTGTTTATTATGTTAGTAAAAGTTTGTTAAATGCTGAAACTAGGTATTCTCATTTAGAAAAATTGATACTAGCATTAGTTATGGCATCAACGAAGCTTAGACATTACTTTGAGACACATAGGATTCGTGTTAAAACAAATTATCCTGTCAAAAATGTGCTTAGGAAACCAGAGATGTCAGGCAGGATGGCCAAGTGGTCAGTAAAGTTGAGTGCTTATGATTTAGTATATGAACCTAGAAATGCCAAAAAGTCTCAGGCTTTAGCTGACTTTGTGGCTGATTTCAGTAGTGACATTCAAGATGAGGTAGACCTAGAAGTCCAACAGTTAGGAGAATCCTCAGGATCCTAGACGTTATATACTGATGGTGCATCTAATGTAAGAGGAGTAGGATTGGGAATACTACTAAAATCGCCACAGGGGGACATATTACCCCAGGCTATTAGGTGTGAATTCCCTGCTACTAATAATGAAGCAGAGTATGAGGCTTTAATTGCAGGATTAGAGTTGGCTAAGAATATGAGTATCAAGAATTTGCAAGTATATGTTGACTCCTTGTTAATTACTAACCATTTCAATGGATCCTATGCAGTTAAAGGTGAGAAATTAATCGAATACCTCGATATTCTCAAAAAATTAGCAGGATATTTCGATGTATTTACACTTGAACAGGTACCAAGGGAGGATAATGCTGAAGCAGATGCCTTAGCAAATCTGGGATCATCAATCAGGATACCAGAAGGGACCCAAATACCAATATTACATATCTTGTATCCTGCGACGAATCCTCAGGATAAAGAAGTAGCGGGTATTCAGGATCCTGGAGCAGAGTATCCTGAAAAGGATCCTAAATCCTGGACGGCTCCAATCATGAGATATCTCAAGGAAGGACACATCCCCGGAGATGAAAATCCTAAGGCATTTAGGATGAAGGTATCACGATTCACTATTATAAATAATGTTTTATACAAGAAATCTCTTGCAGGACCGTATTTGAGGTGCTTGGAGGATCCTGAAGCCAAAGAAGTACTTCAGGATATACATGAAGGGGATTGCGGTAACCACACTGGGGGCAGATCATTGTTCTCGAAAATATTAAGGACAGGATATTATTGGCCAACGATGAGGAAAGATGCTGCAGAATATGCTCGAAGGTGTGATGCATGTCAAAGGCATAGTAACATACTACATCAACCAGCTGAACCACTATATCCTGTAGTTTCCCCTTGGCCATTCATGAAATGGGGGATGGATATAGTAGGGAAGTTACCAAAAGCTCCGGGAGGAAAAGTCTTTATGCTAGCAATGACGGATTGTTTCTCTAAGTGGGTTGAAGCTGAAGCATTTGTTCAAGTTAGAGACCAAGAAGTAGTATCCTTCATAAAGAGGAATATCCTGACCAGGTTTGGGGTACCGGCTGAAATCATTTGTGATAATGGGTCCCAGTTTATAAGCAAGAGGACCACTGACTTTTGCAAGAATTGGGGAATCAAAATGATCACGTCTACTCCGGTACATCCTCAAGCGAATGGACAAGCTGAATCCTCAAACAAGATAATTGTCAATAACTTAAAGACGAGACTTGGAGCCAAAAAAGGAAGATGGGCAGAAGAATTACCCTTTGTTTTGTGGGCTGATAGGACAACGGTAAAGAATGCAACTGGCCAAACCCCATTTTCCTTGGTATTTGGAGCAGAAGCAGTGATTCCAACGGAAATGGCGATACCTACTGCAAGATCTATCCTACAGGATCCTGAACAGAATCCTGAAGCCTTATGTCGAGATTTGGATACTATAGATGAAAAAAGAGATGCAGCAAGGCTAAGGATGGCAGCATATCAACAAAGAATATCCAGAGCATATAACAAGAATATAAGGACTAGGAGATTTCAAGTTGGTGATTGGGTGCTAAGAAAGGCTTTTCAAAATACCACTAATCCTGCCGATGGCAAGCTGGATCCAAAATGGGAAGGACCATATGAAGTTGAGTCAGAAGCAGGGAAAGGAGCATATCGACTCAAGAATAGGCAGGATTAGTGGTATTTTGAAAAGCCTTTCTTAGCCAAGCTAACACCCACCTTAGTTTACAGTTGTGTTGCAGCATATGTTTCAGGATATAGCTCCAGGATATGCACTCAGGATAAATCGAAAGATTAGAGGATTGGCCCCCTCTTTCACGTTTAAGGGATCCTGATCCCTTCAAAGGTTTAAAGGTATTCACCTTTCTTTCGAATTGGGTTTAAACACCTCACCTGGAGCGCAAGTTATCTAGGTATAGTTCAAGGTAGCGGGACCAGTTCATGTAAAAGTGGCTGACAATTTCGTTGCTGTTGGCTATATCCTGGATCCTGAAGGTATATGAGGATTGATCACCCTCTCTCACGAAAGGGTATTTTCATACTCTCTAAGGTTTAAAGGTTTTCACCTTTCTAAGATTTGGAGTTTATACACTCTCGCCTGTAGCGCATGAAACTCAGGGTTTATCCCCAGGATATCAAGGGTTTTGCCTCGGAGTGTTCGGAATTTATTCAAGCTAAAGTATGAATACATTTGCATTTCTGTGTCGTACACAGGGGACATACATTATACTATTCAAAGGATGGATCCAAGTTTGTAAGTGTGCGCTGGGGACATTCCTAAGGTAGAAGATTGGAATTGACTCTCTAAGAGTCTTTGGTATGATCTCTCATTTTTTCAAATGACTTAAGTTTTTTAAGTTATATGACAATATCCTGACCAGGATATCACTTAGGATACTTGTCAGGATATTCTCAGAATGTGTTCCCATAATATTCCCAAGAATGTTCAAACAAAACAGTTTTCATAAGTAAAATTTGTACACTAATAACAACAATGGTAAGGTCAAAAGGAAAGTTATATTATTAACATAGCAAAAGTTTGTGCTTTTGGTTTCATCTCAAACCGAGATCCATCCACCAAAAGCACAATTAGTCTTTAAACATATTTACCCAACAGTTGAAGGTTTCATCTCAAACCGAGACCCATCCACCTCCAACTGTTGTATTGTTCAAAAAGCATGCAGGAAATGTAAATTGTTCAGGTGCAGAAAAGTAAAGTGCGGAAAAAGTAAATTGTTTAGGGGATTACAGACCAACATTCAAATTTAAAAAGGTGGGCTCCGGCCTTGGCACATATATCCATCATTGCCCACCTGAATGCCCTCACACAGCGGCATCTTCTCCAACCTTCTCTGCCTTTCCAGCTTCAGCATCCTCACCAGCATCTGTCCCAGCATCCTCTCCAGCATCCTTCTTATCTCCAGCCTTGTCTACCACCTTTGCTGTCTTAGAGGATTCTCCGGCTTCAGCAGGAAGTGGCACAGCTTTGGCTCCAAGCTCCTTCAGCTTGGCCACCCAGGATTCAACCGGCCAGGATGGGCATACAAGGCCTGTCTCATTGGCCTCGTAGGCCATCTTGATGCGAGCTTGTAGCAGGGAGACGATAGCAGAGGCTTTGATTCCTTCCCGGAAAGAAACCATGGCCTGTTCGTGATCCATTTGGACAGTGGCAAGTTTGAGCTCAGCATCTTGGGTGACCTTCTTCAGCATGCCCTCGTAGTGCCGGGTCTTTGCTTCAGCAATGGCACCTTGGTCGGCAACGGTACTTTCGAGCTGTTTAATCCTGGCTTCATGGAGAACAGCAGTACTACAGGCATCGTTGTACAGGTGGAGCAAATGCTGGAGGCCCTGCACATCAAATTCAGGTATGAGTCAGAATATATTAACCAGGATATCCTGTCAGGATATCCTATCAGGATATTTGTGCAGGATATGTAGCAGGATATTACCTTGTTGAGGAAGGATGTCATTGGCTCTAAGGAGTCAGAAAAGCTGAGTTCATCGTAGGAGAACCCTTCTGGACCTGGAGCACTGACTTCAGGACCTTTCCTTTTTTTTTGCTGTGGAAGCACGAGTCCTCGGATTAGCCTTAGGAGCCGGGAGCGGCTTGGAGCTGGTGGCAGCAGGGGTCTCTTTCTTGACCGTGACTGGAGTAGGGTAGCTGTCAAGTTCTTCAAGGACTAGGGAGACTGGAACCTTGCTGGAGTCTGCATACAGGGAGTAAAATTTCTCCTAAGTATATCAAATAAAGACATGTATGTACAAGATATTTTGCAGGATCCTTACCAGACATGTTTGCACTAGAAAGAGGACTTAGAGATGGTGGAGACGGGTTGAAACTTCTTTCAGCCTCTGGAAGGAGTCAGATGGCGTCAATCCTTTTTTGTGAATCAACAAGGGGAGGTGCAATCTTCCTAAAATCAGCTGCGTGCAAAACAGAAAAAAGAAAGTTGATCAGTTCAGGATATGGAACAGGATAAGAGGCAGGATCATCCTTAAACCCTAAATCCTACCCTTTTTCAACCATTTCATCGGATATTCCGTTCCACCAGGGATTGAGTCTCTTTTTACAAAGAAGAACTTAGATTGCCAATTATCCTCGTTCCTGGTGGCACGAAGTATCAGCGGGTCGCCGGAGGTGGAATAAAACAAAAATCTACATGATCCGTGGCATCTAAGCTTGTAAGCTAGGGGGATCAAGAACTAAAAGATCAGGGATGTGGTTTTTCTTAATCTGGTCAAGAACGGACAGAACGCGCCAAAGCATCAGCATTGTTTGGCTAAAAGAGATTTTTGTAATGTTGAAGAATTCGGTGATAAAGTCTGGAAAGGGAAACTGCAACCCTAAGGTGAAGGGAAAGGCACTAAAGCACAACCACTCATTGGAGACCATATCCGACCGGATTTCCCGGTCGAACGGCCGGAATACCGTTCCTTTCGGAAAGATACCGGGGGATTTCAGAGCCGACAAGTGGGCACTATCAAAAGAGCATATCTCTTTCTCCGGTTCTTGGAGAAGATTCTGCTGGATAAATGTGGGAGCCGAATCACCAGAACTGGATCTTGTCTGTCTCGGCATTTGATCGCCTGATTTTTTGACCGGAAAAGAAGGATGAAGATGAAGATTAGAGAGAGAATGTTTACCTTTTTCCTTATCGGTAGTGATTAAAAAAGAGATGGGGATAAGAAGATATAGGGTGCAATGAGTAAATATAGGCTGAGTAGTTGCAAACGGTCACATCATGGGTCTTATTTCTTAATTATCTCGATCTCCGTGAAAAATGTAACCGTTAGTGGCAGGATACTAAACGGTAACATTTTTGGGACAATTGTTATGGGTGAAATTATGAGCCCATATCCTGAGAAATATCTTGGGTTGTATCTTGGTTATATGATATATGTTCACATCCGGGATGCTGATTCAGGATATTGGTAACATCCTGAATGGTATCCTCAGGATCACTAACGGATTATGTGCAGGTACGCCGGTTAGAAGCTAGCAACGTTCACAAGGACTCATTCCGCGGAAGACTCGGTCCAAGTCGTTCAAATAAAGACGTTGAAGCCGCATTACTCGGTCTACAATGTTTACAATGGAATATTCGGAGCATCCCATATTTATCGGAATTTTCGTTTGTAATTCGTTACTATAAATAGGTGGGTATATCAGATCGAATAGGACATCACATCAACACTCACTACACTCTTACACTTGTTCTCTAGCAATTTTCACTCTCGCACAAAAGCATTGTAACACTTAGCGATCTGGTCAATATCCTGCACTGTATCCTGACGTTTAAAGCAATAAGAAGAACAAGGCAGCTGCGATTGTCAGCTCCCGAGGTTTTATGCCGGTGATCTAGATTGATCAAGGGCTTTCCTCGTATATCTCGTGTCACCCCCTTTACTTTTTGCTCATTGTTTGATTGTAGATACAGCTCAATATCCTGAGCCGTATCCTGAATACTGTTTTTCAAAACAATTTAACCAGCATATTTTCAACACACTTTTTAGCACACTACCTCATTTAACTAATTTGATCACTTAATTGCTTCGGTAATTTTTGACCAAAACAATCACCCCTTATTGCGAGAACCGCGAGAACCAATGTGAACACCACAAAAAATGCCTAAAAATAGCTAAAAAATACACAAATTTTTTTTTAATATTTTTTATGTTAAAATCGTTTTTTTTTTTATTTAAAAAAAAAAATTTTTGGCTACTAAAAGTAGCGATTTTAACTTAAAAAATATTTAAAAAAAAAAATTTAGATTTTTTTTAGGTTTTTAGAGGATTTAGTTTTTAGCATTCTAGCTTGGGGGGGGGGGGGGGGGGGGGGGGGGGGGGGGTTGGGGGTTAGGTTTTTTTAGGGTTTTTTTTAGCTATTTAGGTTGTGTTCACATTGGTTCTCGCGGTTCTCGCAATAAAGATGGTTCTCGCATGAACCTTACCCTATATATATAGGGAGGAGCTCATGCGAGAACCACCCTTATTGCGAGAACCGCGAGAGTCAATGTGAACACAACCTAAAATAGCTAAAAAAACCTAACCCCCCCCCCCCCCCCCACCCCCCACCCCCCCAAGTTAAAATGCTAAAAACTAAACCCCCAAAAAACCTAAAAAAATCTAAAAAAATCAAAAACAAATCTAAATTTTTTTTTTTATATTTTTTTATGCTCAAATCGCTACTTTTAGTGGTAAAAAAAAAAATTTTAAAAAATTTTTTAATTTAATTTTTTTTTGCTTCGAAAAGTAGCGATTTTTATATAAAAAATATTAAAAAAATTGTATGATTTTTAGCTATTTTTAGGCATTTTTGGTTGTGTTAACATTGGTTCTCGTGGTTCTCGCTTGATCTTTCTCCCTATATATATATATATATAGGGAGGGGCTCATGCGAGAACCACCCTTATTGTGAGAACCGCGAGAACCAATGTGAACACAACCTAAAATAGCTAAAAAACCTAAAAAAAACCTAACCCCCACCCCCCCCCCCCCAAGCTAAAAAAAACCTAAAAAAAACCTAAAAAAAAAACCTAACCCCACCTCCCCCCCCCCCCCCCCCAAAAAACCTAAACCCCCCCTCCCCCACCCCCCAAAAACCTAAAACTCCCCCCCACCCCACAAGCTAAAATGCTAAAAACTAAACCCCCAAAAAAACTAAAAAAATCTAAAAAAAATCCAAAAAACTTTTTTTGATTTTTTTAATATTTTTTAGGTTAAAATCGCTACTTTTCGAAGCAAAAAAAAAAATTTGTTTTTTAAAAAAAAAAAAAAAAATTTTTTTTTTTTTTTTTTGGTTCGAAAAGTAGCGATTTTAACCTTAAAAATATTAAAAAAATCAAAAAAAAAAATTTTGTGTGATTTTTAGCTATTTTTAGGCATTTTTGGTGTGTTCACATTGGTTCTCGCGGTTCTCACAATAAGAGGTGGTTCTCGCATGATCTTCTCCCTATATATATATATATATGAAAGAAGCTATTAATAAGACAAAATTGCAAAGCATGTGAGGTGATTTAACCAAGAATATTACTCCCAAAATTGCAAAGCATGTGATGATTGGGTCATGTGTAATTATATAATTTATTAATAAACAAAAAAACAAGGTTGAAATGACAATAATACCCATGTGAGGTGATTTAACCAAGAATATTAACAGAGTTTGTGTTAAAGGTTGAATTTGTAGCAAAACATGAACGTAAAGGTTGGTTTTGACGGATTTCATAGTGAAAGGTATAAAGTGCAGTTTGGGGTATACATAAAGGTTGTTTTCTGCAATTTTGTCTATTAATAATAACAAAGTTCTAGCAGGGTTGTTTTTTCAATTAGGTAATTTACTTTTATTAGTTTATGAAAAATTCATATTGGAACAATATTCAAACTTTATTGGTTTTATGTAATTAGGAAATAAGGTTTGAGGGATTTATTTTACAACCTTATAATCTTATCTGTTTTTTTTTAAATCGCATGATAATTATAAATGGCATTTTGTTAAGAAAAGTCGATAATTAATCATTTCTTAATGAAAAGGAAGAATCATGACAGCGCTAGGGTTTTTGACGTTTGTTCTAGATTAAGATTATGGTACGTTTCTGACCCATCAAAGAAACAACGATATGTTTGAATATTAATACGCCCACGATCATAAACAGTATCAACAATTTCAGAAGGTAACGTACCCCTTGGTTGTTGCCTTGTTGGAACTTGGAAGACCCCTTAGATGTGAACAATATAATTTTATAATAATAGCATACCCATAATTCGAATTAAAATTATTTTAATTACTGCTTTTGTATGCAGTGCGTATTTTAATCACATTTACTAAGCTCGTGTTTTGTTTAATATCAACAATTCAAAGTGTATAATAAAGTTAATATATATTAAAGAACGCTACAACAATATCACTGTATATTAAAGAACAATTTTGTATGCACAAGGGTAAATATGTCATAATAATTTATCTTAAAGTTGTACTTTATGTTATATATAAATATAAATTTAGTGAGAGAATCACATAGAAAGTTTAGTTTGTGTAGGATGAAATAAATAGGGTTGTGATATTTGTCAAAATTGAAAAGTAAATATTTTAGTTAATCTTATCAATTTCAATCTTTTCTTTACTTTCTATCTTTATAATCACTAGATTTTCATCATCAATCAATGAATTAAACACTCAATCAACGTTTCTTCAACTTTTTTTTGAAGAAAACCCAGTTTAAT